>KK112142.1:50131-130342 GCA_000611955.2 Stegodyphus mimosarum
TGAGTAGGTAGTCCGTAGGCAGGGTACCAGAAATAAATTTCATAAAATGTCAGTCCTGGGAGAAAAACTGACGGAAGATTGGTACATGTAATTTCCAAACTATGTGATTTTTAATTATAGCATGTTATGCAGAATTAAATTTTACTTTTTGTCTGTTTTAGAAATCTAGGATCACAAAGGTGGGCATGGACCACAGATTGATAAATGTTAACACACATTAATACTGTAGTGTTATTACTTGAATATTTCTTTAGAGTAATTTCACTGTGCAAATGAATATAACACAAGGTAAGGAAACTTTATTGGTCTTTTTCATTTACAATTCTATCAAATTGAAGTCCCAATACAAAAAGATGACAAATTTTCCAGTTACCAAGCTGACAATTAAAATATATGCACATAAAATGACGCAGCATATTTATATGAGAGTAAATATGTTAACTTCACTAGATATTTACTAATAATTTACGCAAAAGAGTGGCACTTCCATTTTGAATGATATAGTAAGCTGCCAAATTATCTGATGCAAATTTTCAGAATGATTTATGATCAGATGAAACAAATTGAAGTGGTCAAACTCCCATTACTTTATTACAGATTAGATATTATTTGTATTTAAAAAATAAATAGGGAAGCATTATTAATTATTTAGAAACACACAGAAAAATAGAGCCCTCAAATAAAAACAACCCCTTCTACATGATCGCTGTGAATTGCATAAATTCAAAATGCCAAGATCATATAGTCTCAGTTCAAACAATAAAAACACTTGAATATTCATAGCTGCTTTCAGTAAAATCCGTGAGGCAGAAATTTCACGAAATTATTAAATAAAATTATAAAGAACATAAGCATTAATAGTTTTTCTTCTCTTTTGGTATAGTCGAAGGCAAGCAATTTAAAATGTAAACCGTTTTAAGCAGTATAAGCACTATATAGTGTCAAAATGATAAAAATGACTAGCTTTCATTGCTCATTTCACACTGTACTTATTACTTGTAAGTACAAAAAATTTTGGTGACATTTTGGCACCATCAGAATCAAAATATCCAAGCAGAATTATCCAAGGCAAATCCTAGGAAACTGGGAAGTACTATGAAAACGTGGAGCCTAATGTCAGGGTTTTTACAGTTATTATAGTAACCATTTAAACTATAACACACAAACCTGTAAAGACTCAGTGGCTTCCTATTAGCTATTTGTGACAAAAATGTACTTAAAGCCACTCAATTTAGTATCAAATGATAAACTGTATATAAAAAGTCTAGTTAAATGTAAATAATCAATACAATCTGAAGACTAGATTTTTCACTTTAGCATGAAATCAAACACATATATAATTCAATGCAATTATTTCAAAAAACATCTCGGCAGTTTTAAAAACGTTTAGTGTATTAAGATTATTCTGTCATTATTGCACTTCAAAATAAAATATATTTAAATATTTGAGAACTTGTTTTTAAAATCTGATGAAATAAAAACAGTAACATTTCAGTATATATTTACATAAAAATAATATACTCTATTAAAACGCTTATAACAATAATGTATGTATATATGAGAATTTCTAAAATGAAAGTAGGAATCAAGGCTAACACAGTTATATAAAATATTTAAAAAGAAAATAATAGTCAAATATAATTTAAAATTTGCAATGAATTATGTACAAAAATGAAGTATGATAATCAAAAATACTGAATACAGGCCACATACTTTTTAATATTTACTATCTGAAGCTAAAAGTTCACTATGTACAAGATAATTATTATTAGTTTTCTTCTGTATAAATAATAAAATGACTAAGTAAAATACACATTTATAACTGAATTTACAACTAACATTAACATGAAATGCTAAATTAAAATATTATGAAAATGAATTTAAGACTGTCACATTCATAAGCCCACAAACACCTGACATAAAAGTATATGGTAATTATTTTAATTATACAGCATATAAAATTCATTGGAACTTATATTCATGTAATATGTACTTTCATAGACACTACAAATATCTGTAAACAGTATATAATGCAACAAAAATATTATGTATACCTATAAATACTGAGTAAATACATATATTTGCAATGATGTAACTCTCGGAATTTTCATTGTACACCTTCTTTACCACTACACATTACAACATGTGTTAACATCATCTCCATACACAGACAGTATATTTGAGAATTAAACATGCACGTGTTCTAAGCAAAATATATGGTTTAAAATAACTCATTAAAAAAAACTATGAGATCAGAGTATAACTACAAAATTATGCACGATAAGCAAATAGAAATTATCCCTGCCGATTAATGAAAGTTTCTTGACACTCCATTAAAAATGCAAGTCCTCTTATGTTAAGAAGAAATAAATATTGAATAATGGAAAATACAATATCTCAAAATGTTTATTAACTGGAATATAAACGAAACTTAAGAGCAGTATTTTCCAAAAAAAGGAAAACAAGTTCCCCAAGGCTGTGAGGGGAGAGTCATTAAGAGAAATGTCCCAGGTGACTGTTTAACACAAGATATGATTCTCTTAAAATAAAATGTGTCTGTATTTACACCATTTGATTTAACAATGTGTTGCTTTCAACACCTTGAATGCCTTTTCACTGATACTTAAGCAGATACTTCCCAGAAACAATGTTATGTATACATTTTTTGACAGACAATAGACATCACCATGCTATTTAACTATCAAACCATAATATAATGTCATCATAATAACAAACATGTACAATTTGTGTGTTTTTGTTTTTCAAATTTACTTTAAGCAATTTTAATAATTAATACATTTAAATATGTTACTCGTATTTCTAACTTTGAACTACTTTTTTCAGTTATTACCTTTTGTTTCGTTTCAATCCAAATCATTTTACCTTACTTTCAAATATTATAATTATTCAAAGCCTTATAATTTTTTAAATCTTGTTAGATACCCATCATATATCATCTGTCCTTCCAGTCAGTGAATTTTTATCCCTCCCCTCAATAACCAAGGACTAGCCAATTAGGAATTAGCTGAGGATTGTTAGATCTGTTGACCAATTCAATGCACCTTTATCCTGGACACTGTCAAGTCTATATTACATTAAGTTAAGTAATACTGTCAAACCAGCGTCCTATGCCTTAACTGACATTCAAACTCACAACCATCACTATTGGAACTGCTTCTGCTAAACAATAATCTATCAAATAAGACAACTTCACACAATAAACTAATATATGTTACTTTTATTGGTATCTCAAACTAATAAATAGTCTATGGCTTCACACTCGAGAAATAAACATTATAAATTATGTTATCACCTTAAAGGGCGACTATAAGAAAGAACCAACATCTAGTAGGAAAATTAAGTCAGTGAAGAATCATCCATCACCTACCACATTTAATTTTGTATGTCAATGAATAAAAATTAAGTTTTCTGAAGCATGAGAACCTTGCAAGTCAACTGTTGTATCACTAGGAACTCAAACCAAGTCTTCAAATTTGGTAGCTGGGAGTGCTGCTATTACATGATAGCAGCATATGGGATTGGATTATCATTCGGAATATGGCAAAGCACGGAACAGCTATCTACCTAAGGGGAGAGATGGCTTTGCGAAGAACTTTTTCAGGAAAAGTGGTTTGTATCCATGGCAAAAGGCTCTTATGCGTTAGCCTGTCTGCCAGGATTTGAATCCAAGTTTAACTACCAGTGATCAGGATTTTACCACTCGGCCACTGGTGGCCAAGCAGTATGAAGGAAGAAAAGTATTTACTATTTTGCAAGTTCATAAAATCAGACACTCATATTTCAGTTACACCTGTAATTTTATAAAACATATTTATGTTTTATAAAATATTATTTTAGCATGGGTACTCCAGGGTTAGTATCACACAAACCTTTCAGAATGTGTTTATCAACTGATTAATCTAAATTCTTAATTTATATACATGAAAATCTTGACATCATCAAACAAGGAAGCCTATTCATTACTTGATTAAATTTAAAAAAATAAAATTAATCAAAAATTGAATTATTTAGCTTACATACTGCATTTAGTACATAGCTCTTAGTACCCTTCTATTAAATACCATAATCTGCACTTGAAATTTCAGATTAATAATGATCTCAAGGCATGAAGTGAACAACTAAATTCAGGTAGACTTCTAGCAGACATTACACATTCTGCACCCACATAACAATATAGAGTTCTGTTAATGATGGTAAATTATTTTTCAAGCTTAGTAGTAGTATATTAAAATTTTGTAATACACCAATAACTAGAACATATATAAAAGCATCTTTGTTAAATATAGCTAACTTATATCCTATCCAAGCATTTTCCTTATGTCACTTGTTATGTTTAAAAAAAAGTTGGTAGCAGCAACAAACAATATTCTATTTCAAAAATATTTTTCAGCTTATGGAACATGCAGGTGCCCTTAGATCATTTAAATAGGTTAAAGACCAGTTTTCTGCTTATGGCAATAAACATGTATACCACATTGTACACTACTTTAGAATGTGTGAAGTGTGAAAAAACTAAATAATATACTTTATATAAGTTGTGTAAAAAAGAAAGAAAGAGAGAGAGAGAGAGAAAGATAATTTTAAATATAAAAATGCAACTAACCATGCCAAAACAGGAGAATATGCATTGAACATGTGAGTTCAGATTATGAATGAAAAATGTGAAAACAAGTGAAAGTCGAAAAACAAGATGAAAGTACTTTGAGAATAATCCAAATACTGACTCACTTCATCAAATTTTTTCTAAGGTAATCTATTTCCTAAAGACTACTTAATTCCTTTCAGTTTTTCTGAAAAAGATATATGCACAGCTAAAAGAACGAATTCAGCATTAAAAGTACTCAATGAAGCTATTATAAAATCAGATTACAGCAAAGAACTAAGGAACTTGATAGCTATTTATCTACATAGTAAGTTTAAAAAAAGTACCACAAGAGCATGAATTCAGAAGTTTTGGAGAAATACCAGTGAAAATTTAAAATAATTTTCACCTAAGTGCATATTGCTTCCAAAATTTTAGTATAAAATGCTTGCTTATATAACTAAATTGATAGAAAGGTAAAACAAGACAATTTCAACAAACTAACAACAATCAAATGTTCCATCCATAACAAATTCAAACACCTTTAAATGAATTAATATATGTGTATGAGAAAAGAAAGTGTACATAAAATGGTAGTTGATTAACATATCAAAGATTTAATTTATACAGGCACATAAAATCATGCACTAGCTGATTAATATCAATATCTGTTAGCTGGTTAAATTTGAATAACCTAAGCATTTTGATTTAATATTTTCACATACATTTCCAACTAAAACCAAAATAGAAAAAAAGTTTATCAATTTTTAAAAAAATTGTATGGAACAGCCCAAATATTCTAATAATTAAAAGTGTTAATGATTGGCCGTTTTACGTTAGTTCCAATGTTAAAATTATGCAAACATAAACCTGCAGTTTTTTAATATAATTTATAATACAGATATTAAAAAAATATATAAACTCAAATAACTTAAATTCTATTAAAATTACTTAGTTGTCAAAAAATACGAAAGAATTATTTTACATCAGCCTTTGAATATGTTTTATTATTATTAAAAAATTATACAATAAGAAAATGGTATAAAAGATGATTTCTACCAGAAAACGAAGAAATGGACCAAAAGCAATTGTACAGCAGTTAAAAAATGAGAATCTCGAGCTTCTATTGTTGGTCCAGAAACTGTCTTTTATCAAAAGCAGAAGGATGGTGAAAGGCTAAATATATATGAATATATATAAACAACCTTACAGAACATTCCACAGCAGAAAAAACATTAAAGTAGCACTAAGAAATTTAGACAGGGAAAAAGCCAACTTACTCCTCCCAAACTCTGAATTATTTGGGTTCATAAATTACTATTATAGCTCATAATTTATGCATAATCAGGATTAATGTCTTATGTAAAAAGAACCGACTTTTTAAGTCCATGCTACATGTCCTTCAGAAAATTAATTACTAGATGGTCATTGAAAAAATTTAGCTTGAAGATATGCATGATAAAGAGGGAAAAGAAACTAATCTCCCCTGAATGATTTTTACCTCGACTGGAATATATGACTCCTGGTCACAAAGCAGACTTTTTTCCTAACATGCATAATCAAGCTGATTTTAGCCCAGAAAAATATCTTACCTTCTGCAAGTTAAAAGCAAGAACTAATTTGCAAAATTCAGTGATATAAATGGGATTAACAGAAATGAAGGGGTGATGGTTTTCATTGACTAATAATTATGACAGTCTGATTTTGAAAAAATACATCTTTTATTTTTCTTTCCTGCCCATTCAAAGATGTTTTAGTCAGCATCAAGTCACATGACAAAATAAGAAAATGTTCATGAGCTCCAAATCAGTAAAATTTTACAGGTGTTGCAGATATAAAAATACGAGTATTTTATTAAGAAAGATAGTAATGCTGCTTACCACTAAAAAATATCCTCTAATTTTCTGAAAAGCGATCATTTATAAAATTAACTAAATCTCTCTCTAACTGTTACACAGAGAAAATTAACAGCAACGATTATCTGCTGATAGCTCTATTGAGAAACTTTAAAAACAGATCAATGGGCCACCTAGTGAAAACTGGCACTCCATACACTGCAATTCCATCCCATTTTTATGTGTACTAAATAAAGAATTTTTTCTAATTGCAAAGTATTTATAAATGTGTTGAAATTTTTTTTTAATTTGCAAAATTATGATAAGGTTTTATGGTTCATAAGTTATAGAAAATACAGTAAAATGAAACTTTTCTTTAAAGAAAGAATACCTTTAAGTACAATATAAAAGTAATATAAGAGATGCTTCACATTACTTTCTCAGATGAACGTCTATACACCTAATTAATTATTCGTAAAAAGTATAATTTTGAAATGCTTCTGCCGCTTCCAATAATTTTTACATGACTACAACCTAACCCCTACTTTAAGAGAAGAGTAATACAGCATAGTTTGAGTGAGTTACAGGGCTAATTAATAATCTCCAACTTCACATATGATACATTGAGACCGGTTCTGAAATTTATCCCCTACGGATTGGTTTCATGCTAGCTTTCATTTTCCTGTTCAGTGTAATTTCAGTTCAAATCTAGGCTTCCCTTCTTTTCTGATATTTGTTATACTGTGGCATCTCACTAAGGAAACCTGGTGACTCCTCGCACAGGTTAAAAGAATACCAGCACAGAAGAAGGATAAAATAACCCTCTATTATTCGTCAAACTCTGAACACAAATGTGTTTGTGCTTACGATAACACCGACGGCTAGTGATGAAACTTAAGAATAGTTTCACAAAATTCAAAGGTAAAGTGTAATGCTGAACTAACAATTAAATTTAAGACTAACTAGGCTGACTCAACAACCTACCCGGCATTATAATTAAATGGCCGAAAGGTCGTATCAGCAACTCAGCGTAACAGCAAGGACAATGCTGGCTCGCGAAATCACGCTCTGAATAAACTACAAGATTCATCTATTTAAATACTCATTTCACCTGAGTTTAAATTTGCATCATGGTGGGAAAATGAGAGGTTCAGGAAAGGTACCAAACTTAAAATGATTTGTTATGTAAAATAAGAGAACCTCTACAAAACATATATTTCTACTGCTCATGTCCCTAATGACAAAGGACAATTTGATGCTTCTGAAAGCTCTAGATTTCTTAGGTTCAGAGTAATGTTGTATAAGTTCCATTTTAAGATTTTTATATGAGTTGCAAAAAAAAAGCTTCATGAATATGACAGCACATGATCTTATCATGCATACATACTTGAAAATCTTAAAAAAATAAGATGTGACATGGCCTGTAAGCAGTACTGTAAAATATTTATAGGTATAGATATGCTAAAAATAAAATAAAAAAAAGTACAGCAAGATTAAATTAGTATAAATCAGATCTCTAGAATATGATCATGGCACCCAAAAAAAAAAAAAAAAAAAAAAAAAAAAAAAAAAAAGCCCCAAAAAAAAAAAAAAAAAAAAAAAAAAAAAACGCAAAATTGCAACAAGCTCATTCTTTTCTCTTGAGTAACACATATCAAAATGTCAAATTTGTGGTAAAATATTAAAAACCGAATGTAACATGTCTGGACCCTAACATTGCAACTCAATAGCAGCTGATAAATGATCATTTAACAGCACAAATAATAAATATAATTAAATTCTGAGGACACACAAATGGTAACAAATACAAGCAGATAGTATAAGATATACATACTGAAAAACAGATTAAAAGCTCAAGTTTTTCAGGAAATATGCTAAAGATTAATATACAATACCTTAAGACAAAAAATTACAGTAACTCTTGCAAATTACAATAACTCTAGCACAATGAAGGTATATGTAGAGGCTCACAAAAGTATATCACATTATGAATAGAATATGAATATTTCATAAATAAATTAATCTTAGCTTAAACATTAAAACTTTCAATCATACAGCAATTTCCCATTTGTCATTTTTTTACAGTTCAAATAACATGCCTGAAATCTGGCCTGGTCTCCAAGATTTAAAAACAAAAAATAAATAAAAATTTTAAAAAATCAGAAAATTTAAGAAAGTCTATTACTCTCTTATTTCTGAGCATTTTATATAATTTTGTACTTTATATACAGTATTATAAAACATTCATTATATCACAGAAGCTCTCATGCTTCTAGCTGCATAGTTCAAAGTTTCATTTGAAGATATAATAAATTATAATACTCACACAAAACATTCAAATAAAAATCATTTAATATTATATAGGTCAGCATTTAAGTCTTAATCATTCAGAAAATCATACCTTTATGAATGTTCTACAGTTAGAATTGTATACAAAAATGTTATATTATCTAAGTTAGCTACATCATGAAATTTGGGCTTATCCAAAATGTATTATTTTGATCCATATCAGCCAATGGCAACAAAAAATACAGAATGTATCTCATATTTTAGTTACTCACATTTAAGCATCACAGTATAAATTCAACAACACAAATAGTTCTTTGTTAAAATATGTATAAACTAAATGAAAAATCTCAATCCACAAACTGCTAAAAACTTCTCGATAAATAATTCAGAGTCTAAGACGGCAATATGGGCAGCTCGGCCTATTAAAGAATTGGCGCTACTAGGCAGAGCATGATGGACATCATACCTAAGGAGGGCAATTTCAGGATTCTGTATGATTGGCTGAATGAGGTTGGTTACCATTTCTCGATAAACCATACCTGTAATTAGGATGTGTTACAATTACTTAAACATAAAAGCTAATTTTGAAAATTTTAGAAATTTTCAGTACTATTTCTTTTGAATTTAGGAGAATATAAATTGAAAAATCATTAAATGAAACTGTTAAATACTTACTCTAGAATGGTAATTTTGTGTGACTGCATTAAGAGTAACTATGTGTATAGTTACAAAACACATGCAAACACACATATATAAAAAAAACAGAGAAACAAAAATTTATTACATTTGCCCTTCCTTTACAAAAAGGATATTAACAAACAAAACATGTCCCAGGAAATCTTCAGTCTGACTACTGTTTAGCTTTCTATTTATATTCTGCTTTAATGTACAGTTCCTGGTACATGCATACAGCTAAAGGGACTGCTTTGCAGAAGTAACTCTCCAAACACTTTTATCCAGTCATTATGATTTACCAAATTTCTGAAATACTATTGAAATAATGTCTTTTGAAAGACAAAGAATGGCAATAAGGTGTCAAAACTGGTGATTAAGGGGGATAATTAAGAGCAGTTATACTTCTGCTAGATAGTAGTTGCATTATGTGAAAACTTTTTGTTCTCAGTTAAGCAAGTTAATTTACAACAGCAGGTAGCAGCTGCATGAAATCAACAAAGAATTCCATTGAGAATTTTTTGTAAGCAGATAATGAAAGCAAGTGAAACGTGTTAGTTATAATTACCATTACTTATCATTTGGCAGCTTCACTGAAATCAGCTGGAAAATCAGTCTTAAAACTTTTTTAAGACATCATACATATTCATACAACAGTAATTTACTCTTCACCATAACTGTAAAATGTTAAAGTTTGAATAGTAAGGATATGAAAATAAAATGTACTATTACTCATTTACTTGCAGTCACAGGTAAACTAGGCACACATGTTCTAGAACTAAGTTCAACTACAGAAATCTAAAGAGTGTCCCCCACTTCACCATATAAACAAGAGATTATTTCGAATAGGCGCTGCTATAGTACATGGTTTGTCTGCAGAAAAGAAAACACTCAGTACTTATTTTTACTTTTATATATGTAATTTAGTCATATGGCTTCTAGGCTTATCACAAAGAATGTGTGTAAATTATTTAAAAAATACACCTTAAGAATGATGGATAACATTGTAAATTAGTTCGCAGCAATCTAAATTATTTATAATTTCTTTTAAACTTATTTCTATAATTAATTTTTTACTTTAAATTGCTTTTTATGAATAGAAATTTTGTTGAATTTCTTGTATTTAAGGATAGACTCGTGTTCTTAAAAATAAAATTTAATATTTAACTACTGAAAAAAAGCAAACTTGAAATTGTACTTCGCTGAGCTTAAAGTAATAATGATATGAAATTAAATTTGTTAGTCACCAATCTGGAAATCAATATTTTCCTAATAAAGAAATGTTAAAAATCAGTTTTAACAAGAGATTCATGCTATTACTAAATACTGTTGTCCTCCATCAACAGAGCTTCTGAAAAAAGCTATAAGCAAATATAAAATAATAAAACTTTACGCGAACCAAATTTACCATTTCATATCTGAACGAACATCCAAAGTTTTAGGCACTTTTTTGTTATAGCGGCCCTCAACATAGAATTGCCAATCAACCAAGATAGCTCGCCAAAATCTGACTGTGTGTCCTTATACCTCACCATGTGATCATATATTAACACCGGCTGTATGATCTTACACCTTGGCATGTAACTGCATATTAGTGTTGCATTTTTACTCTCTCTGCATGTTCTCATATTATTCATTTTTGATGAGGTTTTGGGATTTACATTGTTTATTTTAAAATACATTCATTGGCTTTTTTGTGTCTCTGAATATGATATTAACAATCTTTAATTTACCAAGTAATGAACTGTATGCCACATCATTTTTTCAAGAAAGAGGTCTTTTACCTGACAAACGAGTATGCGAAAATGGTCACAAAATGAAACTTTATGTTAATGACGAAACCATTTGGAGGTGCAATGTTAAAAACTGCAAAAAGTAAAAGTGCCTTTAAGTTGGAACTAGTTCAGTTGTTCCACAACATCCCTTGCCATTGCTATTAGATTTATATATTCTTGGGCAGAAGAGTTGACGTACATGAATTGGTTTAACAAACAATTTAATATATCTGAGGGTGCTGCAGCTGACTGGAACAATTACATTAGATAAAATAAAAATAATAAGGATAAGGATTCTTAAAAAATATTCTTAGGAAACAACATCTGAGTATTATTGTTATATTTTATATTGTGATGTTTATTTTTACATTCGTACTTTAGGAACTTGGCGAAATACCAGCTGAAATTTGGGTGCAAACCTAAAATCGGCAAATATTGTCTATAACAAAGAAGTACCAAATTTTACATTACCTCTATGCATTTAGATTTCTATAATTAGAGATTTTTAGATGTAATTTTAGATGAAACAGTCTCAACACAGTAAGCTTTAATATGCATCTTTTGCAATCAAATCATTAGATTTTGATAACAGTGCATAATTTTAAAATTCACGAAATATTACCTGGGAAAATGCTTTTGTGACAGTTTAAACATAAATTAAGAAAAAACTAATAATGTTTAATCAATATTTGTTTTCCAAAATTAACAAATTTATAGCTCTATTATATACTGCTTTGTTCTCCACTGTAAATTTATTCAAATGCAGATAAAAAGCAAACATATTTCAATAATATTCAACTACAAATACATTTCATATATTTAAATGAAATGGGATAATGTTCTTTACTATCATGACACATGGTTATAAACTTCTCTACTTTAATTCCATTTCATTACTGATTTATCATTTCATTTGGTAACATTTTGCTTTTTAATACTATTGTATTAAAAAGCAAAATGGCTACTTTCTATAAGCTTCTTAAACATTTTGTTTTTGAAACTAAGCCTCAGCTGTAGCATATATTTACAACACATATTAAGTAAAAGAAATCTTTGTTTTCAACTGAATTGTTACTAACGTAATTAAAAAAATTACAGTAATTTCTCTGTATTTGAAAATGCAATTTTGGACCAAAATTTCTTCTGGAATTTACAAACTATGTCTCAATTTACTGCCATGTCCCATGCATCCCACTATTTCATAAAAACTAAATCCTTATCCTACATTTATAAACAGTACTACTTTTTATAGAAATAGTATTTAAATATATTAAGTATATTTAAATATTAGTCAGTTATAAACCTACACAGAAATTTCCTTCACCAAAACTATTAATTCCTATGGAGATCTGTTGACTGGGATCCACAGAAGAGGAAATATTTGCTGACAAAACTGAACATCTTAGAGACTGTATTATTCTGTAGTGCTGCTTTTTAATTCTGCATACTTATTTTATGCATGTACACACGGCATTATAGCATGTACAGATGGTATATTCTTTTTAAACCTTACTTTCTTTTTGTTGTACACTTTTAGTCATTTCATAAGTATATATTGAAAACACTGAGAAGGAAAAGGAGCACATTTGATAATGATCTTTAAAATATATTCAAACTTGGATAATTGGATACTGATAAAGCTAAGTGGTACACACCAGTATTAATGCATTCAGTTTTGCAAATGTGTGCCACCTGAAAAAAACATACTAACTTTCTGCACATTTTTAGATGTATTTGATATGAACAAACATACAAAAAAGTTCACAGTTAATGCATCTTCAGCAACTACAAAATATGTTGAGTTACTTGAGCATATGGGTAGGCGCTATTTTTGGATTGATACAGTAAAATAAAATTTCCTCTTGCAAAAGACGACATACAATATTTTTAAGCCCTACTGTCAGTCTGATGCATCTATTCTAACACTAACAATATTTCCTATAGGTGAAAATTATTCTATCAAAAATAATGAAACACAGTATTATAAAATTTAAAAAGCAATAAACCAATCTAGAGAAAACAACAGTTGCCCAAGATGGCAGGTGTAAACCACATTATTTTGGATGGGAGAGGTGAACATTTATTTGCATTTCAGAAACACACTTTCCTTCATTTTAATAAGGGGTACAGTAATAAAATAAAATGCAAATTAAAATGAATTGGTCATATTCTAAAAGTTATGAGATGAAAATACACATATAAAGGTAGCAGGCAAAGAAGGTCACAATTATTAGTACAGAAACATTCTTCAATCGATACATACATACACAGTATCCATCTTAAATGATTTCCTGCACATTAGCAGTGAAAAGGTTGAAACTGTCACAAGCCATGACATGTCTGCCTTTTAATATAATATATAAAAATATATTAACTGATACAAATAATCATTAAGACAAGCATATCTGCTATATCAGTGTTATGTAGGAGTAAATTAATTATAAACAGAAAATGAGATAATTAAAACAAAGTACTAAAAGCTTTCCTTATTTACAGTACTTATTTATAAACTTGATTTACACAGAAAATTTTGAAAAGAAATCATGAACGATCAGTATTACTGTGTTTATAATATAATGAGCATATGGTACAGCAAATAAAAAAAAAAATAATGGGATCTTATTCAATAAAGAAGAACTATTGTCAAAGGGAGGGTAAAATTGAATTTTCTATGAAACAGATATTTACCTTGTAAGGACGTATCTTTAAGGGCAGGCTTACAAAGTTCAATTCGAGCTGAATGGAGAGGTACATAACGATCTTGAGAAGATCCAAACAGAAGTATATTTCGAAAATGTTCCAGACCTTTAAGATTCAAAGTATATTAATATAAATTCTAAAAATGCTGAATATTTTTATTTCTATATGGGGGAAAACATTTTTTAAAACCATACCAGATTTTTGACTCAATTTGTACAAAAAGGTTTGCCTCAAATCTGATGCATCTTTCATAGCTAATTGCAGCAATGAACCAGATTTCTTCCATTTTTGCATAAACCACATACCTAAATAATTCAAATGAACCATTAGTATGCCGTCAACTGTTAAAAACATGACTTGCAATATTACATTTAAGGCTGTTGCAATATTCCAGATAAAATGAAACAAACCCATATTAACTAATCCACTGCTGTTATAAAGCGTTCCCAAATGAGGACCAGATAGAGACAAGAATGTATGCAGTCGGTTCATGTATGGTTTCATCTCTGGTCTAGTTAAAGCAGATCGTATAATTATATTTCCAAGAGAGTGGCCAATGAAGCTAGTTACAAATAAATTTGGAATTTTAATACACACATATAAAGAGAAAAAATAATTTTCTAAAACAGTACAATAGAGATCAATAGATTTAAACCTGTCCAATAATGAACTTGAAAAAATAATTTTTTTTTCTTTCTTAAAAGCAAATAATGATCTGAAAATTGTAACTTTTTGAGCTAAGAAAGTAGACATTTATTACCTCTTGTGTATTTCAAAATAATAATAATAATAATAAAATTTCCTTAGACAGTATTGCATGTTAGGACACATAATCTCAAGATTGTCAAGTTTTAATACACCCACAACCACTAGGAATACAAAATAGTACATTCAGTTACTATTCAGCAATCTCTCTAATTTAACACATACCTGAATTTAAAACAGACATTAAATAACATTATGAGCATATGCCAGCACAAATTATACATAGTTTGGCTTTAGTGTTTAATATTCTTTTCTTAGAAACTTTACTTGATACTTTTTGTAACGCAGTTTAGATGCTATATCCAAACTGTCAATCCTCTTAGCCCTGCTCGTCACTGCTGATTCAAAGAGTTTTAACCCTGTCCTTCAAACTACCCTGTTCATACTGCAAAGTAGCATCAAAAGCTGGCCAAACTCAGGATAAGATTTTCTTGATTTTTCTACGTTCTCGAGAGCATGGTGGATGAGGAATTTACCTAATTTGCATTGCTCAGGACGTTTTGTGCTTTGTATTAACAGCACAAATAACTTAAAAATTATTCACTCAGTGGACTGTTAGCGAAAGCTTTGATTAATAATTGGGAAGCAGAAATTGTTCAATGAAAACTTGATGGAATTAAACAAAATAAAAATTTTTTTTCTTCCAAATGTCCTAGGTACAAATATATAGGTATAATAGAAAGTACAAAAAGCATAAAAATAACATAAAATATTTCAAATGTTAGAAAAGGAAAAGGGCTCTGGAAAAAAGAAAGTAGTAAATTATTAGTTTCAAAAGCTTAGAAAAATTCAATTTTTTTCAGGAAATCGTTGATTTTTTTTAACCAATATCAGAATAGTAATCCTTCGTTAATTCTTTGTTGAAGTCACATAAACTGAATACTGCAGATATTATTCCTGCCAGAATTCCAAAGAAGAATTGCCCAAACTTAATGAAATTTTTAGATAAAAAACACAAGGTCTTTCATGAAGCTTTCACAATAAAACATCTCTTAAAGGCTGATTGTAAATCAATGCGCATGTTTAAAAAATAAACTGCAATAAAACAATTTTAATCATGTGAAACCATTTAGTAAAAATATCCAAAATTTAGTTAATGCTTATTTTTGCTAGTCTTCAGAATATTCTATTCTCCTCTGTAGTGAAAAAAATTCATTAAAATAAATTAATCAATAGCTAAACAAATTACTTGAAAGCAATAAACAATTAACTATACATAATGTATTTTAACAGACTTAGCTGAACTACCCAGTAAATCGTAATTTTTAGGCCCACCAGCGGCCAAGCAGTAAAGTCATTGACCAGTGGTAGTTCAGTCCAGATTTGAACTCAGGCCAACAGGCTGGCTGCATGGGTATTTTCCCCAAGTTTAGAGGCAGTTTTCCTGGAAAATCCTTCATGAAGGCATCCCTCCCCTTAGCAGATAGCCCTCGAGTTCTTTGCCATAATTAAATAAACCAAACCATAACTTTCAGTTTTTTAACTATTTGAGTAAATTAATAAATTAATTCATTTGAAAAAAGTAAATTTGCTTTGCATTTCTAAACTACTGAAAATATTAATTGTAAGTTTTCAAGAATGCCCTGTTTCTTGAATTTTAGAATTACCATTTGTAAGAAGCACACCATAATATCAGTACCATTAACAGGAGAGAAAAAAGTTATTCTAAAAAAATGAAGTAAATGTAACATTCAAATATATTTATTATAATTGAATCTTATTATTTTCGGACTTGCAACAGTGGCTTATACACCAGTTTCTTTTAAACCAATACCAGAATAAAGGTTCTTGTGAGCCATTCAGATGTATTTTAATTTACCAACTGATTCAGAATCGGATTCTTCTCACAGGCATTCTGGGATATGATTTGCAGAAGACTAGGTGGTGCTGGGTTCAGATCATGATGTCTATTAAGATGATTGCAAATGACAATCCACCATAAGCAATGTTGTTTTGCATGGTTTGCTCTCGCTCAAGCTGGACAGTCATAATGGACAAATGCGATCTTCAGGGATGAATCTCGGTTATCTCTCGGTGCTGAAGACAGAGAAGTGAGTAGTATAATGTATCATTTGTTACCAAATGGCACACAGACAGAACACCTGATTTGACAGTCTGAGAATGATCAACTGGGACAGCCATTCATTATTAGTTGCACTGTGAGGTACTCTAACTGCTAGCAGGTATGTTGATAAGATTTTGCAGCTAATCATACTGCCTATGTTAGCAGGTTGTCCAGGTTCTGTTTTTGAGCAGGACAATGCTTGGCCACATACAGCACGACTTTAACCAACAATGTCTTTGATGTGTTCATATCCTCGCCTGACCTTCCAGATCTGCAGACTTGCCATGCATTGAACATGGTTGGAAAATGTTGGGCAGGCAAATTTAGCTGTCTATAAATAAGTCTCAACTCAGTCACCACTTGCTCCATTTGTGGCCCAGTCTACCACAGAGGTACATTGGCAACTTAACTTCCTTTTTTTTCTTTACTTCTTAAAACACTGCCAGATTCATAAATTCCCAGACAAAATCCATAAAGTTAAATATCCAAAGACGCAGTAAAGAATGTTAGTCCTTCAGCTTAGAAAGCAATGGGAAGGGAATTGAAGCAAGCAAACTTGTAAAAATGTCATAAAGAGGAATATGTTTCAGAACCACCTTTTCATGCCTTTGAACTAGACTCTGTACAAGGAACTATGTACACTGCTTGACATCGAAAATGCAACACCAAGAAGGAGTGGTCACAGATTTATGCAATTTTAGAGTAGAAGCAATGTCACTGAGTTATGCAAATGATATGAAATGTGCAGCTCTCCGATGCACGTGAAGTAATATATAAGGGAAGGAACATGCAGAATGGGCAATATTCGTGTCGTTATTTCTGCCAGACAAATTATCGAAGAAAGCTGGTTTTTGTCCCGGAGGGTACGTGTAATAGGAGAAAATGCCAGGCCGCCGTCAACGAAGGCACTTCCAGCAGATAAACGATTTTACAAGGGGTATGGTGATCCAATTGAGAAGGGCGGGTTGGTCCTTACGTCAAATCACAGCTGATACCCACATGGATGCGAGCACGGTTGGAACAAGGGAATGTGGGAAGAAGGAGGGGTGCAGGTGCAGCCACAGCAACGTCAGCACGCATGGATCGGTGCACCCGCCGACAAGCTGTGACGGTCCCGCAAGTCACTTGTATTGTGATTCTGCAGCTTAAGCAAGATACCCTGGATGTTTCCGTGTCGACGAGAACCATTTCCCGTCGATTGGTTGAACGTGGCCTGCACACACGGTGTCCGTTACGAAGACTGCCACTGACCCCACAGCATAGACGCAAAACGTTTAGAATGGTGCCGGACTAGAGTGATGTGAATGACAGAATGGCGAAACGTCGTGTTCTCAGCTGAGTCACGCTTCTGTTTATCCAGTGACAGTCGCCACATACGTGTGTGGCGTCAACGTGGAGGCAGATCTAAATCCGGCAGTAACTGTGGAACGCCCCACCATGCAACAACATGGCATAATGGTTTGGGGTGCTATTGCCTATGATTCAGGGTCACCTCTAGTTCGTATTCAGGGCACTAAGACGGCCCAACAATACTTGGATAATGTACCGCGGCCAGTGGCAAACCCCTACATTCAGGGGCTGCCTAATGGAATACGCCCGACCACACAGTGCTTCCATCTACCAACATGTTCTGTAAGGTATACAGATGCTTCCCTGGCCACCGTACTCTTCTGACCTGTCACCAATCCAACATTTGTGGGACGTGATTGGACGCCATTTGCAGACTCTGCCCCTGCTTTGTTCAGAAGACGAACTGTGGCAAATGGTTGAAAGCGGATAGAGAGCCATCCCTCAGGACACCATCCGCACTCTTATTGACTCTATGCCTAGACGTGTTTCTTAGCCTAGACGTGTTTCTTCGTGCATCGCTGTCCGCAGTGGTCCTACATCCTACTGAGCCGATGCTGTTCTTGTTTTGTATTCTGACAACCATTTTGAAATAAAGATCACTTACTGCTGCTTGCTGTCTTTGTCTTTCTTCCAAATTTCATCATTTTCTGACCACTCCTTCTTGGTGTTGCATTTTCAATGTCGAGCAGTGTATGTTAAATGGGGTTGTAGAGTAATTAAATGCAGTATCTACTGCATTACGTACTATACATTAGAAACAGTGCATAATGAAAAACTACAGGAAGCAGATGCATGCTAACAAATCACAGTACAAGTTCCGAGATCTGGCACTGTTGGGACTTTAGTGATTCCAGATTTTAGATCATCAATTTAAATCTCGTAAGATGACACACAGACATTATTAAAAAAAAATATTCCTCAGCAATATTTCATCAAGAAAGAGGTGTTTCATATAAAGAAAGACGTTTTCTGAATCACCAGCAGATGAAACTGAAATGTCATTTGAAGCTGAAATGGTAATATTTTCTAGGTTTAAAAACCATACTACCAATAATCATCATTCTGTTGACTGATGACTGAAGCATTGTCATCGCAGTGTAGGACTTCAGTTAAGTCCCCTTCATTTAGCATTTCTTCTGATATTCCACTAACTAGAAAATCTCACCTTTTTTTCTTGTGATATCCAAAAACCTTCAGATTCCTAGTTCTCTTCATTATCATGAAATTTGGTAGCTGTCTATAAATTATATAAAGCATTTAAAAAAATATCTACAGACCTGTCTCAGTCTTGCAATGCCACACTGTCACACATGTGAGAGATTTTATATTAAAATATCACTAGTTCTTGGATGGTTTTACTTCAGCATCAGTTTTAACCCTTTCCAAACAGGTGTGTGGTATATGCATGGTAGCATTAAATTGATCTATGGCAGTTATGGCAATTTTTCTTTTGTGTAAATAAAGTTTATCATTAAAAAAATTTTTTTTATTTGCATTAAGACATCAAAATGTAAGCGATACTTATTGGAAGCTGAGCATACAGCTTCCTTACGAAAAGATCAGACTAACAGAGATGCCAGTGGCTTTAGCAGTGAATTTTCTGATTCCGATATGGCTATTTTATCAAAATCAGAACTAAAACCTTTTGCCTCAACATTTGCTCCATTTATAAATGAGAATTGGTCTCACACATTAAAAGATTTACAGATGCATGCTTACATTGGTACACCTGGTATTAATTACAATGAAATAGATGGTGACTATTAAAAAAAATTTTTTTGCAAACATTTTATGACTAAATAAATTTAATTACAGAACTAACAAATAATTTTGCAGATTCTGACCTACAACGAGATCCAAATCTCAGTGGGTCATCTCAAGATTTTCCTGGTGCTTCTCATTTCAGTCCTGCGTCACATGAAGAAATGAACTATTTTTTAGCATTAAATATGCTAATGAGTATAATGAAAAAAAGGGATTTAAAACTGTACTTGATTACAAATCATATAACTGCTACTCCATTTTTTTAAATAAAATGATGGCAAGAGAGAGATTTTTGAAGATATTGCGATATCTTACCTTTACACCAGACAGCAGTATTAAAAAATTGGATAAATTGAAACATATTATTGAACCACTAGTAAAAAAAATTAATAAGTGTATAAACCACAGGGGAAAAAAAAAGGTCTGTTGATGAAGCTTTTTCTCACACCTGCTTTTTCTCGAAAGTGACAAACTGGAATCTTAGTTCATCAGGAGGAAAACTGCTTTTATGGCACACCTGCTTTTCCTCGATCTCCAGCCGCAATGTAGGGGGGGGGGAAATGTTGCTACTGATCCGGAGGTCTGGATACTGGATCATTCCAGACATTAGATTTGCAAGTCTGGATTTCAGACTTTCTACTGTATTAAGCAGAGCTCAAAATATTACTTGTGATCACTTTCTTTCTTACATATATTGATAAAAAGACTTCACATTTATTAACATTTAATAAGTACTTGATTTTTCAGAAACAACCGAACAAATGCCACTATAAAATTTCTTTTTAAACATATTGCAGTGAAAATCCTAGATCTGGACACAGGAGTTCCACGATTCAGGATTTGGAATTCTTCTGGATTTTAGACCATTAGTTTAAAGCCAGTAAGATGACATGTAGAAATTACAAAATTAAAAATATTAAATAGTGGTTTATGAAATAATTAAGTATTTATGACTTTAAGGGAATCAAAGTTAACCCCCCAAAACTCAATATTTATATGTTTGCTTTAATCAACATTCCTTCAATGTACGTTAAGTTGCTTCATTTTCTCTTTAATTCCACAGAGACAGACAATTTCTTGTTCAGCGAAAAGTTCCATTCTTCAAGTCCTATAATTGCTATGTTGAGAATTCAAACTCCACTGTCAATCAAAATTTTTTTTGTTCTCAACAACCTCTCTGTCTCTTTCTTCACTATTGGCAGCATATATTTTCTGGATTTAGAATCTTACTACAGATTTTGCCATCCTTTACTCGATTAATGATTGAGGCTTGTTATTGTAGTGAAAAACATCTGTTATGTTACCTTTATTTATTACCACTTCTCCACATTTCTTTACAAATTCTAATAACTGGAAATTTCACCTTTTGTTTGTGATATCTGAAACTTCCTAATTCATGGCTACCATCATAAGGCTTAGATAGCATCTGATATAAACTGTTGTTTATGTATCATGGGATTGACTAGATACATGTGATTTGCTAAATTTTCTCTTACTCATATTGCACACTGAGGAAGTCAAGCCAGAATTACATTATTTTACTTATTTATTATACTGTCTGTCTACGGTAAGAAGAGCTCTCGCCAGTTTGTCTGTGGCTGTCTGTTGCCGTAGAAACGAGCCCTGGCCCATTTTTTGTAGGGGTGTCTTGAAGATTTACTTCTCAGTTTGCCACCTTGGCGCATTTAAAGATGATTTGGCGATATTCACATTTTGTTTTAGTTTGTTACAAGTGTTACAAGTGTTCAGTGACTTTACCGATTGGCCGCTGCTGGGCCTCTTAATTACCAGCGCCCATTTGTGCATTATGCTGCTTTTTATAGACACTGTAATAGCTAGTAGCATAATAAAATGTTAAAATCAGAACAAAAATAAGGTCTCTTAAATTATTCAGTTACCTATTTTATACTTAAAATTACACGAAATTTATATAATTATACAAAATTTGGCTTTTATAACTGCAGTGAGCATTGTTGCATTAACATAATTTTGTATTAATATTTTCATAATAAAACAACACTTATTTAATTTAAATTAAAGATTAAAAATTATTTTTTAAGCAAATTATACCACGGCTTGTGGGACCTCAAGAATACAGTAATGGGAAATGAAGCAACCATTCAGTGTTCTTTATTATCCACAAGGGGGTTTCGCCTCTGCTGAAGGCTCATTGTTGCCCACTTTTGGTAATCTTTCATTTACATAGTGGCAAAGAAAATACCGAACCTAGAAATATCCTCATAACTTGACAGAGCTATCAGATGAAGAAGGATGCCTTCGTGGAGGACATTTATAGAGGTATAACATCTGAAAAGTCGTCTGAATCACTGTTGCAAGATTCCGTTTCTTCTGAATCAGAATCGCTGCTGCCAGTTTGAATTATTAATTCATCCACTATCTCTTCTAGAACTTCGTCCTTGTCCCAATAAGAATTTTCAAGTTTTTCTACCTGGTTGCAGTGTGCCTGCTATTCGTGAGAAGTGACTTCATCCAAAGCTTTTTGTGTTACATTTTTCAAATTTTCCAAACTTAAGTCCCCAGTCACATTCCTTTCCCTGATCAGTCTTTTAACTGATGACCAAACATATTCAATTGCGTTTAGATCACAGTGGTAAGGAGGGAGACGCACAACATGATGCCCATTTTCATTTATGATGTTGTCAATTTTGTAGATTACTTTTTTAGGACGATTACATTCTATTAAGTTAAACAGTTCCGCTTTTCGCATTTTGGGATCGCAGCATATCGTCTTCTTCATCAGCCAATTAACCATTGTTTGCTTCGTAGCATATTTCGTGGGTGTCGGATCTTCAATTTTTGTGTGATATGGGGCATTAACGTAGCATATTTTGTGGGTGTCGGATCTTCAATTTTGTGTGATATGGGGCATTATCCATGCATACCACACTTTGGGGTCGTAAATTTGGAAGAAGCTTTTCCAACACCCATTTTTCAAAATTTCCATAGTTCATTTGCCCATGGTAATCCCCGCTTTGAGCTGATATACAAGTTGGGCACCTGGAATAAATCCTGCAGAAGAGCCAGCATGGACAACAATCAGTCTATTTTTTGAACTGACATTTATCTGTGCGCCCAAAACCGTTTCATGCTGCCAACATTTCTTAAAAGTTAAATTGCTGTCAAACCACGCTTCATCGATGTAAACGATGTGGCGTCCACTTGCTCTGACAAACTCTTTTCCCTTCAGCCAACAGTCACCAAAAACAAAATAACAATAAAGCAACCCTTGGTTATTCCCTATTTGAAATATACTAGCCCTGTTGCTATAGCGACCGCCACCCGCCAGACACTGTGGCGGGAGGTTTCCTTACCGTAGACAGACAGTACTTGCATCTATTTTTGCATATGCTTAAGGCTAATCTGAACAACAAATCAGTCATCATTAATTCAAATAGCACAAAATTTAATCTTTTGGCCTCTAACTATCAAAGTCTATTCTTTGCATATGGAAAGAAATTTCTGTTTAACGTTTCCTCGTCAACACAATCAACATTTTTCAGCATACTTACCTAAAATCTGTAATTATCAGCAAGCATAAAGTGAACATAAAATGTTATCATGCTCTTTGGCAATTCAGTTACGAAAATGTAGAAAACATTGTTTAGATATCGTCATTTCTCAAGCGACCACGTGATGGTAGTCATGCAGTAATGAAAGCAAAAAATAATAAATAATGACCTGCAGGTTAGCATCAGGGATATAAGCTATTCAGTAAGTGTAAAATTAATGATGCTTTGATGTAGACTGTTTCAGTTTAAGACAAATGCCAAACAAAGAAGTGGCTATGGAGCTAAATTATTGATCACACAGATTTATGCTAATAAATTATTGTTTCTTCAATATGGAGGTATCGTATTTAGTGATAAACTGAAATTAAGAATCAGGCATATCCAGATGTTTTATTACGGAAATTATCAAATGTGCATGCATACAAAGAAAAAAAAAGTTTCTGGTGGTCCAGAGGTCCAGATTTTATATCCTTCTGGATATTTGATGTCTGGATTTCAGATTTTGAACTGTATTCATCAACAAAGGCCTGATTAAAAATGTCTTGGGCCCTAAGAAAAGAACTTCAGTGTCATACAGCTCACTTTTCTAATTTTCATACGAGGGAAAAACATATATAAAAAATCAGAATTTCATCATAGGGCTACCTAAAGTCTGGTGCCCTAGGAAGTGCTCCAGCTCCAACCACTGGGTTATACAAACACGGAAATTAGCACGAAATATAACTTCTTAGGTAAGTATCTTTTTAATGCAAAATACTTAATTCCTTAACGTTCTTGTTACGATAATTAAAAGCTTTAACATTAATAACTCTAAACACAGAATAATGCAATTGAAAATATAATCTGTTTATAACGAATAAAATTCTGTCACTAAATAAAAGAGCAATACTCTTAAATAATCAAGAAATAATAACCTCTACAAAATCTTTTGATCAGTCATGCAAATCAGTTTCAAACAATTTTTGTTAAATGATCCACATTTGCTAATGAAATTACTCACCTAATTTTTGCAGGCTTTAAACCATATACTTCAATGTAATACGTTATTTCAGAAACCAAACGATCTGTCATAGTATCAAAATCATCAAAAGTTTCTCCCTAAAATAGAATAAAGTATTTTAGTACTTAAAAAAATATATCCTTGGAAAATGTTATATATCTAAGTTAACAGATTTACTTTAGTGCAGGAATTTTATCAACACAATGATTAAATGACTACTATTAAATCAAGCCCAGTGGTTCTCAAACATTTTTTTGTCCCGTGCTCCCTTTTACCATTGTTAGACCATTATTATTACTCCTTTCCAAAATTCAATAAACGCATGTTTAATTTTTTTATTTTTTAATGTGGTTTATAAATTAAAAAAGAAAAAGTATTGAGAATGTTGATAAACACCAAACCTTGCATAGAAGGAACTTTTATATTCATAAACTAAAACTAAATACTGTGTGCCTTCTTGTAGCAAGAAAGCAAATTAAAATTTTTTTTAAAAAAACTTAAATCTATTCCTCCTGAGACATTTGGCATTTAGAATATATGTTGCACTTTAAATATCTAACATATATGGCACCCTAGAAATCAAAGTAATGTACTAGGAATCAAAGTAATGTAACTTATTACATTTAAATGCTAACTGTTTTTAAAGGATCCAAAGTATGGCATTTTAAAAATTAAAATAATGTTCAGTATGAATAATAAGCCATCAAAATCCATTATTTAGATCCTAAATAATATGAATACAGCTTTACTTTAATGTAAAATTAAGAAAAACGTTTCATTTTGCTATAAATTTTAATGTTGCAATGTCATGAATGGTGCCTACCTTCAGCACAGCTTGTGTTTGATTTATGACGATACGGAGAATTCTTGCACCAGCTGTAGGTAGGAACGTTTTTCAGTTGAGCTTTCTAAAAGCTGATAACATATTTACTTGGGCAGTTTGCTGCAAACATGTGCATTGGAAGAAAAAGGGTCCTTGCCTAATTTTGTGGCTGTATGTGAGAAAAGTTTCTCATTTTCTGATAGTATTTGCTTGCAGATGGTTTCATTTGAGCTCTCTGAAAGCAAATAACATATTTATATCGGATGATTACTAAGAACACGAGCACTGGAAGTGGGTGGGTTTTTGCTTAATTTTGTATCTGTTTGTGAGAAATGTTTATTTTCTGTGTTCAGTCACAGGCACTTTAATTCATTTGGATCATCATTTGTGTAGTTTCTCAAAAAGGTTTTGTCAGATTTTTATTACAATATATTAGTTTGGGAGTTTTAAAATAACTATATGTTATAGTTATATGTATATAGGTAGATCCTTTTTCTTTTTTTGCTGAATTTGAAAATGCCATGCAACCAAGGCTCTGTCTGTGCTTGAACAGAGTCCCTCTTATTCAGAATCTATGATGTTTCAGGACGAAAGTTACAAAGAAGAATTATTATAAAGTTATTCTTCCTTCTACTGATAGACTGCTTCATTATTGAGACTGCAGTGGAGCAGGAAGAAAGTGATGAAGATGTTGAAATGAATTTGCCAGGTCCCTCAAAAGTCAAGGAAGTGACGTGGACTGCAGAGGCCAATCTTCAAAAGTCTGTTCCTGACTTTTCTGAACACCATGGTCCCATAGAGGAAATTACTGACGTGGAAAATCTTTCATCCATCAATATATTTCTCACAGTATTTATTGAGATATTTACATGCAACACAGAAAGGAAAAGAACCCTCCCATAACTATGTTATGACATATGCACTTTTCTTGGACTGAACCTTTTGACGGGAATAAAAAACTGCCAAATTACACAGTTTCTGGTCTAACAATGCGATTCTGCATGACCCACACATACCAAAATAGATATCAGTAAAAAACGTCCCTGTGGATATTACAACATCTTCATTTGAATGACAACATTCTCATGCCAAAAAGAGAGGATGACAATCTTGATAAATTATATGAATTGCATCCTCTAATAAGTCACTGGTCTGAACAATTTTTTACCTTGTTTAAACCAGGTACAAATGAATAAATAGATGAATCAATGATCTCATTTACAGGAAGAAGCTCAATAAAACAATATATGCCAAAAAATAAAGAATCAAAAGTACAACATATGCCCACCAAAGAAACCAAGCAAAAGTCGATACAAAGTTTGGTTGCTTTGTGAAGACATAGGTTATGCTATATAGACATATACCAAAATAGATATCAGTAGAAACCGTCCTTGTGGATATTAGAACATCTTCATTTGAATGACAACATTCTCATGCCAAAAAAGAAAGGATGACAATTTTGATAAATTGTATGAATAGCATCCTCTAATAAGTCACTGGTCTGAACAATTTTTTACCTTGTTTAAACCAGGTACAAATGAATAAATAGATGAATCAATGATCCGATTTACAGGAAGAAGCTCAATAAAACAATATATGCCAAAAAATAAAGAATCAAAAGTATAACATATGCCCACCAAAGAAACCAAGCAAAAGTCGATACAAAGTTTGGTTGCTTTGTGAAGACATAGGTTATGCTTCACAATTTGAAAAATATTTAAAAAAGGAACAAGAAACCACTTGGAACTTGGGTGAATGAAGAATTAAAAGCATCTGTGAAGCATCATTTTGGGAAAAACCATAGGGTGTGTATGGACAAATACTTCACGACTTATGAACTCTTTTGATTTAACTCCTTTGATGAAACTAGAAATGCATTCCATTCTGGAACAGTTAATCTAAACAGGAACAATTTGCCAAAGATTCTTACTGAAGATAAAAAAACTAAAATAAGGTGATTTTGACTGGGCTGTTAGCAACGTTGAATTAATAAGTGTGAAACGGAGAGATAAAAGGTACATCTTGCTATTTAGCCTTAATGAGGGTAAAGATTCCTCATCCATAGACAGGAAAGAAAAACCAGCATAAAAAATTAAATCATTTTTCTAAAAGGGATTAAAGATTAAAAGAAACGCACAGGTTATATAGATTACTTTGACCAAATGGAAAGTGTATGCCAGTGATTCACAAGCATTTTAGCAACATGCAGCCCTTTCTTTCTGCTACACGTTCATTCCTCCCTCCTTTCAAAAATCAGAAAAGTACATACACATTTATTTAAATTTAGATTATCTTTTAACATATTTTATAAATTAAACAAGAAAAGTTACAGGGAATGTTGATAAGTACCAAAATTTGAATAAAAGTAGTTTTTGCATCAATAAACTACAATTAAATAGTTTAGAGCAGAGGTTCTGAACCAGGGGAATTCACAAGCTATGGAGAAACTTCATAGTTTCAGAGGGGAATACAGTCGGCCTTTTATTTCCCTGTTAAGCATTTAGTTTTATTTTATAAATACAAATAGCTGTTTTAAGTTTAGGTGTTTATCAACATTTTCTACACTTTATCTTGTTTAATTTATGAAACAAAATAATCTAAATTGAAATAAATGTGAAAGTATTTCTCAGAGTTTAGGACTGGAAGGGAAGAATGATTATCTAACAATGGTGAAAGGGGTGCATAGAGCAAAAAATCTTGAGAACCACTGATTTACAGGTATATAAAAGGCTGACTGCATTTCCTCCTTGAAACAATGAAATCCCCCCGTAGGGGTGAACTGCCCCCTGGTTGAGAACCTCTGCTCTAAAGCACTTAGTTTTAGTTACGGAACCCCCATGTTTGAGAACTCCTGATGTATATGAAATTGATAGAAAAAGCAAAAAATGGTGCCATTGTGCATTTTTAGATACAGCTGTAGTAAACGCTTTTATACTTTATGGTATGCTATCAAATAGTCATGCAGATCTGAAACATATTAAAGCATTTAGAATAGAAATTATCCATGGTTTGATACCTAATGGATATAATGAATTTACGAAAGCTTAAAGAATGCAAATCGTTTGCCAATAAAATGAAATGCAAGGAGATGCACCATTTGTAGCACAATAGAAAAACCACATAAAACTGGATTTATGTGTCAAACTTGCAATGCTGGGTTATGCATGTATTAAAAATGGTACATGTTTAGAAAAATTCTAAGTGATTTTTAATAACGAAATTCATTAAATTTGCAATGCTGGGTTATGCATGTATTAAAAATGGTACATGTTTAGAAAAATTCTAAGTGATTTTTAATAACGAAATTCATTAAAATGCAATTATTAATTATATATTTTCATTATTGTCATGGTTTTTTCATACAATTTTGCTACTGATTATAAACCTCATTACTTTTAACATTATGTATATTAATAACATATTGTATTATTTTATTAGTAAATAAAAATTTAAAGGTATAAGCATCTAATTCTACAAACTGTGTTATATTATTTTATGTGGTTCTGTAAAAAAAAAAAAAGGAGAGAGGTTATGTTTATAAATATTTTTTTTTTAAATATTTTTTTTTTTTTCTGTCAAAGAAAATCTTACAGCTTTCTTTTACAAGATACAATTACTACAGCTTCCTTTTACAAGATATACAAGACTGTACAGATTTTGGAGTAATCAATGAAATGCATGCACAGTGACAGATCAGTTTATTTCTTGTATTAACAATATCTCTGATGCTCTAGATTCATGCCCTTCACACTGTGAGAATGGCCCCCTTCTGAAGGGGCAGGCTGTTTTTTAACCAAATGGTACTCATCTAGTGGATCAACAAATTAATTATTTAGCATTAATCAAAAACATAAAAACGTATTGTGCACTTCAAAGGTAAATAAAAAGCTGACCTTATTCCAAATGAAATTATGAAATTTCTCCCGGAGGGGATTCTCTGCTGGTTGAGAACCCCTGATCTATTCGCTTCATTTTGCAATTTTTTATATGGAACGAAAACTATTACAGCTATCTCAGAAATTAATTAGGATTCCTCTTTTTAATCAGAAACTAAAATACTGGTTCAAAAAGACTTCACAGATATATAATAAAGCAATAAATTATCGGATTGAATTTAAATATCAAAAATAATAAATCATAACGTGCAAAACACCCACTTTTAATTGAACCAGAATAAAAGGAAGCACAACTTCTCAAACTCTGAGTAGAAAGAATGCTAAAATTAATGTAATCTCAAATTGCAAAGTTATTTATCATTCTGAAAACTGTAATTTGATATGGTGACACAATATATAGGTGTATTATAATCAAATCTACATTAAATACAGTTCGTTTTTAAACCCAGAGAGTTTTAATACTTTAAAATAAAAAGTCATTAACCACTTTAAGATTAGTTAGAGTTAGTGGGGGTTGGAGATGAAAAAAGCTCAGCTATTTCAACCACATGCATTTCCAAACGTGCGAATAAACTGATAATGAAATTTTAACCAAATTTGCAATGAACAGTATTTCTCTGCATCTGTGATTTTAAATACTATTTATTACCTGATTTCGTTCAGACATCAGGAACTCAAAATTAACAGTTGGCAATCCAAGCTCCAGATAAGTTTTCACTAATCTTAAATCAGCGCTATTCCCTGAAAAAATTTTATGAAAAAAAGAAAAAAGGCATTAATAGTTGCTTTATTTATACAAATGTGAATTTATATTGTTGCCCAGTTACTTTTGCAATAAATAATTCAAACTTTTCAAGAAGGGTTGAACAAAATATACTGATTCTGATACACCATGAGCGCTTTGGTTTTAAAAAAACCTAATAGTTATGCATACAAAAAATTCCATTTATCCAGAGCTAATCTGGATTACTTATGACAAATAATATTAAACAGTCTTAAGTGGTTAAAATCATACAAGAACGATTTTCAGATGCTGCTACTAACTTACCATCCAGTCCATGAACACAAACTACTAGATGCATTCCTTCAGGGCTAAAAGCTCGAAGATCACTATCACACTGAAAGTATGGAACACCAGAAGCAAGATTTGGAAAATCACTAAAGAGGAGAGGAAAACTAAAATAAATAAAGTTCACAATACAGACATTCAGCGACATCTTGAAATAGTTTTATGCATTACATGTATATTAGAAACACATGAGGCTCTGTAAAATTGCAAATTTCAGTTGTGGTTTGTAAAATTTAATTCATACTAAAGAAAAATGTGTGACTTGACCAAGTTCCAAACAGGTCCAACTGTCAGTGTGTGACTTCTTGATACAGCTGTAATCCCAGGTACTATGTCTAAAGTCATAATAAGATACAATATTCTCGGCAAAAATCATCTGTGAGACACAGCTGTAGGAGAAAAGCAAAACTTACGGATGCAGTCAGAAGGGATTAAACTGGACTGTTATGTCAAAAAGAAAAAATACCTCAAAAAAGGTGACTGCTGAGCTTAACATGCATCGACAAAAGAAACACAAAGACAGAATATTTGAGTCATAAGCTGCTACCTGAAAACCTCTTTTTTCAGAGATAAAATCCAAAACAAAGACTATAGTGGTACTAGGAATATAAAACATACAATGTTGATCAACAAAAACATGCACTGTTTTTAGGTAAGTCATCCTTCAGATTATTTTGCATGGCAGGAAGCAGAGAACACCAGCAGAATACTGTCATTCAGGCTATCTCCTTCCAACAGAAAAGCATTGTAGCAGTTCAGTCCTGTTGGCTTCAAAGCCAGCATAACTGACATCCATCATGGTTTACAGCAGGTCCAAATTTCAACTTTGTAAAAAAAAATATTGATCATATAACCATTTTAAGCAGCCATGTTCAATGGCACTGATACTTCCTTATATTTAACTGCACCTTTCAAGATGATTATGCTGTCATTCAGCAAAGTCAGATTGTCCAATCATAAGTTGAACATGAAGTTACCCATCTTCTCTAGCCTGCACAATCATCAGATTTAAATAAAATATTACTGATTTGTGATAGAAAAAAGTGAGACCCTGTTTTTCTCTCCTAGTATGTCTCAAAGATTTGGAACAGTTTGGATGGAAGAATATTATAAAATATTTATTACCAATATTCAGAACTTGCATGCCTTTATTTTAAAAAGAATTTAAGCAGTTATGGATGCCAAAGTTGAACTTGCATCATATTTGATATATAATTTTTCAGATTTTTAGCTGTTTCTTTCATTCTGGATAGCTGATGCATTTACTTTTTTAATGACAATTATTTGATGAACAAAACAGGATTTAGATATTGACTTTTTAAAAATTTTATTTACATAATTTTATTCAGAAATTGTTCCCTTCTGTGAGTCATTTGTTTGGAAATCGTTTTTCAAAATTTGGCCAAATCAAGGTCTTTCTCTCTTTTTTTTTTTTTACTTAAACGTGTGAGAAATAAAATAATTTTGTTTTTTCAGTATTTCAAATGATCTCAACAAGGGAACAAAATAAAAGAACAGGGACACTGCATGGGAAAATCACAGCAAAAAAGGAAAAAGAAATTTTTTTAAATTTTATTTTTATCAAGATAAGTTCTCTTCACAAATGGAAACTTTTACTGTAGAAGTTTCTACTTCAGTGTGAAAGGACATTCACAGAAACTGTTTTAGACCAACGAATAATTTTTGCCACATTATGATTACACAAATTTAAGTTTTCTTTTAGAGAACTGAAAAATGATTTTAATTTCCAACATTTTCCATATGAGACCCTCATTAAAAATTTTCAAAACAATACAGAAAGTTAAAGTACACAATAGGTCGAAATAATACAAGTGCTTGAGAATATTCTCTTATTTCTAGATTGCTAATTTTTTTAACTAGTACAGTTATCTGACTATTTAATTATAATAGTACACACAGATGATATTTGCACAAAGGAACAGATGATTTTGTGGAGATATTTGTATCTACATGCACTTATGGGAAATCATGAAAAAAACATGCGGTCATTTCAATGAACTAATAAGTAACTGGACTTCAGATGAAATACCCATATAACATGGCTTAAAGCAATTGCACACTGGCTGGAGGAAAAAGTACTAAAGAAAAATGAAAACATACCTATACCATAGCCAAGAATATCGTAACTGTTTACGAAATTCTTCTTTTGCCTTTACAAAACTAAACAAAGAGAAAAATTATGATGTGTCATAATACACTTCAAATAATTGGCATTTCAATTAAACTGCATATAATATGGAGAAGATACGTTATGACCAGGCTCAATACAGGAAAATGAGCAAAACAAATAGCTTTAAATTTATCATCAAATTTCTCTTTTGAAAACTTAATACCTTAAAAACACATGTGCTATTCAAATATAAATGGTATCATTTTAAATTAATACTCTAAACAAAGAAAATTCAGTTGTTAAGAACAAATTAACACTAATAATTTACACATACGAAATCAAAACTAGAGTATGAATACTTTTGAGTCCATAAATAAATACAAATTTTTTCACTTGATTTTCCTGTATTTTTTGGCACAATTATTAAATTTTCACAGTTGTCTTTATCTCATGCATAGCTATCCCATTATTCAGATTACTCATCACTGACTATGCATTAACAACATATCAGTTCCAACATGTTTTTATATTGATCAAATAACAGTTTGAAATAGTCACAGTCACCCACCAAATAACAGTCTAATAGTAAAAAATTAGGCAAAATAAAATTTTAAATTCATGCCAAAATAAGAATATAGTTTTGCTTAAACTAAAGTTCTGCAATGGCATGTTTACTTCCTATTTGACACTTACATATTGTTAAACAACAGTTTCAAAAGGACTGCATATTGATCTCAGGCATGTACTTCTAATTACTTTTTAATAATAAAGCAGACTTTTACAAAACATGTTAGCACTAGAGATTTGAGGGCTTTATGAGTCTACTTTTTACATAATCCCATTAGAATAAATAGGCAACTCAATAAAATATTCATTATGCTTTAATAAGTTTAACTTCCAGATATATTTGAGAACTAATTTACTTAGATCACACTTCTACCTGTATTTAATAGATTTTGGCCAGATTTAGGGACAAACTACAAAACCATACTAATTAAACAGTACTAATTGTTAATTTTGTAGATGGTCCCATGGAACTATTAATTATTAATATTTCCATGAATTCTGCACTTAGAGAAATGCAACATGTGTTACGATGAACATATTACTAATATGACTTCTAGCACCACAGGCATCTGCTTTATAACAGATGCCTGAAAGTCAATTATTTTCTTTTCTGGGTTGCATCAAAACCATGATAACGTCTGCTGCAGAAGATGGTTAAGTCTCTTGATTCCCCCTCCCCCAATTTAACTTTGTTACTGTGTTTCGATTTCTGCATTAAACCAAAATCATGTAGTACAATGCAGAATTATTCCAGGAATTGAAAATATGAGACTTTAGAAGCTAGCGAACACTGCTTCCATTTTTATAAACTGATATTCTAAAAACAGATTACAAAACAAAAATGGCAAATTGACAACCTTGTATACGAAAACAGCATTAAAGTTCGCATAAAAGAATATGAATCTTATGTCCGAAAAGACGAAATTAAAAAATTCTTAATAGCTAATCATAGTTAGAAATTCAATCACAATTTTGATTTTGGTTATGCTAAAATTATCCAGAAAGCTGGTTCTATTAGGGAATTGGATTTTTTTGAAGCTTTTCACATTCACAAAAATTTATCCTGTTTAGTCAATAACTTCAATTCCAATCCAATCTTGCCTAATGTCTTCAAAATTCTACTAACCTAACCCTTAATTTTTTGTTACTATTTCTGCTGACAGATGGCGTTAGCGGTTCTTCCACTGGTCGCCTGTAGGGTATAAATACGATCGACATCGCTTTCTCGCTTTTGTCATTCGGAGGGTTGCCTTCACGTGTGAAGGTTGTACGTTCCTGTCGCTCTTGCTTGACTACTAGTCACGTGATATTCAACTAACGTTTCGCCTCGTGCGCTTAAGTGCTTCGCTATGCCTAACAAACACCACCCTGTTCTTGTAGATCAGTCATATGCTATTCTGCATTGTTTCGGACTTTCAGAAAATGATCCTGATGATAAAGAAGTTTTTAATGCACTCAAAGTTGTTGATGAACTTCAGCAACAACTGAAGGAAGGTAAAGCTGTGAAACCTGCCCTTAGAAGAGCTGAAAAGGTTTTCTACGCGCTAGTGGATGCCCACGATATGGGTCAAAATCAGTTTCACGATCCAAATCATGCAAAGCAGTACAGAAAAGGGGATAAATTCACTATTGAACTTGTCCGCCGGCAAAACTTGCGAAGAAATAAGATGTCGGAAAATCTGACACCTAATGCCTCTACTTTTAAAAAGAACTCGAAGGATATTACCTCAAAGGAAGATGAAGACAAGTGGATTCAACCACAAAAAACTGCCAAGCTGCCTACTGCCGGATCTCCGAGTCCAGTATTACATCCGTCAAAGCTGATGTTAGAAAATCTGTCTCGGATGTCTCCACAAAAAATTCTTTTGAAGTCCTGACCGCTGCTCCCTCTGAGGAAATTATGGATACCAGCCCAGAATTGTCGAAGAAAGACGAACCGCCTGCAAACACTGTTGTTTCCACGCCTGATACCATAAAAGATAGAGTTCCACCGATCATTTGCCCCCGGCCGGAGGTCTCTTGGAGCGAAATTAGGACCCTGTTTTCCAAACATGGAGTACAGAAATTTACAGGAATGCTGACCAGACAGAAGATAACCATCCTGTTTGATTCTGCCGAACATCGCGATCGAGCGCTTGCGATACTGATGAAGAATGAAATTCAGTTTAGCACGTTTCGTGCAAAGAAGGACACTCCTTTAAAAGTTGTCGTACGTGGCCTTACTGAAGACTCCTCCCCTGAAGAAATCAAGAATGAACTCTGCAGGGATGGATTTCCTGTAATTATGGTGTCTCAATTCACTCGAAAAATGGATGGAGACGAAGTTAAACTTCCCGTTTTCTATGTTTCTCTTCAGAGAACTGATATTGGACGAGGTATCTATCGAAAGAAGAAGCTACTAGACCTCAAGCTGTCTTTTAGAAAATTCAAAAGTAATAGGAACACAATGATGTGTTTCCGCTGTCAACGCTATGGACATGGGCAGGTATTCTGCAACAACCAGCCTCGATGTCTGAAGTGTGGTAAGGGTCACCTTACATACACTTGCAAACTGGGAAAAGATGAAAAACCTACCTGTGTCAATTGTAAATTGGACCATGTAGCGTCTGCAAAGACTTGCGAATTTCGACCCAAGGATCGGAAAATAGTGCCGACTAAGAAGCGAACTCTGCCGACTGTTAGTAAAACATCTGACAAGCCTCCGTCGACTGAGACGCCAGTTGTTAACAGAAATCTTACTGGACTGAAATCATACTCAGATGCTGCTTCTAGCGGTGTAAAAGATTTTAAACCAGATGAAAACCTCATGAAGTTAGTTCACAAATTCATGGAATTTGCAGAAAGTGTAAAAAGCTGCAGTCACCCCAAGAAAAAGTTCTACTTGCTTTGGGAATTGTAGAAGAAATGATCAAGATGGACTTATAAATTGCTCATCTCCTAGTGCTATGACTAACTAAATTTTCTACTTTTAGTTTCCACCGGTCCCGATAGATGGTGCCACCTCACTGACCTGTCTTTTGGTCCGCACATCTACTGAAGTTTTTCAAGCTTGATTTGTCCTTGTGGATTATGCGATCTGGTCGCCTCCGATGTCATCACTTCTCTTCCTTTCTGACCCTTTCATAGCTGTCTGAAACAACTAATGTCATGTGCCCACTGGGCTTTATTTCAAGAGCCGGACAGATCGCGCTTCGCGCGATATTTCGGCAATACTTGCACGGAACGGAACTTCTCGCTTTTGTAGAAGTTTTTGCTCCTGATGGAGCGGGACCCATTTTGCCCCCAAAATCGATTGGGATTTTACAAAATCTGCATGAAATACAAGGTTATCGATTTGCCTGTTTTATTTTCCACATATTCTCTTGCGTCTTAGCATAGATTACAGTTTAAGAAAGGAAAAGTTTACCATTAAAATTTCTTTTAAAAGAAATCATTTAAGTGTTTCACAGTTCTTAAATGAAAAATATTTACTGTTGTCAACTCACAAAAATAATCTTCAGTAACTGAAAATATTAAAACACAGTTAAAAAAATACAACATTTAAAGCACCATCATTTATGTCTATTCTTTCCTAAGCAATATGTTATAAACTGAAAAATATCAAAATATGAAAGTTCAACCAAATGATGGTAGGGTATGTACAGAGTGTTGTAGTCCAAGGATCACTATAAAATTTCATTGTGACTTTTTTATTTGTATAAAAAATAAAAGATTCAAAGCTGAGTTGAATTACAGTCTCAAATGAAATGGGAGAAGTTATAGGCAGTGACAATGATGCATGTTATTATCACAAGTTGACTTCAATTGTTGCGGGGCTAGTCTCGATTTTTCATTCAAATGAATTCTTGCAAAAAAGACAAAAGATAACTAAATATTTACTGCCAGTATTTTCCGGCCTTCACTGAAAAGTAAATTTACTAACCAGAATTTTATAACTTTTGAAAAATATAATATGAGCTTGTGCAACGGTAAATTCATCAAAACCAAACATATATATTAATAAAATTCATAATTGCCTTTTATTTACTGATGCTTTTAATGCAGCCTCATATTCCTCTCTTTGCCATTTTTAAGTAATCACTGATAAATTTGTTACAAGAAAAGTAAATAAATATTTGTGCGATTAAATCAAAACATGTAGACATTTAAAAAAAATAAAACCTACCTAACCAGGTTCTGATTTTGTATTATCAGATTTATAATACAAAATCAGAACGATACCAATTTTGGTACCTAAAAGCAGAAATATACACAAAAAAATTACTGTGAGTGGATGAAGATGGATGACAGTTAAAAGCTAATATCTAATATACTTACAAAGATATATCTTTTGCTATACATCCTTTAATCTTTTCACTGAAAAGCCTTTCCTTCTTATTATTTATTCTCATGTTTAAAAGATTGAGCCATAGGGTAGCAGACAGTTCCTTAAATTCTCTAATTTTATACAAATGTTTTACTGATATTTAATTCCAAAAAATTCATTTTTTATTGACATTATGGGAATAGGTGTGCAACTAATTCATCAGAATATTCAAATAATATCAGAAAAATATTAATTCAATGTTTAATAACAGTATAAAATAACATTAACACATTAAAAACAATTTTTTGTCAAATGCTCACCTTATCATTTCAGTTCCAATAACTGATGCTCTACGGATACTAGGAGTATCTTCTCCAGATGACAAGTTTGTATTAAATAAACTGCAACTTCTTTGTCTTTCTGTACTTGAATTTAAAGAAACTTCAGCTAGACTCTCATCGCTATCAGCAGGCAAGTATGAATTACCAGACTCAGATAAATCACTTAGCATTTCCATAATGGTACACTTTGTATCAATAAACTCAAAGAATTTTGATGAATTTGTTTCAACATCACCTTCATTCTTGGGAGAAGATTCTATTTCTTTGCATGAAGAGCTTGGCTCATCAGCAGAAAAAATAGTCTCACTTGAAGAATTTTCACTATTATCCTCTTTAGTTTTGTTTGTTTTAACTGTCTCATCACCAAACTGAGCTGGCGGTTTGGGAAAAAACAATGTTCCCTGACAAATAATACTAGTCAAACAATTATCATTAGACCATGGAAAATTTGATTTTGCATATACTTCAACAGGAGATACTTTTTTCACCACTTTTGATGTTTTTTCATTTTTCGATGAAGATACTTTATCAACACCCATGTCTGGAGGATCTTTAAATTGCACTGGAGGTGATGGAGGGCATATATCACAAATATTGGAATTAAGAACTACTTCACCTGTTGAGCTGTTAGATTCTTCTGAAGTTATTGACAATGGTACAAGCGGATTCGATTTATAAGACTTTTCTTTTATTACACGATTAAATATTGTTTCACCTCCAGATTTTAATGGCTGGCTAGATACAATCATTTCAGATTGCATATTCAGTTGTTCTTTAACGGAAAATATACTAGGCACTCCACAAGTATCTTTAAATGTGTCACTGGCTATAAAGTCAGAATGAGCATCATTAAGATTCTCAAACACAGAATCATCATTTTTTTTATTTTTTTCTGGCTCAGTGTGCATTGTAGCCATGGAATGAAAATGAGAGCATTTAATTTTATCTTCGATGTCATTTTTTGCAGAACATAAACTGCACGGCAAATTACCTTGATTTTGTAATGAAGTTTCAGATGCCTTCTCTGTGTCAATATTTTTAAATCGCGGTTTTTGTGTTGGAGGTGGCGGTGGAGGAGGTACGAAACCAGATGTTAAATCAGGCATTGATTCACTATTAGGAATTGACACGTTGCCCTCTGCATACAAAGTACTCATAACAGAAAGTGTACTTTGAGAATGGCGTATGCCACTGTCTAATGCAAACGGCATTCTTGATGATTTAGTACTCCCACTAGCTACACTACAGTAAGAATCTAATTTTTTAACACCCAGTAATACAACTGTAGAATTATGGCTGAACTGTGGTTTTTTCAATTGGCGTAAAAAATTCACTGTTCTTGATCTTAAATTTATTTTTGATCTCACATTTATTTTATGATTTGCTCGCGATAATGAACTAGCAGGAAGCACATTTTCGTCATAATCATTATCAAATTCTGCTTTAAAATTGTTCATAAATTTTTCTTTCAATGATAGTTTCTTTGATGGAATACAGTTTGATTTTGCAGATGTGGATGAAACCATCGATTCTGGACACCAAGAATAAGCAGATGGGCTTGTTGGAGTAGCAGATATATCAGGAGATCTATATTTTTGGCCTAGAGATCCCTGAGAATTTCTTCTAACTGATTCAGTATCTTCCTCTATATTTTCTTCCACGAGGAAATTGACATCTGTTAAACTGACCACTGATTCAGATTCTGTTGAAAATACATTTGAATATAATGTAAATCCTTTGAACATAAAAAGCAAATGGATAAAATAGGAAATATTTGTTGCAAAAGAGAAATGTAGATAAAAAAAATAACACAATGTGTGGTCTAATAAAAAAAAATGTAACAAACACACACACACAAAAAAAAAAGATAGAACAAACATGTAGTAAAGTATATGACCTTCAACCATATAAAATCAAAATTCACTACTGTGAAAACTGGCCAAAATAAAAAAAAATAGCTTACTTTAACAGGAAATATTCAAAGCATCTGAAGGTAAGATGTAGATAATATGTTAGAAGATGTAAACAAATATTTCTGTCAAATATAATCAATTACTATAATTCGTTTAATGATATTTTTAAAAGTGTTTAATACTGTTTTAACACTGCATTCACCTTCTGTCTCCTGTTCTAATAAATTTTACATTTTGAAACAAATTTATAAAAAAAGTTTTAATTTTTTAAAAACAGATCAAGTAAAATACCTAAACTTTCTTTGGATTAATCTGGAATTACAGCCTATACAGACAACAAAGCACGAAAATTTAATTAAAAGGTGACATTGCCAACTTCAATTAAAGATATGGAGCTAAAATTTTGAACCCTACTTTGAATGCCAAGCATGCGCATTTTAGCCTAACCAGCATGCATATTTGTCTCATTGCCACGCGACGCTGACGCAGCACAGACAATCTAAGAAAGGGATGCCATAAAGAAGGCTTCATATGTCACGCTGCAAACATTGCTAATTTTATGTGAATTATATCCGTTTATGCGTTCATATTATAAATAAAGTGCTGTATTGTACTATGTATGAATTTTTATGAAATTGCTCACATCATGTACATCTTAATATGCCAAGAATCCAACTCCGAATGAAAGACTCACCAGTGGTGACAAGAAGTGGCATATTTAAAACAGATTACGTTATTTTGTTGGAAACTGAAGTTTAATAATAACAGAAATGGCTGAAGCAGAACTTGTGAAACTTAGTAACAGGTTCTATTGAATCCTTAATTACTTCCTGCAATATTGAAGATAAAGAATAAGAAATTTTAAAATTAAAAGCTGTTTCTTTGAAAGCGTTAGATGGGAAAAATTACACATTTAACTGATGAAAACGATACTGAAACTGAAACGAAAAGTACCTTGGAATACGAAGAAAAGAATACAAAATAGAATTTTGGAGGCACGGAATTATTAAAAGTAAAAGGAAATGTAAACAATTCACTAGGTTCTAAAGGTTGGTGTTATTATTAGGAGCTCTTATTACATTGTTAAACTGCTTAAAATTATGACTGATAATTTTTATGCAAATGCTGAGATATAGCAAAGATTATATAATACTTTTGATACAGCAATAAATCAAAATGAAAAGTTACTTGAACTTGATAAGTTCAATTATGTGCTTAATTTATTAGGTGGTGCAGCTTTAGAAACTGTCAAAGGATTTTTATTAACCTCAGAGAATTACGATGAAGCACATAAAATTCTTAAGGAAAGCTTTGGTTAGAAAGATCTTGTTAATTTGTACATGCATAAATTGTTACATTTCCAACCTGTCTGAGGTTCAAATGACATAAATGCTTTGAGAGAATTATAAGATGCCTGTAACATACAAATTAGATAATTAAACTCATTAGGAATAAAAATTGAATCATATGAAAGTTACTTTATCCCTTGATATTGAAATGTATTCCTAGGGATACAGCACTTTCAGAAAGCCAATGATTAAAACAATAATGTTGAAGACCTCATGAAATTTCTAAAATGGGAAATTGAGAGTCATGAATGAAGTTTGTTAAACTTATCTTGCTCTATGAGTTACGCGAATTTTCCCGAAAAGCATTTAATTTCCCCTAATGGAAAATGAAGCAATTTCTATACTCATAATTCTCCAGTATGACTATCAGCACCAATAATTTCATTAATGTAAACAAAATTACAGTCGCTCGACCTTTTTTTGGGTTTATTTTGTGAAACCCAAGATCACATTTTGGAAAAAAATGTGTTATGAGATGTGTAGAGAATTAAAAATGTTTAAAGATTACAATTGGTGTGTTCTTTGTTTTGAAAGGAACAGCAGAACAAATCCCTGTTATAAATAGAAATGTTCAGAATGTAATTCTGATAGGTTATGTAACGATTTATGTTTAAGTGCTTTTATAATAAGTTAAATTCAGATGATAAATGAAATTTTAATTTTGAATGTAAAAATGTAAACATTATTAATGACAGTTTGGTGGAAATGCATTTTTATGAAAATGAAAAATTTGACAAAATATTTAACCATGATAAGGAAAACTTTATTAATGAAAAATGTAAGGGGACTGTTAAGAAAATAATAAAATATTGTGCACTGTCACATAAAAAGACAGGCAAGGATGATTCTAAAGATAATATGAGACAGAATGGCTGTGTTTCGGCTGCAACAAATAAATGATCCATCTTTACAAGTGTGCCAGCAAGATGCTAAGAACAGAAGTTATAATTTCATGGTTACTGATAACCTTTTATACCACACAGATACAATTTTATCAGAAAGGCTTTCACCAGTTAGTTGTTCTAAAGACGGGAAGAAAACAAATTTTAGACTTAGGTCATTCTAGCTTATGGGGAGGTCAGCTGCAACTTAAGGTTGCCAAACATTTGAGATATTCCTTCTATTGGCCTGAAATCAGGAAAGATGTAAATGAATATTGCACCACTTGCACTTCCTGCCAAATTCAAGCTAAAAAGCATCTTTTTTGATGAAGTTCATATTATGACAATGACACATCCTTACAAACTTTTCCAGATAATTAATGCAGATTATCACTGGACCTGTGAAACCACACTGTTGAGGTTGTAAATATGTACTGATCAGTGTATAAGATGGCCAGAAACAGTACAGTTGAAGAACCTTAATGCAAAATCAATATGTGATGCATTGTTGCAGATCTTTACAAGCACTGGAATTCCTCAGATTGCCGCATCAAGCCAAGGAACTAACTTTATTGCATGATTGACTCGAGATTTTGAAAGGATCAGATCTTCACCAAGGTTCTTGACTTCTTTTCATCCAAGTTCAAACACACTTGTAGAAAGATTTAATGCTGTTTTGAGGGGAACAATATATCATCAAAGAATTTTTGCAGGATTGGAAGAAACACCCATCAGATCTAATTTGGACCTACCATGAAGTTCTTGAAGCTCTGACTAGTGTTAGTGTGTTCCAGATGCTTTATGAAAGATCTCCAAATAGCCTCTAATTTACCTTGAAAATGTCACGGACTGATGAAATCCTTATCCCTCATGCACAACTAAGCTCAGTGACTGATTATTTGAATGATTTGAATATGAGTTAGAAAAAGCTACTGAACATTCAGGACAGCTGTTGTCAAGCAACAAACTTATGCATTCTACCATGATAGGAAGACTTATAAAGAATTTAAGGAAAATAACAGAGTTAGTTATTGTGTTGACTCCAAATTCACCTTTGTTTAATATCCAATTTATTTCACAATTACGAACACATACAGATTAATGTGAATATTTACATGTAGAGTTTAGTATAATGTTAGATGTTATCCGTACATCTTAATGATGAAGAAACATTTAGTAACGCAACTTAACTGCTGCTTACTTAGAATGGGAATTTCCTGATCACAACTTTAAAAAAAAGAAACTGGTTTTCAGATTCATACATGCAACAAAATTACAAAACAAACTATTAAATAATCAGAAATAGGAAATGCTAAACTTGATAGGAATGACAACATCCTCCCACCCTTGCACTGCAGGCAAATTTGCCTTAAAGCATTGCAAAATGAAGCAATGAAAATGTATACAAATATAAAAGACATAAATTTTAACGCATGACATGAAATTGAACTAAGAACTATAAACGTGCAAATATAACATTAAAGAACAATAAACACACAAAATGACATTACAATTATCAAAGTCTAGGGAAAAAAGTCAATATCAGTTCATAAGTCCATCCGTTTAACAGGTACTACTCGATGACCGCTGTGAGTTACCTTTACATCTTCCAGAATTTCGTTATCAGAAGGTTCTGATTCCAAGATAGTTTCGGTTTTCTGAGGTACGAAGTTGTTGGCAGAAGTAAGCTCCAAGGGATAAATTTGCTGATGTGGCCGTATGATTTCACCAATGGCTACTCGTAGTTTTGCAACATGTTCGATATTGTCTTTGCCAGGAAACAGTTCACTTGACAGGGCTAAAGGCCAATTTGTCCTGTTTGGATTCTTTGATTCAACTAGGACAATTTCTCCTGAGAGAAATCGTTTTTCTCCGTGAAGATGATTTGGGACTTCTAATTCTCCATGATATTCTTTATAGAAATGTTTTCATAGATTTAGCCATAGTGTATGAATGTAATGTACACATTTCAGTAAGTGCTGAGAGTCAATTAAATAAAAATCAATGGTTTCTCATTCTCCTAAATCTTGAATAAAGTGAGCAGGCATAAGTGGTTTCAATTCATTAGGGCCGTCCATTTATAGTGAGCTCGCAACCAGTCCGCAAATTCAACATTTCTTCACATGTGAAACAGAATTTTTCCAAGTATTTCCGAAAACGTTCCTTGATACAACAAACCACTTTCCCCAAACCTGCCATACCATGGGGCAGATGGAGGGCTGAATATTCACTTGATTTCATTACAGCACATTCTCTTTGAATGAAATCCCAGTCCAAAGATTTCAAAGAGTTTGCTACTGCAGTAAGAGTATAACATTTTCTTCCCCTTGCCCAAAATCTCAGCAATGCTTGCATAAATGTGTCAGTGGACAGTGAGGAAACTAGCTCCACATGAACTGCTCCTAAAAGTTCCAGTTGTGGAATTGTCGGTCTCTTAATCGGAGCTAGTCTAGTTTTTGCCAACATCATTGAAACCTTCACTTCTCTTTCTTCACAGTGTAAAAATGCACAAGAAGCATATCCTTGAGATGAAGCATCAGTAAATATGTGAAGGCTGGCCATTTCAAAAGTTCTATGCAATATCCTTCAAGGGATTCTGCATTTCTAAACAAGATCTAAATGTTTAGCCCATCTTCAATAACATAATTGCAAATCGGATAGCAACTGTTCCTCCCAATTTAACTTATTTCACCAGGCTTCTTGGAGTAGTAATCTAGGCAATAGTGTCACAGGTGATGCAAAGCCTATGGGTTCATATATGCTCTTAACAACAGAAAGTAACATTCTCTTCATCACAACTTCACTAAATTTCACATCAGCTTAAGAACCAACACAGTAAAGTTCATCAGTTTCTGTATCAGATTGAGTACACTTAGATTTTCCTGACATTGAACTCCGGTGTGAGCCCAACATCTCAGCTCAAATAATACTTCATTCATTACTTGCATGGCTTGAGATTTCAGATGCTCCAGTCCTTTCACGTGATTGGCACTTGTGACTAGGATGTCAACATAAAAACATTTAAATCGTATTTTAAAGGTTTTTCTGTCTGGAATTTCTGCAATCCTAAACGCTATTTTATTGTGGCATTCACAAGGAAAAAAACTCGAAGTCATGCCCAAAACCATTCAGCGGTGTGTATAAATCCTAAGCTTGGTGCGGACAGCATCTTCCCATCACAAGAACCTCAGCACATCTCTGTCTTCGGCCGTTATATCTACTTGCGGAAAAGCCTGCTTTATATCAGCAACTACTTCCAAGGACCCTAAATGGAATCTTAGCAGTAGTAGCGGTATCTGATGTATCAGACTCGGTCCAACACTCAAACATTTTTTTAAAGAAACATATCCAGGCCACTTGAAAGAAGCATGGAACACTGGGCGAATCTTCGTAGTCTGCTGAATGGCTTGATAACAGGCCTATGAGGAGGATAATGGCTAAGCTTAAACACATCTGCTCCATTGGAACAGTTTCTATGATGATATCTAATTTTCACTGTTGGAATACAGCATCATAGGATCTGAAGTTATTTTTGTTTAACGCATGTTTTGTTACCGTGTGAGTTTGTGATTCAGCTATATCATAATTATCATACAGAGCAGGATGCTCATCTAGCCATGGCAAAGCTACTACATAACATCCATCTTCACATACTCTTAAGGTTTTCCTGAAATGGATCAAAGTTTCTTCTTAAAGAAGACTTATATTTTCTTTCTACAGGATCAGTAATCCCTAAAATTTCTAAATATCATATCTTGGGCAACTCAAAATTTTGAAGATCTAACAAGACCACATTAACCACTTGCTTTTTCTTGCCTAGTCATAAAATTGGCCCACCTAGAAAAGTCTCTACAGCTGAAATTCCAGTTGTAAGTACACTGCACAAAAAAAAAGGAGGGGACATTTCTACATCTCCCATTGTACTTAGCCGACTGATGAAATTAAAATTGCATTTTTCATGTCTCTAAAGCATGACTTAGGATATGTATTAGATTTATACACAGCACAGTTCTAACGCACCTATTTTCCCACAAAATCGGACTTTCTCAAATGGCATGCCAATTTCTTTCCATAGTTCTATTCGACAACTCAAATTATGCCCAAATATTAAATTTTGTAAAATTTGGGTGAGAAATTTATGGAGAAATTCAAAAATTTATCTTGGTGAACTTCTTAATTTATGGCAACCTATTTTGCTTTCCTTTTTTTCATTGTAGCCGAGCAGAAAAAGTCATTGTTCATACTTTCAAATATTTTTAACAAAGTGTGCAACCCACATTTGATGTTATTATAGCTTATAACAAATATGCCAAATTTCAAAACATGAAAATATGTAAATTCACATATACCTTAGAAACTTTTGAATAAAAAACTCCAATTTTTTGCACGTGTGCCTAGAAATACATCTACTTTAAGATGATGTTAAAAATTTTATAGGCTATAATTCAAAATTTTAACTGTAAACTTAATAGGAGGGGCAACAGTTAGTCTTAATACCTGAGAGTGAAAACACAGTTTATGCAACATGGCCAGGGCTTGATACGACCATCCAAAAGCATAATGTTTATAGCTACATAGTGCAAATGCCTGACGACACTTCAAAGCATGTTCACACAAATAAGATATGGGAATTCAAGACTGCTGCAAATAATGCTGATGTGATATATGTAACAGACGCTGATTTTGTATAAGTTGAAAACATTCCAAGAATTGTATCACTGAAAGCAAAATACTATTTCAATGAAGAACTTGATCTCAACACACCCTGAATAATGCAAGAGAAAACAACTAATGGAAGTTTTAAGAAAGCATGCCAATCTAAGAGATGGTATTCCAAATATCACCAGTAATGGAGAACATACACCACATTCACACCTGAAAGTATACCAAAGAAGCAGAAGCTGCACTGGATATTCAAAATTCTAAAAAATGAAGTTGATTGGCAAATAGCTGAGCTATTACAGCTGGGAATAATTTTGAATCAAAAACTGAACACATGTGTCCAATAGTTTGTGTGTAAGGTGGTACTGTTATTATGTGTGGACTACCGCTACCTGAACTTACAACTAAAAGTGATGTCTTTTCAATGAAATATGCCACAAACCTAATTTACAAGTGTCGAAGTTAAATTATATCACTTTGACTGGTCTTTAAAGGAGTCTTGCAAATACAACTAAATCCTGATTGCCAAAACTTGACTTCACTTGTAATACACTGAGGACAATATGCTATAGTTTAACACTTTGATTAAGAAATCTTGCAGCAATTTCTCAGACAGCAATGAATATACCTCTCGCCAATCATAAAGACTATGCTAAGTCTTATATTGATGACATGATTATATTTTTCAGTGACACATTTGAAACATCTTGACAAGGTCTTAAGTACACTAGAAGAAGCAAATTTCACTGTTAACTTCATGAAACGTTTTCAACTTTGCAAAATATAAAATCAAATTTATATGATACATATGATATTTATATGATATATAGCTGATTCTGGTTCATATGAGGATACCATACAGGATTTAGAAGTTTATTATAAGTTTAACATGTAAGAAGCATTTTGGATTATTATCATACTACAGATCTTACGGACCCAAAGTTTCTGCAGCAGCCACAAACATTATCAACATTGACAAAAAGAATAGCTTTGAATGAAAGCACCAAGTTGAGAACCCTGATGAAGCAAGCATTTGTTCAGGGAAATGAGCTATTTGTGATGCTCCAAAATGCTACTCTCCAAATTTTAACTGCCCTTTCATCATTAACACAGACATATCATCATACAACATAGTAGCTTGCTGGCTCAAGGAGATGAGATGAACACAGAGAACATTAAATAGCTTTCGCTAGGGGGGGAAGACCGAAATTGGAAAAAAAAAAAGCAATCATCGAAAAGGAAACTTCTGCTGTTATCTTTGCCCTAAAGAAATTTGATACTTAGATATTTGGTTCTGAACTCATTGTCAGTGATCACAACCCTCTCAAGTTTCTCCGAGGTATTCCTTACAAAGTTCTCCTTTACAACAATAATCTTTAGCATTACAACAATTTCATGCAGTAAATATTTACTGGAAAGGAAAAGACTATATTAATGCAGACTCATTATCCTGGTTAACTGCCTCTCACTGGAAATATGACTGAAAGGTCAACTTTTGAAACATTATGCACATTTTGACTATTTTGTTTGAATATCTTTTTAAGAATTAAAATGTTAGACTTTGAAATTTTTCTAATGGTATGTTATGTGATTATTAGTTAGACAAGGTTTGGTAAAGTATGGTAAGCTTAATGTGAATTGATCTTCATTATTTTGTTTATGTGCTTAATATAATTTTAAAGACTTAACTTTAAGGAAAAGTTTATTGGATGTTACATCTCATGATGATTACGATTGTTGAATTTATGTTGAAGTAATTTTAGCTGAAATCATTAAGAATTAGTTAATTAATTATGAAACATCTATGAATAACAGTTTTTTTTTTTGTTGTTGTTGTTTCACTTTGTTTCGAGAATGTTTGCATATTGATTTGACAGGTGATTGAAAGTCGCAATCATATCTTTTAGAAGGGGAGGTGTCATAATCCTATGAATGTCAAGCATGTGCATTTCAGTTTAATCGATGGACATATTTGCCTCACTGCCATGACTGCGAGGCAGAACAGACTTTACAAAAAGGGGGCGCCATGAAGAAGGCTTGTGTATGTTAAACTGCAAACCGGAAGAAACATTATGTTGCTTGTTTTATGTGAATTATATCTATTCGTTTGTGTTATAAATAAAGTGATCTCCTGTACTACATATGTATGTTTTATGTATTATCTGCTGTCCCTTTATGTATTATAAATTTTATGTTGTAGTTATATTAATGTAGTATCTCTATTTGCATTTGTATACATTACACTTTTTGTGTAAATGTTATTACCTACTGGTACTGGGTGTGCCAGATTATACAGCAGCTTTTGTTTTCTTTTCTCATTTTTAGTATTTTCTGGTCAAGTGGTAATAGAAAGTGTGGAGTTGTACAATACTGAGTTCCTCATGGATAACATTGTTCTGCACATGAACTCAAATTTACTTAATGCATTTATTTCCTGTTTTTGTTTGCAGGTGCAATGTATAATTTTTGTATAATTCATTTGGCAACATTCTGCTGTAGTTAAGAAACACTGTTCTAAAGAAATTGAAATGCAATGTTACCACTTGTCTTCGCTTCACACTCTGTAAAAGGTAATAAATACTTTCCTGGTTGTATAATATTGAATAAATTAAGTTTTCATGTGCTTTGCATCACTGTCTGAATAAAATTTTAAGATGTTATGAGCTTAGTATGACTTTATCTGCATTATAAGAAATTTTATTGTTAATAATCCTAACCGTGTGAATTCCTCAGAAGTGAAAACGATTTTCATTGTAATCATGGAAGTATTTACTACAGAAAAACTTTTAGGATCATAAAATTGGGTGTGATGGAAGTGGATGGTTGAAAGTTTACTTATGGAAAAAGAATGAGCTTTCGAAGTGTGTTCTGGGAAAATAGTCAAACCAGAGTCAGTTGCTGAAGGTGCTCCCCCTTGAAGTCCGAAATAAGTACAACCAAGAATTAACCAAGTTTGACAAGGGTAATAGAGTTGCTCGTGGAATTTTTCCCAGACATTAGACTCAACAATCTGTGGTTTAGATTCCATGTGCAAAATAGCAAGAGAAATATGGGTGAAGCTGCATGAATTGTTTGAACAAAAAAATAAGCAAGCACAGTATGCATGCAGTTGCAGTTTTCATCATTTGTATCCTACAGATACAATGGCCATGCACATAGCAAAATTATAACGTCTGGTGTCACAAATGCGTGATTTAGAAATTAAACCAAAGGACTTTGTTATTATAAGCAAACTGATAGAAACTCTCTCTAATGAATTTGAGCACTAAAAATGGCTTAGTGTGAAGGCCAAAAGAACAGCAAACACTGCGGGAATTGAAGGGACTGCTAATTTCAGAAGAGCAGAGAAAGATGTCAGAGCCATCTAGGAACAGTAAACTTGTCGCTTTAATGGCTAAAGATACCGTTGGAAAAACTCCAAGCAAGCAAACATTTTCAAGAAAAAATGGACCTGTTAACAAACAGAGAAAACAGTATAAATGTTTAAAATGTGGCAAAAAGGGTTACTTTGAAAAGTCCAACTATGGAGAAGCCTTTATTAGAGTGCCTCATTGTGACTAATACACGGGTAATCTGTGTCCAATTGAAGTAAGAGTTGGTAATAATGCAACGATGAAAGTTTATGGTCATGGCGTCATATCACTTAAAACGTTACTGCAGAGTTCATGGACCAAGGCATAATTGTTACGGAGTACCTTTGCAAACTAATGCAATTACTTCTACATGTTCATCGAGAAAAATTGGAATGGTTAAGAAAGAGTATATGCTAAATACGAAACGGGAAAGAAGGCTGATCAGCAAGACAAGGAATTGATAAGAAAGTCACATCCATTAGTGACAAAGAAGCACTTACCTGGGCTTAACCACACAGAGAGGTGTGATTAGCCCCCCGCCATGGCGAAACCGCAGGTAGAAAGAATCGAAGGTGAAAGGCAACCTGGCACCTGCCAAGCGAGAATGGTTGCTGATAACGATCGACGTCAGGAGAAGCAAGTTGAAAGACTGCTTCGGGAAAGGTAGATTGGGTGCTTTTGTAACAGCATTCGCTAAGAGCCAGAGTTCATGGAGAAACAGCTTCATGCAAAATTTACTGTATGCCCTTGATGCTACAGGGAATTTATTTTCTGTAAGCCAAGCGCTAGATCATGGATGCGAGTTTAATATGTCAAATGATAAATGTGAATTTTTGAAATCCAAAAATGTTGTTGCTGTTGGAATTCACTGTGGTAATTAATTAATGATATTTTAAATAAATTTAGGGATTTTATATTTATTTAGCTGAATACATAAGCAAAAAATATGTGCATTGAATTTCGTGATGTTATGTCATCATACTGCTAGAATTAGTTTCAGGATTATACCAGAGAAAATTTCCTGAAATTTGAAAGTATTATTTACTAATAATAAATAAATTTAAGGGGTAGAAGCAACATTAAATGATACAAATAACATTAAAATAATTAAAAAACTGAATTACAATAATCAACGATATTTTGGCGAATATAGTTATATTAAATGGTTAGCCTAGATGACTGATTACTATTTTTTTATTTTACTGCAAAATGACAAATAAGGCATTTCTGAAAAAGAAAAAAAAAGTATTTAAAAGATTTTGCGGTAAAATCCTACTATACGCGAAGGTCTTGGTACGATTTTGAAAATTGCCGCCAACACCAAAATGGCCTGTTTGCTGCTCATCACACGTCGCCAAATCCCGTGTGTACCGTACACCGAAGCTATTCTAACCTGCATGGTACCGCTATACTAAGATTAAACCGATTTTGTTTGATACAAGACTACATATTTTCTTTAGTTCAACATGCACTGAAAATGCGCATGTGCGTATTTCGATTCTCGAGGTTACTGGGAACCAAAGTTACTGCAAACTTGCTTTGCCTTTCTAAAATACAATCTGTTTGGAACTGCAAGAATTGGCTCTATGCCAGCTGCCCGAGTGACGCTAACGTGCGCCAAGAAAGTGATCGGCTTCCAACATTAGCGCAAAACTCGCTTTTTTGGCGGATCGCTGTATGAAATTCCCTGACTTTTCCAGATTTAGACTAAAATATTTGAATTCCCTGACTTTTTTGGTCAATTTTCGAATTCTCTGACTTTTTTCCAGTTTTCCAGGTAGCGTGGCAACCTTGTTAAATACCTTAGGAGAACCAGCAGCCAATAAAACTTGTTAAAGAAAACTAAACGTGTTAAACAATCATAGTTATTTCCATAATCATGGAAGAAATAAAGAGGATGCTGCAATGCATACCTGAGAGATCAAATTGTAAGAAGTTTGATGTAGTTGAGCTCTAAAAAAACTGCAATAATGTGAAGATGATCTGACTCGAAATTATGACAAAAAATGACATTAAATTTACAATTACACAGAGGCTTGCCTACATAAATTATGCTAATATGTGAAGCATGCTTAGCAGTAAAAGCAAAATAAATAAGTAATTATTTTTAACTACTCTACTATGATTTCAATTATAACTTTTCAATTTTGAGAATGAAAAGCAACACAAAACTTAATCATAGTTCAGTATACATATACAGAATTTATGTCACTTTCTCAAAATGGATTTGCTAGATGAATTTAATCTTCATATGTTGTTACACAATCTTCAAATGTTATTATACAAATTAAATATTCATATATGTTGTATATACAAATATTGCTATATCACGAGACTTTATGGCAATTATATCTAAATTTCATGAATTGGTCTTGCATATTATCCCATCAAAAATAAAACTATCATCAAGCAGCATGATTTAATGCCACTTATGGATACACATGACATGACAACACCCTCATAACATCACTGCCTTCATTTCATTAATTCCATTGATTCTTAATAAGCCACATAAAATCACATTTGTGACTGCACTCTGGTTCATTTACAGCTGATTGAGAGAATTAACATTAGTTCAACGGGGAAAAATCAGCTAATATACGGCTGCAAAACCAATAATAGATTGAAACTCACAGCATTAGAGCTTCTGGTAAAATTGGAGGCTTATCAAAAATCAGCCAAAGCTTTTATACAAAGCGTAAGAACAAAGTCGGTCAATACTTCAGCAGCAGTGGCTATTTGGTGGACTGTGTACACAATTCCTCACAAATGACTGGCACAACTTTAGCAGGATCTCTGCCAGTTTTCATGATCATTGGGATAATATGTAAATACCTATGAATTTTTTTAGATAAGACCCTTCAGTATTAAAACATATAATATAATAAGAATCAAAGTTAATTTTTAGCTAATGGCAAATAAATTTATTATATGCCTTGCCACTACTCACGTGAACTTTGGCTGTTGCTTGAGCCCCTGCGAGCAGTTTCTTGATAATGTTCTTCGTACACTATCGGCAAAGAATTCAGATCTCCGTCAAACTCAAGACACTCTACTTCTAATGGAGGCAGTAAGTTAAAATATGTTGATTTCCTTAAGCACTCAGAAACTTCTTGATAAGCTTCAACACTAAACAACAAAATTTTATAATTACAAATTCATTCCTAAAATTAAGCAGAAACAATTTTTTAAATTATGTTACTTATGGTAAAAAAAATATGTTCTTGCAATTTATTTGTTAAAAAGAAGAGAACATTTGTGTTTACTTATTTTTAAAGCAAAAAATATAACTATTGAGATATTACACCTAAATGTATTCATTCATAATGAAAGCAGAATAATGAAAGTTATATGCCATGGTGATTGGTCAAAAACTTGCAACATATATCACATACATTTAATATAAAATTTAAGCAGTAACACACTCTATTAATTATCTACAATCATTTAAGAATTTATCAGTCTATTCAACAACTATAATGCACATGATATTTCTTATAAAATAACACATTTTCTGCTTTTATAAACAACATAAACTTATCATATGCAAATTTTATGGCATTCTTATTTTACTCTTGCATGGAATACTTTTTACAGTCCATTTACATTATCTGTATTTCCAGACCATTTGGCTTCAAAATGCCATTCACATACTTTAGGTAAACTACTTTTTGTTGTTTCTGCATTTTAGCAATAAATAGGTTTCCTAAAAGCTAATTAATAAACATTTCAAACTTACTTGATTTCTCAATGGATGCAACCTATACACATTAGCCTAGCATACAAAACAAGATTAACCCCTCCCCCAAAGAAAAGGAAAAAAAAAGTGTTCTCAATTTTTATTTTGCCTCAATTTTGTACTATTAGCTAATTATCAGTTTTCTTTGACAACATTATTCAAAATTTTGCTGCTAAACAGCAAAATTTGGAAACACCAATAATTAAACTAATACCTTTCTCAGAGGTATTACTTGAAACATTACAGTAGTTTATGTCTACAACTACTGTACTCCATACAACTGTGCAGAAAACTGTAGTTTAAATATTTTTTATGGAATGCATGAATCATATGACGCATTTTAAAATTATTAGTAAAATGAGCAGGTTAGCTGTAAAAGGAATTTGGATTCAGATAAAATTCAGTTCTGGGTTGGAGGAGTTTACAAAACTCTAAAAATTTAAAAATAATTTGAGAGAGAGTGTTTAACAGTCTCAGTTCTCAGACACCATGAAGCATCTTTTTGAACTTAGGATGATTTTAATATATTTTAAAATATGATAAAAACTCCATGCAGCAAATTTAGTTGGGGGGTAGGAAGTAAAGCTGGGAGTTTGAGTCATTTTGACCATACCATTAAGTGAGACACCAGTCTGTTCTTCAAGAAGCTGAACTATACTGAAAAAATATTTACTCATCAAAGAAGAAGACCTGCTCAAGTAGAGATCATGTTTCTCTTGCATATGATCATAATTCAAATGATAATTTTACCTCCTTATAAGGTAGAGCAGCACACAAACTGCCATACAGAAGTTTCCATTTAATGTGAGAGGTGACTCTTTTTGTCTGAAATAGCAGCAAGCCTTTATGCTTCCACAAGCCTGAAGCATTTTGAAGATGAATTAGATTCTTCTCAGAAAAATAATGGTTACTTTTATAATGAGAAAACAGATAAAAGTAGTTGCAGCAATACTGAGGAGAGTGACAATGAAAACAGTGGTGAGTTATAAGACCATGATGATGATGAAATTATTATGAACAGCTATCGGTCAAAAACACCATGTTCTCGAAGCATGAATGGCACAATTTATGTTAAAGAAATATTTTAATATTCATAGCATATCTTATTTTTTCTTTCACAAGCAATCTCGTAGAAACAGCAGAATACTTAAGAATTTCAAAATTAACTATTACAGTATTATTCAATGCAACTGAAGCCTCAGTGATTAAAATTTTGCAAAGAAAACAGGTTTTGGGGAAGTAAGACACAGTCCACAGCAAGTTATACCACATTACTTACGGAAAAATTTAGAGCAATTCTGCTGACTTATATGAATCTCCTAACTCTTATAGGATGAGTTCATCATTTTAGATAGATCAGGCAGGCAAAAAAAAAAAGTTTTACATTAAACTCATAAATTTTGACGCAAATGACAAATGAAAAATTCTGCCTAAATTTGCAGAAAACTCCATTTACAGCTCAAATAAAGTGATAAGAATAATGCATACCTTCAATTAAGACAGGAAGTAAAATCAGTATAAGCATTATTAATATTGCTACATTTAACTTGCTTACTTTGGATAAAAATTTATTATTATTTTTAAATTCAACACTTCATTGAGATAAGTTTTACTTCAAATACTAAAATACATAGTACCTCTCATGATGATCATCTCTAAATGTGACACATATATGAGAACATTTAAAAAATTAATACTGACAATTTTTCTGCTCTTCTAAACACCACTCTCTTACTTCAATCAGACTTAAATTCCTTGACTGCCAACCACTGAAATATCTTTATTTCAGCATCAAATTAATATGTCAGTAATACACAAATTAATAAAAGCATACAATATAGTTACATATCACTAACATACATATCACAATAGAAGAGTAATGGAAAAACAAACATCCAGCACATAAAACATTTCTAACACAGACTGACAAGTGCACTGCATGAGAGTCATTTAGCCACTGGAGCACTATATTAAAGAAGGCAATGTCATGAGAAAAGCACAAACACCATAACATGACAGTGAAAATAATAGAATGTCTATTGGATTATCGGACAAAAGTAATATAGAGCATTCTCCAGTACAGTTTTAGTTTGTATGAACCCAACTTTTAAGAGTGAAATAAAAAACTATTCATACACAATTTTTGGGGGAGAAGAAACGTATGCAAAATTCACAAAAAAGCAAATGTTACATAAAAGTCTAAAGCAGCAGCTACCTCAAAATATAACAGAATGCAAAATGAAGTACAATGCATTGATATAGCTTGCAATGCAGCACAAAGTTGGATGAATTCATTAGCATAAATATCATATTCGAGAGATATACAACATGGAACTTGTAATTCACAACTATATTTACTAAAGAGGGCAAAAGGAGTGGCTATCTTAGTGGGCCTCCCCACTTTTAAAGCCAACACGTTTCTTTCACTATTGCAGCCTTGTTTACAAAAATAATGCGAAAGATCACAATTTTTTGCTAAGTAGGATGTTACTATGGCTATTACTCATATTCTCCAACCTAAAGCAAAACTTGACAGTAGTCAATGCATGAATGACATTTCTACAGTTTGAAAATATGCATGTAAGGAATACTTTTTTAAATTGACCATAAACTGTAATTAATTTAATAGCAGTTAACATAAAATTTATAAAAATAAAAAAGAACTAAAACTAGTTCTTGTAAATTATAAATATTTTAATTAGAAATTTTCATTTTATTACTTAACCAGAAATATTACTAAATCTACTAATGCGAAGATCCAAGATCCAGAATGACAGGGACTTCAGCGATTCTGGATTTCAGATTTTATACCATAGGTTTAAATCTAATACGATGACATACAGACATCACAATATTGGGGCTTCACATCTAGATCAGACAGAAATGTTAAACACTACACAAGAGCAGGTACAACTAATGCTACCACATCAGCTATTAGAATTTAGAGGCAGCTAAAATTTTACAAGTCAGAGGAGTACCAAGCAGCAGAAATTAGATGGCAGAATTTTTAGAGTTTAGTGAAATCACTGGGCAGTAGAATTTAAGACAGAGCAAAATTTTAGAATTTAGAACCCACAGAGTTTGCACCAGATGGCAAAATGAAAGGTGCCAGCTTTGCCCCCCCCCCAACCACTCAAGAGCTGTGCCAACTACATACTACAGGTCTGATTCTGATTTCTATAGGTGAAAAAAAAATTAAATTATAGGTAGAGACAAGAAATGTAATACATAAAATCATCAAAAATACTTATAATTCATTTTACATTATGAATGTGATACTTCGCATAATAGTAGCATGCTCGCAAGCTTAAATTTAGAAATAGATAATCTTTTTCTACAAAATGGTTCTTCATTTGCCTCCATGTTAAGAAGATTATTGTTATTTCTTTCAATTTTATAGCATTAATTTCTTTATGCCTTTGAGAAAATATATTCTGTTAATGCTATATGCAACTAAAAAGTCTTTATTGCTACTGAAAAGTGCATGGTTTAGAGAAAAATTTAGGTATTTTAATGCATGGAAATTCTGTAGAATATGAGTATTTAAATTTCTACCTTGATAATTTGAGCATTTTTTTCTGAGGCAGTACAATTCCTGAATTTCCAATTTCATCACAACTCACAAGAAGCAAATGCTGCATCCACCCCTTCCATCCCATACAACTTAATCAAATCGTCAGGGACAACAAACTCCTCACTGCTGGGTGCTTGATTGGAAAGATAAGGGTCAAAATTTGCTCTACTCGTCAAAAGCAGAACAAGATTGACTTAACATGTCATACATGATGTAACGAACATTTTATGAATCATCAGAGGAATAAATAAGTTAGTTTTTGCATACCATTTCCCCTGCCCTGCTTTCAATAAAATGTTTTTTTCAGTATTTCCTGCAGCTCTTCGTTTTTAAGGAATTTCCATAGAAACTACAGAGAATCCATAATAGTTGGAGTCCATGCCATGGAGTTCATAGTATAAAAGGTTATGAACTGTAAATGCAATTGACATCATTTACTTATTATTTATTACCAACCAAAGTTGGCTCACAAGCTCACATCAAACAGGACAGTATTTGTGAGAAGGAAAAAGGCAACTGAAGCCACCATGCTATATGTTTCTTCTATTATTTTCTTCAATTTAGGCGCTTTTATTTATGCAAAGATGCCTTGCAAAAACACGTGTACATTTACTTTTAGGAGGCAGGTGGTGAGTTTGACACATATATTTCTGAAACACTACAATATAATACACTATCAAATACAGAATTTAACTCCAGTATTAGTAGTGATAACTGTAATCCTTACATTTCCTGGATGCACAAGGTACTCTTTTCAGAAACAAGAAAACTTTTACTATTATTGGATTTGTGCTCAGGTCAAACCTACATAAGTTTGCAGGTTAAACTCTTTGGCAACAAAGAGTAAATCTGCAGACTATGATAATACCAACTAAAGCGACAGATTTCTGTTAACCTCTGGATTATTTCTTTTGTCATTATATGCTGTTTACATGGTGCAGAAAATATATATTCTGATGAGAATCATGGCACCAAACTGTACAACTGAATCTCCATTTTGAGACCGTATTCTTTCATATTCAACCAATTACGCACATCACAATATCAACTTACGCTTTGCTATGCAAGAAAAGCATCTGGACATATCCCACAGGACATGCCTTTTCCATAAAGAATTATAGTGGATATAACTCTGCTGTTAGTGATATATGCAATGCACATCAACTTTTCTTACAGCACTGCCTCCTTCTGCCACAGTAATCACATTTTGGATATATTTATGACATGAGAAACTTTATTATGGAATATGAGATCCCTACTGAAATTGGAATGCCTTACAGTCAACAGAGACATTATGTTCATATATCTATGATTATAGTATTGTCTCTCACATTATACACTCAGTTCTGGAAGTTGCAGCTCACTGCGACACATCAGACACTACACGTTAGTTCATGTTTCTTCATTTCTAATGTTTTGTGGCATTTCTCACTGGGAGGTCTAACAGCTTCCTTTGCTATATGATCATCTCTACAGAAGACCAAAATCATCTGGAATGATGGGTAGTCATCTTAGTGTTTACTGTATAAATAAGTCACACTCTCAGAAGGGAAAATAAGTTTGATAACAAACAAGAATAAGTTCACTAATAATCTCAGGACATTTCATGCAGTTACATAAAAAATTTCATCTCTATGTCACTCCAAGTTTTTATTATAAAGAGGTTATACATATCCCTTGATAATCAGTAGTTTATAACTATATATCATGATTAACAACATATATATTAAGCATAATATTAGCAACATCATTCCATCCACATTTAAAAAAACAACTGAGACAGTGTTAGGTTGGAATGTAAAATGTAATTCCAGTAAATCAAAGGACACACTTCTTTCAAGACGCTAACTGCAAAATTTTATGTCAGATGGTAAACAACTTGTGAATTTTTTCATATGAATGACCGATTATATTCGTGCTATCAATCAGAAGACAATGGCTTCTGTAGGGCTGCTTAGCAAATTAGTTTCACATTATACACACATTTATTTGCTCAGTTCCAAGAAAGAAATATGTTAGAATGTAGAAGTGTTAGATCAGAGATGGGGAAAAGAGTCCAGAATAAATATGTAATGTTTAACTAGGAAAGCTAAGCCTACATATATAATGAATCATTGTTTCGCTTGCTGATATTTACTTGAATATTGAAAATCACACAAGGGCTGCCTGAATAAAGGAATGATGCTTTTGGCAGTACTTCTACAGAAATTTAGCTCATATTTCCATTACACTTGGAGGTTTGGCTTGGTCTGTTTGATTACTGCAAAGCTTATGACAGCCATCCACCAAAGGGGAGGGAAGCTGTTGTGGAGGAATTCCAAAGGGAAATTGGCTCGTATCACGGGAAAATATACATGTTACTAATGAAAAAAATCCTATTCCCTTCTTTCCAATTTCTAGACAATTTCATTGCATAAAAGCAGTAAATTTAATCAAATGATAAATACTTGAATGACTACTTTTTTCACTAGTTAAGCTAAAAAAACTTCCGTTTATTTGAAAGCATTCCATCCTTTTAGTTTCAGACATAAATCGGACATTAAGAGATGGGAAACATTTTCCCAAATTTTTTTTAAATACCAGACAAATCCTGGATCATGGTTACCACATAATGTCACTGTGGCGCTGGTGTCACTGAGATGAGTTTATGTGTTGCTGTGGGCGTTGCTACGCCAGCAGGAGGTATAAAAGTCCATGTCCAGCTGCTCAGCTCAATTTTGATTATCTTTCTTTAATAATCTTGTTGTTTTTATGTGAAATTAGTACATATCATCACTTAGACAAAGGTATGAGATGGAGAATTATGGGTAGGCTTGAGGCAGGGCAGTCCAAAGCTCAGGTTGCAAGGGAACTGGATGTCACTTCAAGCATCATCTCTAATTCATGGAATCAGTTTAACAACAGAGAGTGTCCGGAAGACTAGGATGAGGTCACCCAAGTGCCACAACAACCAATGACAACCGGTATTTGGTACTTTCAGCCAAGCACCAAAGGACGTCTACAATCTCACAACTGTCTTGTGACCAAGCTACTGCCACAGGAACATCAGTTTCAAGGAAGACAAATGCAGAAGGCTCCATGAGACAGGACTCTATGCCAGAAAGCCCACTATTTGCATTCCACTCCCTCCCTCTCAAAAAGAGAACATTTACAATGGTGCATACAACACCAAAACTGGATACAACTTCAGCGGGCTAATGTTATTTTCATGAATGAGTCCATATTCACTCTACAACCTGATTCTCGGCAATTATTGATATGGAGAGAACCTGAGACCCCATGTCACCCCAGCAACATCATGGAAAGGGACCATTATGGTGGTGGAGGAATGATGGTCTAGGTAGGGATCATGCAAGATACCTGCACACCGCTCCATGTGTTTGAAACTGGTTCTGTGAATGCCCAGAGGTACAGGCAGAACCTAGAGCCCTATGTGCGAATTTTCAGGGGGCTGTTGAACCTGAATTCCTTTTTATGGATGACACTACACGACCACATAGGTCTACTTGGTTGGCGAGTATCTAGAAAGTGAGGATATTCACGGAATGTGTTCGGCAGGCAAATGTCGTGCCCTTAGTCCTATTTAACATGCTTGGAATGACCTTGGGAGGACTATTGCAAAAAACCAACCCCCCACCCAGAACTGTTCAGGAGTTAGAAATTGTTTTGGTGAAGGAATGGGTGTGACTTCCACAGGCACTCCTGAACTCTCTTGTTAACAGCATGGTTACTCATTCTGCATGCTGTCTGTCTGTCAGAGGCGCTAACACACTATACTAACCATATTTTCAATGCCATCTTTCAATCTCAAGTTTGAACACCATTGTACTCTTGCAATACCTCATGCTAATGAAGGCATTTTCACAGTAATTTTACACACATTACTATCACATAATAAGCTATATCCATACTTAATTTCATTTATTTCTATAAAGTATTTCTCGAGATATTTGGAAAAAAAGTGTTCCATCTCTTAAATTTGTCCACCAGTGTATATTCCTTACCAATTATACAAAAATAATGTCTTTTTGTTATTCAGTACGAACGCACTAGCTAATATAAATATTACATACATATATTTGCTCATTCTTCTTATCTCACTGCCTTTGAATCCCGTTATTTGGCTATTCATTTCTATAACTATCACAACAAATCTGAAGTAACAGAAAATATACTGGTGACAAGCATTTTGATAATATGAAGGTATACTTTATGGCTATGTTGCAGGCAAATGGAATGCATAAGGAATGTTTTTTTCAGAAATCACTTATCCAAGAGAATAGGACTATCAAGTATAAAAATTCAATACTGATGAAATTCTGAACATCACAAGTGAAAAATGTTTTGTAAACTCAGAAGGGGAAAGTCTGCATTTAGCCACATCATTATTTATGTCAAATATAATTATAAATTAAACTTACCTGCTATCACATGGAGCCAAAGCAGAATCTCTACTCCTTTCAATGATGAAAAAGGCCTCTGAAAAGCGTTTCACTCTCTGAAAATGCCTCTGTCGGGATAAATGTTGCCGTACTTTTTCATTCCCTATCACAGTCTCAAGAAACTTTTGCCACAAGAGAATAAGAGCACCACATATTTGAGCAATATCACTATTTGCTTTCATCAGAAATTCTTCTTCACTATCCATACCCTAAATAACACAAACAGAACAGAACAAAACCTAACTGTGCGATATTTTCATATCACTAGATATAAGTGTAAATTATGCATAAGTCCCACTCAGATGTTATATTCAAAGATAAATTTTGTAATGTAAACAGTACACTGTCATATTTACAGGACAAATATGGCTAGTTTGCAATATAGAGAACTCAGTAGTACTGATCATTCATTAATAGTAAATTTAAATCACCTGTCTTGGAATATACAGAAAATGTGTATCAAAAGTTTTATTCATAGTGAATCCTTAACTCTGATTACAGTTGGCCAAAAAATTAAAATGCAAAAAGAATGCGGAAACTATTTTTAAAACCTTGAAAGAATGAGAACAGTACCGTAGGTTACTATCTACTCATTAAATGCACTGAAGAAAGAAAGAAGGTGGTTTGAATGTTTTTAAGTCTTTTTTACCCTGAAAGGTTCCTGTTCATACAAACATCGGCTAGACACATAAACGAAGTGCTTTTCCCCCAAATATCAGCCCATAGCTTAAATGGGTTTCCCAAAGTTCCTAAATGAGGTGTTAATTGTGCCTTTTAACTGTCTAAGTCCCTCTCTTATTTGAATAGCTCTCCTCTTTTATTTAGTGACACAGCTCCCAGCACATTGCTCTTTTTGTCTATGAGCTCTTTACGACCTTTGATTGTGCTGGTATTCTGCCACATGGTTTTGCAACTATTGATAGCTGTGATGCTATTCTACTCAACAGAAAAGTGGTCATACATTCCAAAGTTCCTCAGCAAGAACTAACCATTTCAGTTAACTAAGCTACTCATTAACATTCTGGGGTAGTTCCATTTCCTGGTGAAGCTGGGGGGGTTATACAGAAACTAAGCATAGCCTTATAGTCTGAGGGTCTACCCTATAAAAGAGTTAAAAGAGGCTACAATGTAAGGTCAAAATCTCTAGTGCACTACTTTAACCAGAAGATGAAAGGTAAGTACCCTTTCCTGGAACTGAGGTAGTTACCTTGTGAATTCAAGCAACAAATGGCAATAAAAGAGAAAGGAAAAGGGAATGATCACCACAAGGTACTAACTTTCACTAACTTAGGTTAATTATGGCAATGCACGTGAAGGCTGTTTGCCAAAAGGGAGAGATATCTTCATGGAGGATTTCATTTTTTTCAATGGAAAGTCACTTGTACTCATGTTTTACATGTGGGAAAACCACTAAAACTCCCAAACAGCTAAGATTTGAAACCAGGTCAAATTACCAGTGTTAGCAACTTTATCATTTGTCTGCTGGCAGCTCTAGTATGATGAATTCAGACTTGATGTAGTTTAACAGTTCATTGCAATGTCAGTGCATCAATAAATCACACAGGGAATTAACTTTTACAAACTATCAACACATCACAATTTGCAGCATGGCTTATGCCTTATGTATTGAAACGTTACTATGAGGCTATAAAAACACTCTTAAAAGTGATAAAACATAGTCTAAAACACCCATTACCTGAAGCTGTACTTACGCTCTGAAACTTGTGTCGCAGTCACTGTCAGACATAGACATTTTAGGAAAATATAGTCATGGACAAACTTGCAATCCAAACAAGTTTTAATAATTTTCCATGGGAATGCTTACATAAAAATTCTTTTGTCATCATAACTCTTCTTAGCACTATTCAGATGCTGACTCAGAATAAGTGAACTTAAAAGTGTTCATGAAGCTGTCTTAAGTTATCAAAAACTTTCTACATCAGCCAGAACAAAAACAAAAATTCTAAAACTGAACAGTCATAAAATAGGAATTTTGAAAGATGATGATTATGATACTGAGAGGTTTGTATGTATATTTTTCAGTATTAACTCAAACTCTAAATTTTTTATTTTGTTGGAGAAGTGCTTTTTCCATTTAGGTACACTCAAATTTTGAATTTATATAAATTGGTTGTCTCTTTAATAATTAGATTACAGGTTGTTTAAAAAATTTAATTATAGATATAGTGCAGAAAACTGCAAATCTGTTGTTGAAATTTTTATGATTTTTAAAGTTTTAAAACTGTAATTTTATTCCAAAAAGTAAAATCCTTTTTATTGTTAAATCGCATACATCGACCTTACTAATAAATACTGTAAAGATAGGTTAAACATTTTTTTTGGGAAACTGTAGAGAAAGAATACTGCACCAATCTTTTTAAAATTAACCTTTTGTTTAAGCTTTCTAAAATGCATGTGATGCAAGAAAGGCTGGGATCTGAAATAATAACAACATATTATCTAAAGAAATTTCTACAAAAAATAAATTTTCTTTTTTTTTGCGAGGGGGGGTATGATGAACACTGTTGGGTTGGGTTGAGTTTTACCATTTTAAGTTTGATACAGGCCTGATTATGAAACGTCTTTTTTATATGGCATTCATTGCACAGTAAATTCATATTAATAAATACAGTGATTCGAAAATATTTGGCAAAAATGGCCGAAATAAACAGAATGTATGCGCAGAAGTGGTTTGTTTAAATGATAGATGAAAGCAGTCTACTGACGTAAATCGTCATTCCCAAAGTCAATTCTGAGCAGTATGATTTGTGACCTAAAAGAGGAGCTTCCTGACATGCATTTTATCTACTAGGCAGCACACAGAAATGAAGCAATTGCCCAAAGGATGCACATAGAACAATTTCAAATCACCAAATGCTCAAGTGTGTTAACCGAGAGCTGTGCAAAGTGAATGTTGCGTTACTGTTATAGAAAACTAAATGATTGGAAAGTTTCTTTTGATTTTGCCCATCTTTCTTTATGTGTTACCTGCCAGTACTAACACATGCCACTATTGCCTATTAGCCATCATTAATTCAATATATTGTTCTTATCTCTCATAAACGTGCTTTTGTATTCAAGGTTAGCTTTAAGTTATCTGTGCATGGCAAAGCACACAAGGGCTGCCTGCCAAACAGGAGGGATTTTTTTTTGTGGAATTTCTTGGGGAAGATGGCTCATAATTAAGTTATACATGGGAAGAACCATGAAAATCAGTCACACAACCACCCCATTCAATGGAATTTGAACTTGGAAAGAACTACTAGTGTTCAGCAACTTTACCGCTCAGCAGCTAGTTGGCCCTAACTTTCAGTGGAACCAGCCACATGCAAAATATGTAATTACCCTGCACATAGGAAGTGTGTTACTGACAAGAAACTACATCTTTAGTTTCAAAATTGGAAAAGTTAAGACGGCAAAGCATAAAATACTTTTTCTTAGAAAGTGAACATTATTGGTGATAAATAACAAGGTCTTTTTTTGCAAACAGATGTGTGTCAGAAGTATAATTTCAGTAAATCAGCTTTGGATAATTTCTCAAAAAGTAAAGATAAAATTCTATATGTTCGGAATATAAAGAGGATGAATATGAAAAGAATTTTGGTTATCTTATGAAATCAGCATTGACCAAACATTACTCTACTGGTTTTCTGTTTAGGGGCCTCTCTGAGTATGTCTGCTCTGAAGACCAAAGCTGAATAGTTAGCACCGTTTCTGAACAATAACCAAGAGTATGAGTGTTCAGGCGGATGACAAGGCATGCTATTAGAGAGATATTAGATTACAGTCTAATGATCATGGGGTAGACTACATCTAGAAATTGTGAAATGACGGAACAATTGTTGAAATACATATGGCCAAGAATTTATACAAAATATTTGCTTGAAGATATCTTCAGATGCAATGAGCTCTGGCCTTTTACAACAATCAATGCGAGATAAATGCAGAGATTCACAGTGAAAATGTGTGTTCATAAAAAGTTCAAAGTCCAAATAATGCAATGTCAGAGCAGATAAAACTGTTATTAATATGAGATCTAGATGTTTTAGAAACATCAAGTGACTTGCTGTTCATTATCAGTTTAACAATACAGCCTGCATGATACTGTCCCATTTTTCAAGAACTTCATCGGTGGGATTGACAACACAGCTGTAGCTGATGAAAAATGAGGATAAAAAAGAATGTGTTTTAACAATGCAAGAGGCACTAGATGGCATCAGGACACTGCTAAGCTTCTTATAATGCATGGAAAACTTAGAACTGTGAGCAGGAAAGGACAGACAGAACATATATATTAGATATGTTTATAATAAAACTTCATGTAACAGGCAACTTTCATGATAATTAAAACTGTAATACTGATTTTGTTTGTTTAACAGATGTGCATACTATGCACATACTTCTTAGGTATTGCATTGTCTTGCTTCACAGTTCCCTTAATTTAGTTTAAGAAAAGTAATTTATGGGGAAAGAGGCTGAGGTTAGCGGAATATAGTGAAATGCACGAAGGTTAAAGGCACTTATGAAAGTGGAGGTTGACTGTAGGTGAACTTAACCATGACATACTTCAGTCATTAAATTGTACAATCTAATATCGTATAAAGTAACAAGTTCACTAATCTCAAATTTAGAGTACAAAATACATTTACTCAGTTACTCAACTATTCATTTTATGGAGACTTGATGTAACTCTTTTCAATGAGGAGTAATAATATTCATTCTTAGGCACATGTCATTTAAAGAGATGTCATTCATTTATTAGGCACATGTCATTTAAAGAGATAAAGTAAAATTAAAAATAAAGGAACCAATAATTACATTGTGAGGTGGACTGATCTCGAGAACAACTCCACGATGGCAAATTTGAAAGTTAGAATTCTTGAACCTAGCACAACGGAGCTCTTTTGGACTAGCGGTGAAGAATTCAACTCCCAGTAAATTGAACCAAGATCGAGTCCCGCTCATGCGACGCAACACTTCCCACTGGCGAATATAGATGGCAACACGAACAAGCAACTAACCAGGCTTCACTGAACCACGTGATCGCCACATTGGTGACCCGGAGAACTACAGACTCCTCCCTCGACTGAGGTCAAATGACGAACTACGTCACAGGCTCTGCCCCACAACCGAAAACGGCGACACATGCCAACACAACGGGGGGTTTCTCAGCGTTCTCCTCATATCGCATCATAGATGCTTCGAGGGGGAGTATGAGGCGGACCGATCTCGAGAATAACTCCACGATGGCAAATTTGAAAGAGTTAGAATTCTTGAACCTAGCACAATGGAGCTCTTTTGGGCTAGCGGTAAAGAATTCGACTCCCAGTAAATTGAACCAAGATCAAGTCCTGCTCATGCGACGCAACACTTCCCACTGGCGAATATAGATGGCGACACGAACAAGCAACTAACCAGGCTTCACTGAACCACGTGATCGCCACAATTGCAATCTATTGAAGAAATAGGTATGATATGTCTGAAAAACTGAAAATTATTAAATAAGAAGGTCTTAACTTTAGGATAAACAAGTTGGGAATAAAAATCACTTAGCAGTTGCTCATATAAATAAATATGAAAGCTTTTAAGGAATTTCAATATATCACCTGAAGAAGCCATTTGGATACTTTCAGTGCAGCTTAAGTTAAATGAATGTTTCAGGGAGTAACAATGATAAAGTATATAATATTTATTTACAGTACAAAGTCTAAGATCTGGACGTCCAATATCCAGAACGATCTAAAATCCAACCTTAAAGGCCACCAATAAAATTTTTTTTTATGCTTTATGCATGCACATTTCATTTTTTTCCCCGTAATAAAAACATGCAGAGAGTCCTGATTCTTCATTTCACTTTGGTACTAAATAAAATACCTCGTTAATGATGAAACAATCATTTTAAGACAAATTTGCGTGATCAATAACTTGTCTCTGTAGATGCATATCTGCTTGGCATACATCTCAAACTGAAACATTCTACATAGAAACATTGCTGATTTCACAACTATTTGACCACCGCGTGTGTGACCATGCGCGCAGACATGTATGCACCTTTTGGACTGAATTATTCTCAAAACAGGGTGGTCGGATGGGGACTTCCTTTCCCTCGAGCATATAAATTCTCTTTTCCCGGAGGTCTTCACATGACCTTTCACTTCACAGCAAGTAATAATGCCCCTTTTGGACAACTCTATGTGTTTTAGTAGAATGCTAGCCAAGGTTGTATTTTAGACTGTGTAACTAACTATACTAATATTTTATATCTCTGACACGATCCTGGTGAATCTTTATTTATTACATTTTGCTTTCATCACTGCATGCTTATCAACACACGACAACTTCAGTAATAACTCAAGTAGCAATGCCTAAAAATTTTTTTATATTAGTAATTGAATAAAACAATATGGAAACTTTTTATGTTGATATTACACTTGGCAATGATTGCAAATTTCAGTTAAATGTGCTAAATGTTGGCAAGAAAAAATTTAACAAAAATTTCTTTCCATATGCAATAAAATAGATTTTGTTAATGATACTCATAGGCCATTTCGTGCTATCTGAATTAAGAATGCCTGACTTTTTATTCACATAAACGCAGAACTGGCACCAGAGCTCGTATGGCCACACAAGGTGGAAGAATTTAAGAAATACAAAATTTTTGGAGTTTACAGAGGCACAGAGTAACAAAATTAAGGGATCATAAACTTTTTAGAATTTAGGAAAGCACTGAGACCCAAAATTAAGGAGAGGCAAAAATTAAGAACTTAGGGAAGTGCTTGGGAGCAGAATTCAGGACCCACAGAGATTGCATAAGGCGGCAAAATATCAAGCACAAGTTCTTAGTAAGCTTAGGTATATGTGGCAATTTATTTATTCAGGATTCAGATAAGCATGTGCAAGAAAGAGAAGACATAAGTATAATAAATAACTAAATTAAAACAATTAGGCTTAACTGCCGCCGTGCACGATAGGAGTAAGACAAAATTTCGGGAAGAACTTGTCTATTGTGGCCAATCTCTCATGATACATAGCCGATAATGTGTAGTGGATGCTATTAAGCTAGACTAAAATTATACTTTACTAATTACAAAGAATTTCAGTTAGTATTGCAGATGCCACTGCTCCTTAACTTTCAGATTTGATCTAGGTTACTACTTTTTGCAGGCTGTTATTACACCAATTTTATGAAAACTAAAGTTTGAACTTTCGATTATGTCGAAAATAGTTTCTAATTATGGAGCTGCAACAGAATCTACAAAGTGAAAGCATGTTTTAACGTCCATTAAACAAAGAGTGGAATTGCTGCAAAATATGGATATAGGTATATCCGTCTCAAAATTGTGAGGAATTTGGCATTGGAAAAGCCAACTGTATATGACATAACAGAAAAAGGAGCTTTATGAATTTTTTGTGGATTCGGACATCATACTCGCAATGAATAACAGAACAATTGTTCACTATATTAAAAGTGAGAGTCATGACAAACTGAGGAATGAATAGGTCAAACAGCATTGCAGCAAAGACATTCCATTGAAGGGTTCAATGCTAATGGCTCAAGCTAAAATATTTCATGAAGACATGAACTTAAAAACTAAGTGCACATATTCAACAGTTTGGTTAACCAAATTTATAAATAGCTGTGGTATACTGCAATTAAAAATTTCAGGTAAGAAAGCTTCAGCTGATACTGAAGCTGCTGAACTATTTGTAGATCAATTCCTTGAACTCATTAATAGCGAAACGCTAACTCCAGGACAAATTTACAATGCTGATGAAACTGGTCTTTTCTGGTAATATGTACTGCAAAATACCCTGACAACCTTTACAGAAAAAACTCCAACTGGTGTCAATGATTAGAAAGCTAGACTAACAATGTTAGCATGTGCAAATACTGCAGGAACACACAAATCTACTTTTCATAATTGGAAAAAATACATTTAATTGAGCATTTAAAGGAGTAAAGACTTTCCATGATATATACCATGCAAATAAAGTAGCATGCAAGCATTAAAATATGATTTGTTTGAAAATCATTTCATACCCGAGGTTCGGCAATATTTGAATTCGTTTGGCTTCCCTGAAGACTCAAAAATTATCCTGAATTTAGAACTGTTTGACTCATATTTCACTTGAAAGCTTTAGTGAAAGATAATGAATCCATGTTATTCTTTCCTCCAAATTGTACGTCTATCATTCAGCCTAAGGCTACTAGAATACTGCACATGCTGATATGCAAATATAAAGTAGCCCTTTTAAAATCCATGTTAAATTTTTCTTGAATAATGGCAAGACTATTCAAGAATTTAAAAAATATTTTGGCATAAAATCTGCTGTGTGGAGCATCGCAAGATTGTGTGAGGATGTGCCTCCAGATACTTTAAAAAATGCTAGGCATAATTCATGGCCAGCTAAGATACTTCATGGTGAGGATGATGAAGATGATAGCCGCGAATGTTAAGGTTTTCGGATATCGCAAACCACAGGCGGAATTTTCCAATTAATGGATTTTGTAAAGAAATAAATGAAGAAATAAATGAAGTAATAAATGAAGATGATATAATAAAAATTTTTCTTTGCAATGACAATGCTTCAATCATCAATCAGTGGATGGCGAAATCTGTAATATGGTTCTAGATCCAGAAAATACTGCTACCAACAGTGAAAAAAGTGAGAGTGAGGTTATTGAAAATGAAAAACTTTCGATGGACAAGTTAGTCAGAAGTCTTGACAGAGCAAGTACAGGACTTGAACGGTGGAACTTTGTAGCTGGACAAGAAATTATGTCAGTCTATAGAATTAAAGAGAAAGTATTAGCACAAAAAATGAAGCAATGATTTGCATTGAAACAAATGTTGAATAAACAAATAAACATTAAACTTTTATTTTTGTAAATTTTATACTCTTTAGATCATAAATGCTTCATTATTTCATAAATCACGATTTCATATTTTTTTATTTTATAATTTCTATATTCCATCTTACTAGATTTAAACTGATGTTCTAATATCCAAAAAAATTCCCAAATCCGGGACTGCAGAGTCTGGATCTCAGATTTTGCACGGTATATTTTTTCTTGACATAGGTATGATTTTTTTAATGCTGTATAAGTTGATGCTAAGCTACAGAGATAACAAATGTTATAAATTTGAAAAACTTAAAATCTAGGATAGGATATTTAAAGATTCAATAATAAGTTTAACAAGAACAAGAAAAAATTACTACAGGAACTGGAAAAAATTTAATGACTCTTATGTCTTACTCACTAAATAGCTATTTATCGTTCTCCAAAATTTATCCAGAAAACTTTTTGAGATTGCAAAACAAGTCTGCAGAGTTCTGCAGATTTACAGAAATCTATGAAGTTCACAGAAAATTGGTATACCAATTAAATTATTGTTTTTTTAACAGCAGCTCTCTGCAGTAAAAAAAAAATATTAAAACCTTCATCATACAAAAATGAAAAGCTTCAGCCCATAGCAACAGCATTCAAGTAAAATGCTCTGTCCATGAGAAAAAAAACACCATGAACAGCAAAATTTAAACTCTTAAACCCCTCTTTCTTTTGCAGTAAAATGACAAGAAGCAGATACTGATGAGGATAGACAGAATAAGCTTTTTTTTTCCTCCTCTTTAAATGAACAGCAGCTTTGAAATAAAATCTTCATGTTTGTCAAGAAAAAGAGAACAATTTTGATTTAGAGAAGAAATTAAATGGCAGAATGAACAAAATTAGTAAAACCAACTTTCTTGCCCTCAGTAAGCAGCACAAATATTTAAATCTACATTAAAGCCATTTCTAAATTATTACTTGAAAAACTCAAGGACAATTAAAAATGTTAACAGGCATACACTGCCAGTTTAATTTTGCTTCAATGCCAAAACATAGACGATACAATCCCCACCTGAAGACTGGTTTTTAAACTGTTTTATTCTACAACATGAGAATATTGCCCTACAAAAAGACGTTTCTTTCCAAATTTTATTACACATGTATAATGCAGTTGGTCATCCTTCAGATTTAAATCTCGATGCCAATATTTTTTTCTCGTCTGCAAATATAGCACTGTTTGCCTATTCAGCTCAATACCCAAGGTTTTATTACTGCATATAAGGCCAACTGCCTAGGTATTAGATTTGTAAAATGTATAGCAGGAATTGACTTAGACTCTCAGCTTTTATTGTACGATCTCTGGAAACACTACAACATATTCAAATGCATTAAAAACCTTGCTACTTCTTTTAAGTATATGAATGGTATTTGTAATAAATTGTTCAGAAATTTAGAAGTAAATTTCAATATTTCAACAGCCAGACTATTCTGCAAACAATTCGTGAAAATATTACTACATTTGCTAAAAATCTTATCTTGGAATGTGAAGATATGGAACTCTTGTTAGACAAAGAAGCTAGTGAACTGACCATTAGGGAGTTCATTGAAGTAGGACAAGAAAGATTGAAGAAAGAAAATGAAGAAATTGAACTAAAAAATTATCCCACAGGGTTTATCTGAATGCTTTAAAATACTAAATCAGCTTCTTGTTAAGATGGAATATGTGGGATTCATACTTTGAGAGATTTACTACAGTAGAAAAAAATGGCAAATGAAGACCAGACAACCACAGAACATAGCTGCATTCAGCTCCCTGTTCAAGATCAGGACTTTGTTAAGGTTACGAATATGTTCGCCAAAAGTATGCACAGAACACTCAGTCCTAACAATATATGTAATTGTAACTGTATCTATTATTATGAATCATAATCATTAGAGTAGAATGTAGAATAAGAAGAATTATTGAAGTAATCTAAGTGCATTAGTATTAGCTAAACCTTGCTACGCACCATTGATAGTTTAGAATAGAGACCAACCTCGCATTTAAAGCTCTGAAAGCAACGACTACTTAATTTTCTACTCAACTTTATTTTAAATTTATTCGATTGTTCAGTTTAGACCCAAGTGCGGTCATTATTTTCTGTTATCCCTTCCGAGTTGGGAAGTGGCTGTAAATAGTAGTTTAATAAAAGGGTGATTTTAAACCCTCCTTACGTGTAGTTCTACCACTTAACCACAGTTATTCTACCACAGAACATAGCTGCATTCAGCTCCCTGTTCGAGATCAGGACTTTGATACTGTTACGAATATGTTCGCTAAAAGTATGCACAGAACACTTAGTCCTGACAACTATTTTGTAGGCAGATACAAAATGTATATTTGGAACATTGACATTAAAGCTTCTGTATGGTGCTTATTTAAATTCAGTAATAATAAAACCTCAGATAATACCTCTATTGGACCAAAAGGTTGCTCTCTAGATGGAACAGGACAACTTTTCACATGTTTATGGCATTCCTATAGTAAGAAAAAATAGATAAGTACATAACTACTACGTAAATTAAATATATTTAAATAAAATGTGTTAAAACTAAAGCTTCTTGAAATTGAAAATTTTCAAATAACCTGTAAGCACACTTTATCTGTAATAACAATGGCAGAAAACAATAAAAAATTTTCATTTTGTTTTCAATAATACTTTTATGAGTTCTTTGTAACAAAGATCAGGTGTGTTTCCTATGCTACATAAAGCTTTAATAAATCTTTCTTCATTCATTCATCTCCAAAAATATTCAATAAGCATTGCCACAAAGAAAAAACTGCAACAATAAGTTATGCACTCTATGGACAGTTTTGAGAAACTGAATATGAAGTATGCTTGAATTCTTTCTGTAATTCATAAATAACTTCAACTAGCCCATCTAATTCAGATGACATTCAGCATAGGCTTACAGGCTATGCTGAATGTCATCTGAATTAATTCAGCTAATTACATAGCTGAATTAATCTGACAATCTTCTTGACTATGACTTGAGCATGCTATAAGAACCATCAGGAGAAGCTAGCAGTGCCATCATGGCCCTTAACTTGCTAGAAAATAGGTGTTCTAGAGCCTTCAAGTATGCTAGCAAAATTGATGCCGAGCCGAAATGATGTGTTACACAACTATCAGTATATCAAAGAATTGCGAATAATTATCATTAACAAGCCCTCCTTGATGGCTTTAAAAACATCTTTCTCCTCATCTTTTTAATAACAAAGACAAACGTTAAAAAGGAAAATTGAAGTACTGCATGCAAATTCTAGTTACAAGCATGTCACAAGTTTAGGAAATACCATTTTTAACAAGAGTTTTTCTTCTTTTCTTTGAACAGCAAGTTGATGCACGGCATTAAAAGCTTCTCGATCATTGCTCCATCACTACATCTCTAAGATTTGCAATTTTTATAATTATCCTGGTTTTCTTTCACCCCTTATTTTAGACTTCCTTTTTCAGCCTGGACCAAAAGATTTTTTTTCCTTCTGAACCACAGAAAACTATATCTGATCGTAATCAAAACTGATACTGTTTATTCTATGTGTACATTAATCTGAGGTTGCTATTTTACCAAATGAGTCTTTTGCACAAGAAAGAAATATACAAATAGTCATTCTTTATCATTTTTGGTCTTGATAATCATATCTTTAAAATTCATTACCCAAATTATTCAAAACAATTTCTTCAGTATCTAAAAATCTTCATTTTGGGTATTGTTAGAATTAAGTTTTCTAACTGTTCCCAGCTTAAATTTTTAACTTTGCTTTGCATATGTTTTCCTTTCCCCTCAAGAGATAGCATTCATAACACTTTATCAGATTTTGCAGCTCTAAATCAATTTTTTTCTGCAGAACTTCCAAATCATTCATTTGTAACTTAAAAGCAATACCAAATGAATAATATAGCTGAAACGAATATTTTACAAAATTGCATTTATAACATCATTATTTACATTTTAAATTATATTTGCTATATCTATTCGAGGCATTAACAAGTTATACAGAACTACAGCTCCTATAACAGTTTATTTTCAATATCTCTAGTTACTGATAACTTACTCACGGATTATCAACATATCTGTAAAATTTAAACATAACAATTTTTATCTGTTTTGCCCTCATGAACTTTGCAACTCAGAATACAGCAGCAGTTAGTTTTCATGACAATACTTCCAATCACCTACACATTTTGTAACAAAGAAATTCATTCCATGAACTGCATTATATTCGCAATAATGCTATGTGCAATAAAATACTAATAAGATACCCGTCTGCTGATATATGGGCACTTGTTAATTTAGCATACAAGCAGGCAGGGTATTTACCTATTTAGTACTAATAATTGATCTCAATGCTCTTTCAGCCTCAGCACAAAGAACATTGTATATCTACTGTACTGTATACCCCCCGCCAGTCATCCCAAACTGGCAGCCCTTGAAGCAATTTTATGTGGCCCATGAATTTATTTCCTGCCAATTAATTAGCACTATTATAACAGTGTTTATTACGACAAGAATTTGAAGAAAGTACAAGATTTTTAATGATTTTAAGTCCAATTTTCAATTATTTTCACTGCCATTAAACATAAAGGTGACTAGCATCCCAGAAATCTACAAATGGAACTAATTAATTTACACTGTGATATAAATCTTAAATCCAAAATCCAAAGACATAGATTTGATTAGACTTTTTTCCTACATATCAAATGATAAATAACCTGAGTTATGAATTTTTACAATATAGATAATCACTTTGTTTGGGAATACAGTTATACATGAAAAGTTTTTTTAATCTGTACCAGAAAATTAATAAGTCCAAAAAAATTGAGGCTGATTGATAAGCAACCATAATTTGTGATACAGTTAGTTTCTAGTAATTTTTCACCAAGTTTGGTAATTTAATAGAAACTGAAATGCCAGAGATATAGCTGAAAGTTATAGTAAGAAATAAAGGAATTTAAAATTACTTTCATATAAGTACATGCATTTTTTCAATATGCATCAAAGAAAAATTTAATAAACATATGGAAGATAATACGTTGTCACTGATAATACATTAATACTTAAAAATTTTGTCTCACTTGGAGAATTTCAGTAATTTGTTTATTTTTAGTTCAAGTATGTTATTTAGTGGTTAATTAAAAACATAAGAATTATTTGAATATACGGCAGTCTAAAAATTTAATATTTAGCTTGCAATGCATCTGAATTACAAAGTGTAACCAACAGAAATTTCTTGCAGATTGCAACATTTAGATTTGAGACAAAAAATAAATTTGAATTCCTTCCTTCATCTCCTTACCATTTATGTATGTTTTGATGAATAATTAAAAATTAAAATTTAAATTATAATTGCAAAAATGTTTTGTTAAAGTACTCTTCATTTCATAATGAAAAAATTCATCATCAGATGCTTTCAGATCAGGAATTCAGCCCACATGCAATATGAGACGACTGCCTTGGGCAGTTCATCACATTACCTACGACAGTAATCTCAAACTTAAAGTACAACCGATGATTATGGAAATAAAGGCTAGGTTAGGATTTTTCTGGACATTGTGTATGTGTGTGTGTATATATATGTAATGATTCTGGAGGCATAGAAGAGGACTCAGCTTGCAGTCGTCGTCGTGACCGATGATGGATAGTTTGGTGCACCGTTAACACCGGTACTTTAAGCAGCTTTCGTTATTTGAATGGAAAGATGGAAGATGTTGACACAATCCATGTTCAGATAATTAACATCTTTATTTCTAGGCACATTAGAATCATTTCTCTTAGACAATATACTTTTTGATCATAAATAATTACAATAATTTCTCATATAAACCAGTTAACAGGGGCAACACCCTTTTAGACAGAGAATCAGAGCAGCAGGGATATTTAGCAGTTGCAGAAGCTAGAAAAAACATGATGTAATCAGCTTATCAGAGTATTTATACCAAAGTAGGTGCGATTCTAGAGATAAGCTATGAATGGTTAATTTTAGTTTCAGTCGCCCTTTTCCAGTAGAATTACATAACGTCACAATATCTCGAATTTTGGAGAACAGATGAATTCAGGGAAGAGCACCAAATTTAGAATGTCAATTTTGAGGTCACCAATTACTTTTAAAGCAGCTATCGTATTTTGTTATATCTTACATGAAGAATATTATTTACCTTAATTTTAATGAACTGGCTACCTATCTTTAAATTCATAAATTCTAATTAAACATATCCCTGATTTAAAGATTCACTTTGCACCATTTTGCGTCAGTCTGCCGCATGTTACATCATTCTTTTCCTTCAACCGCTTTGCACTGCGACATCTGTAGCCCAAGTGCTGCTCAGAATTAACACAATGACTTTACAGATAGGACTGAAGTGAGTACGCCTTGCTTTTTCTCGCTTCCTGTAACTTGAATCACCCACGTCTCTCCCTTCGCCTTCTTTTTCATTGTCTAAAATGTAAACTACATATATCCAAACTGGGGGGCATTTTTAGCACCCCTAGTATTGTATCAGTTTTAACCAAAAGTACATTTCTGAATAATTGTTTCTGTAAAAAATAAAAATGATGTTTTAATCAGAAAGGCAGTTGTGATTTTAACATCAGTTGTAAGAAACAGTTTTCTTGGCCATGACTCAAGCATTTCTCAAGCATTTGGGTTTCCTCTTTTCCCCTTCAAAACAACATTATCACTTATATACACTTGAGATTCTTTACAACATATATAGAATGACAGAACTGCATAGCTATATAAGATGCCTAATGGAAAACTTTGCAAACATGCCTGAAGATAACAAAGCATAGTTTATTAATATAGCCTTAATTATTGCAGCACATATTCTCAATCACAGACAATTTTAGATGCGATTAATACATCTCATAGTTTAAAATATGTTACCACATCTTCAGACAAAGGACAGCATAGAGAGGTAAACGACACACACAAGCAGTGAGAGGACAGAGCGAAAATAAGTGCACAGTTTAGCAAAGCAATATTTATAGAGCTGGTTACTTTGTTGAAATTTTGGTCTTTCATTGGATAAAAGATATCTGGAATGTGCTTTACACAAGAGGCATAAAGCATATTAATTTTGAGATGACAAACTTTAGATTCATGTAATATAAACAATTAGTAGTTTTAGGCTAGAAAGGGAACATAGCCAAATTAAAATGAAGCATCGCGAGAACTACTGCTAAATTAAAATTAGTCTCCTTTCATATTTTATATCTTTTATATATATACATATAGGAATATTTCATGGATTTAAGTTAAATCATCAGTAACACCTGGTACAAAAATGGCAAGTTATGCTGCATCTGAGATGTCAGTACTCTCATCAACTGCTACTGAGAATATTGCAGAACCCACATTTTTTCCCATTTAATTAACATTGTGATTCACTAGTGATTTCATTAATACATTACATTACTATGCTGGCTGATAAATCAATATTTTCATATAACCATCGTTTGTTAGGACAAAATAGACCAGTAGATTTACACAAGCTTCAAGGAATTCACCATTAGTAAATAGCTTTGATGTGAGCGAAATAAAACTTGCATGAACTGTTCCTTCAGTGACGAATTTTGTAGTTATATATCAGATTTAAGAAACTGTATAATTTCTTTTCTCAATTTCTTTTAAGCTTTCAAATTCTTTCTTTATGATTTGTTTCTTAATGTCAACATGAACTGTGTTCATCCGAAACTGTTATTCCCTTACTACGAATAAAATATACAATTTTACTGCACACACTACCACAAAAATACAATTTTCCATTTAGCTTGAAAATATCCTCTTTCACCCACTTTTCTTTTACCCATTGTTAAAGACATGACTTGCAGTTCAAACTCTTAAAATCCCTGTTTTACTTTTTAATTCAACAACATGCATTTTAGCATGACAACAACAATCAAAAGTTACGTACAATTCTAAACAATGTTATTATAATGTAAATTTAAAGACAAGCACAAATAAACAGATTTTATAAGCGTACATTTGTTTATTTATATCTGTACAGCAATATGAACTGCAAAAATCTGCATCTAGCTAATGAGAGGTTGACAAAAGGAAAGTATATGTCAGAATTTTCAAATAAATATAAAAAACAAAATTAGCAAAACACTGATAGGCCACCAAATGTCAGCAAAGTACATTTACTTGCACCAATGTAGAAAGCCTTCCTACCTTACTCCACTTATGGCCTGACATACAAGCATACAGTAACAAAGCCTCAACTTACACATTCTCCTTTAACTTTGATGTAGCTACATACATAAACCTAGTAAATATTTCTATGTCTCTAAAAGCACCAAATTTACAGCAAACACATAACTGGCATGTATTCATGGACTATGTAAAATGCTTTGGGGGTCGTATGCATTTCACTGGCCGATATATAATACAGTGGATAAAATAACATTATTCTCACAAAAGTGAGAATAGCCCATACAAAGACTGAACCCATAGAAAGAATCACTGCATCAGAAACAGCCTCTGATAATCACGATGCCACTGCTGGAGATGCCACTGCTGGAAAGGACTTAAGAAACAAGTAATACATCCTATGACTCATGTTTTTCAGTAGTAGTATCATTCTCCCCAAAATAATAAAGTTTACATCCTATGATTCTTACTCTTCAGTGGTAATATCATTCTCTCAAATAATCGACTTTAATTTTTTGAAACTAAAGCTAAATATCTTATACTGTATCCTAAACCTAGGAATGATAATGATTCAACCACATTCATTATGATGCAAAATTAATTTTTAAAGCAAGGTCCATTTGTGAGTATCATTTGCAATTTCATGTGTACGAGAGACTAAGTGTGCGTGCAGCCCTTCTACATTCTTTAAGCGGAATCTCATTCCTCTGCCTCCGTGTAGTCCATCTGAATGCTTTGTAAGATTAAAACGTTTGGAAAAAACATTAAGCTGACTGCGAAATATAGTCATCCATCTGATTCTAAATAGTAAGAAAATTTCTAAATAGTAAAAAATCTGCAGATATTCATATTTAGATATGTGATGTATATGGTGACTTGTAGTGCACGAGAAGAAAGTGCAAGAATGAGTGAAGTTGCTCAAGAAAGGTAACACACTGACAGAGAAGTGAAATGATAGTGAATAGCTGGTTATTAATTACTGGCAGCAAAGTTCTATAAGTATCAAAAATCTTGTTCACCAAGATAAATGTTTAAACCAACCATGAAATTATGCAGAAAAACGAAGAATTATAAGTAAATAATTTTTTTAAAAAAAAGGGGGTTTGAAAAATGTTTTATACTTGTTTTGTTTTTATTCCCAAACCATTCTTACCTAAAAAATAACCCATGCACATAAGTTCAACAATCCCCTCTTTTTGAATTAAAATATAATTAATTCTATTTTTAATGTCATGTCAATTTTTTTCATCTTGTAGAAATTGATATTAACAAAATTCTCATTACTATTTAAGAATTAATCTCACTAATCTTTAAATGCAAGCAAGTACAACTGAATGACGAAATGGATTTCCAATTGAAACAGTACAGAGGTTAAATTGGCATTTTCGATATATTACATAAAATCCCATCTAACCCTCCAAACAGCACTTATTTCATGTTGATTGTATGCAAAAGTTATTAAAACCTTTAGAATAAAAAACAACACAAATCAATTCTGAGAATGGGATAACCTTTCAAAACTTGTTTTCAATGCTTGTTTGAATTTAAGCATTTATGAGACAAAACACAGACACTAGTTAAACACAACAGTGTAAAAAAAAAATACAAAGTTGATTTACCTTTGCAAAGTCACTTAGATTTCTTAAATAAGAAGAATCTTCTAAAGCATCTATTAAGAAAGAAGAAATTCAGGATTACAATACACAGATTCTGAAAACACACAATTAAAAATCATAGTTTGACAATATTACTAAAAACATCAAATTAAGTGAAATTATGACAACACAGTACTT
>KK112142.1:130368-170696 GCA_000611955.2 Stegodyphus mimosarum
TATTTAATACTAATATACAATAGTTTGTGTGTATATATATAAATAACATGTATACACACACACCAGTGAATTAGGAACCCAAGATCAATATTTTATTAGACCACCTTTTGTACAAATAACTGGTCTGATTCGTTTAGGCATCGAGTCTACATGCTTATGGTGTGCATTTACGTCCAGAGAATACCATGCATTGGCTATGCAGCTTTTTAGATCTTGTAAATTAAGATGGAAGATGAGAATGCTGTCAGATGCGTCTTTTCACCATACCCCACACATTTTCTATGGGATTAAGATCAGGACTATGCAGTGGCCAGGGAAGGTGTTGGAAGTCAGACTGATGTTCAGCGAACCAAATGTGTGCACTACTGGCACAATGTATAGTTGCATTATCATCCATGAAGTATCAATCGACATCAGAGTAAAAATGAAACATTGCAGGCTGCACTTGATCTGCCAGTATATCTAGGTATCTCCTAGCTGTTTGATAACCCTTGAGGAACACAAGGACACCACTTCCATGCCAGCAGAACATACCCTATATCATGATACTCCCACCAGACCCTAGCTCAGCACGAGTAAAGCAAGATGGATTCATGGCTTCATAAAGTTCTCACCTAATTTGACATCTTCCATCAGTGCAAAATAAGGTGTAGTATGATTCATTACCGGTTTTCCAATCCTCAGATGTCCAGTGTCTTCTTCCCCGACACCACTACAAACGAAGAAATGAGAGGTTTTCTCACAGGCACCCGACTATGCATTCCTATCCTCTGTAATTCTCTGTGGATGGTTCGAGTTGAAATCTGTTGAGAAGAGCCTTGGTTGATGATATGTGTAAGTTCAAGCACAGCAGAGTCCCTGTTCTGATGTACAATTCGTCGGAGATGCCACCAATCACTCTCTTGGAAAACTGTCCTCGAACTGCAGGTCTTCTAGAAAAGGACGGCAGGTTCTGATTCCAACTTTTGATATGGCTACTTTTGAGAACCCAGTGAGATTTGCAGTCTTCAAAATCAGGCCCCTGCCACATGGGCACCAATAAGCCCTTTTTCAAATGGTGAAAGATCTGTCATTTTGCCCATTTTACTTCATTCATTGTGGAAAGTAAGCTTACACCTTACTTATACTAGCATTCTAACCACGTGTAACCCATATCATAAAAAAAAATGTGCATACTTCATCCCCAGCATGCATTCGAATGAAAACCTGAAAGATTTCTAATTCATTGGCCAGTGTTTGTATATTAACAGCTAGCCAAATAAATCATTTCGTCACCTGGGTGTATATTAAGGAAAAACAAAAAATAACAAAATATTTAAATATACAAGCAATTTAATTTTCTCTGTGGACAAAATTACACTACTGTAATTCCAATGTTAAAGGAACAGAGATTTTTCTTTTCATTCAAATAAATGAGTACAGCTGACACAAATATTAAATATTTATTGGTTTGACAATCCTTTCAGCCCAAGGCTTGACAATATTTAAAAATCACTTGGTTTACTAGGTGATTAAAAAGATTATAGATTGTAGACAAATGCTTGTCTTGCATGTCACTTAAACCTTTAGTAATAGAGAACACCTCTGGCTTATTATATCCTCCAGACTGTACTTCAATGATGTACCTGATAGGTATTGTAATTTTAAATGCAGTGAAATGCAGATTTTCTTATATTTTAACATAAAATCTGCAGCACTGCAATGTCACGAAGGATCATATCTCATGACATTTACAAAAATGACTGGCACAATTCAGGGTAAGCTGCCATATTTCATGACAATGATAATGGCCATAACTTTAATGTTTCTGAATATCACATGTAAATGGAATAATGTGAAGAAATGCAGAGAAATGTTAAATGAAGATGATATAACAAGTCTTCCATTGCTATGGCAGTGCCTCAAACATCAGCCAACTTCTGACAGCTAAATGTTTAGTATATTCTTAAATCCACAAAATATCACCACGGAGAGTGAAGAAAGCAATAAAGAGAACAATGGGAATTCTCAAGACAGCAATTAAGGATTTGAGCAATAGAAGTATGTGAATGAATAAGAAATTAGTCTCTGTATAAAATTAGACTGTCTTTGCACAATACACAAAACTGCTTGAACTTGCACTGCAAATGTTTCATAAAACGAAACTTAACTATTTTAAACATAAATTTTGGGTCTGTTAAGGTTATAAAAATGTAATTAACTCAGAAATAATCATTTCTTAATTTAAATTTTACAATTTCTGCATATCATATTAATTAACTAATGATGTAAAAAAAAAGAAAATTTTTTAAATCAGAAACTGTTATGGTCCCAGTTTCTGGATCCTGGACTCTGTACTGTATAGCGAGAAATTTTGCATCATTTCCATAACACAGCCAAAGTAGGGGGGGAAATATTAACTGCTTAGTGCACATACATACTGCTATATCAAATATATTTGCAAAACACTGAAATTGATATATGCATTCTCAACTCCATGGATGCTATTAAAATTTTTATCTGTTATGTGATGATTTATATAGTTTTTAGTGGCAACATAGTTTGTAAGAAGAAGGAAACGATTTTTGCTTAAAAACGATTATCACTTTTTTTTTTTCCTTTCTAAACGGTGAAGCGTAAATGTTTGAAGACATTATTCAGATGTTTAATAAATGTAATCAGTACTAAAATCGGGTAGATTTTATTGAATTTTTGACATGTGCTGACCCGTTGATGTGATAGAAAGGCACATTTTGTTCTTGTTTGAATATATTAAAACAAAATAAAGTGAATAAACAATGCAAAGTTCTTCATTGTGCTTTCACGCGATTGTGCAGTCAAATTATACAGGAATTTGGAAAATGCTGACAAAATTTCACACCTTCAAGGTGTGTTTGAAATCTTGAAATTAAAATACAAAGAACTTCAGAAAGTAAATCATGAATCCACGCATAGTAATAAGTTTTTTAAAGTTAAGAACAGGTTTGATAAACGTCTTAAAGAAAGAGAGGTTAATAATTCAATTCTAAATCAAGAAAATCAAAATCGAAAGTTCGGACCTGCAAAAATTGACAAGGATGGAGGTCATAGACCCAGAAGATAAGTTCCAGTGTCTTATTCATTGTAACAGTCCAAATTCTAGAATTACAGAGCTTGTTCAAAGTTATCCATCGAGTGCTGAGAATTATCCAAAAGTGACTGACAGTCTCAAAGCCAGGTTTGGGAAATATAATGTTTTAGCAAAACTTTATATCAGAGAAATTTCATTGTTGGTAATAAAAAAACACAAAGTCGCAGTCATTGTGCTCCCTTTCATCTTTGAATGATCAACTTGAATCACAATTAAGAGCATTAGATTCATTTGGAGTTCACATAAAAATCTATGATGCCATTCTATTTCCATTTTCAGAGTTGTGCATTCTTGAAGAATTGCTAAGAGTATGGCATAGACAATGAAAAACTGGAGGAGCTTCAAAGGATAAACTAGATGATCTGACGACTTTTAGTAGGAATGAGGTCGAAATAAAACAATGAATACCGATGGCAACTGGGGAATTTAAATTAAAAAAAAACCAAAGAAGCAGAAAAGATGGCTCACAAATCCGAAAATGGACTCGAACTGACTGCAAAAGATTTATTTTCTGGTGAAAAAGAAAAGTTTAGCAGTTGTATATTTTGCAATAAACCATATGAAAGCAAATATGGTTCTTTTTTTTTTCACAAGAAATGACTTATAATAAAAAACAAGATATTTTAACGAAAGGGAACTGTTTTACTTGTTTCAAAAGTGGGCATTCAGTGACAAGCTAGAAATCCAAAGTAAGTTGCTTAATTTGTTCTTTTAAGTGCTCAGAGCTAAAAGTACAAAAGTAAAAGGATGACATAAAGCGAAGTGAAGACAATGAAAAACCAAATACATCTCTATCTAACTGAAGTTATTCTGAAGAAATATTCCTCCAAACATTATTAGTAAATTTGAAAGAACAGGAAAAGAAACGAAAAGTTTTTTTTGATTCGGATTCACACCACTCTTACATTTTGAAAACTGCAAAAGAAATGGGATATTCCACAGGTTCCGAAACTTCAGTGCACCTATTGTTTGGAGGCTTATTGCTGCAAAATTCAAGTTTAGAATCAAAATGCAATTTATAGTTTCAATGAAGGACTCAGGCAGAGACATTGGATGGACAAATTGAAACTTAAAGGAATTCAACTGACCAATGTGGGCAGAGGTCAACCATAAATAGAAATATTGCTTGGAGCTGAAGTGGTTAGAAATCCACTCACAAGAAGTGTATGTTAATCAGCCTGCGGATTAATAGCTGTTCAAAGTCTGTTTGGATGGATGATAATGGGAAAGCTGCTAGATCAATCAAATAATGATACTAACTCTACTGTGTTGAGCACACTTCTTCCTGATCCTGGTAAGATTGAAGATTTCTGGAAGTTAGAAGTAATTGTTATCACTGATCTATGTCAAAATAAATCAAAAGATGTTATGAGAAAAGTGGTGGTCAATCATTTTTAAAATGCTATTAAATTAAATTTAACTCTGATGGAAGATACGAAATTAACCTGCCCTGGTTAGAACATCAAAAAGATCTTCCAGACAATAGAGAGCTAACTATGAAGAGATTAGTACTTGCAATGACAAACTCACAGCTGCAAATAAGTTTGATGCATCTGATGCAATTTTGAAAGATTGGTTGCATGAAGACATAACTGAAGAAGTTCCAGAACAAGAATTACAGAGCAAAGGGTCCAAAGACAATTTTTTTACAGAAAATTCTACAACAGCAGTGAGGCCTGTATTCGATGCTTCGTGTGTTGCACTGAAAGACTGTTTGGCGAAAACATTTATTGAACCTACTGCCTAATTTGCTGAAATTTTGGGAAAAGGAAATAGGAGTAATTTTGGAGAAGATCTTTTCTATCAATTTATGTTAAAAAGGAGGATCGTGATTACTTGAGATTTCTCTGGTGGCACAATTTTGAGAGTAATGGGAAGCCAGTGTTCATGACAGGTCTGTTTTGTTTGTACTCATTTGGGTATAATAATTGATTTTCATTTGAAGCAATGCTAGTCACCTCTTGGAGATATAGCAAAATCACTCAAATCTTCATTTTATGTAAACAACTGTACTAAGTCAGTAGATTCAGAGGAGTTGCATTCCTTTATAAAATCAGCAACACAGTTAACGAGCAAAGCAAATTTCGAGTTAAGAGGTAGGCTGAGAGCATACTTGAGATAAGAAATTTAAAAACCAGTGATATTAAATCAGAATCAAAATGAGTTCTGGGATTATTTTGAGGCCAACATGAAGACCTGTTGTTTTATAACGTAGGTGAGATTGGTTATTCAGATGTCCGAACAACAAGAAGAGTCATCTTGTCAATTATGCAGAATATTTGACCACATATCATACTGTTGTCTGATAACTCCCGTGCCAAAACTTTTGTTACTCGAAAGTTGGAAAGCAAACTTAAACTGGGATTCTGAAGTGCTTGCAGACATACAAAAAATGACTGAAAGCTTTGCCATTATATTTTTGGTTAAGATTTCAAGAAATGTTAACCAAGAAAAGTTTCAAGAAATGTTAAATGAGATGTGACCTTTCGTTGTTTACTTACATCTTGCAATGCCTCTAATTTTTCTTATGCTACAGTAGTTTATTTAAGATGTGAAAATGGAAAGAGGGTTTTGATACTACTACTTCAAGCCAAATCAAGAGTTGCTCCATTGAAGAACGCAACAATTCCGAGACTTGAGTTATTAGCTTACTGCATTGCAGCAGGATTAGCTTCATTTGTCAAAAAAAAGCTTAAGAATTCAATGATATTAAAGACGGTTTTCAGTCTGACTCTTCCACTTGATAAAAGCACCCACTAGATAAAGGGAGAAGATCAGTGAGGATTTTTTGTGAAAAAAAAACAGTGAAAGAAATTCTCAGTTTAACGGACTGAGAAATGGAAGCATATTTATGGCCATTATAACTCTGCAGTTGTTCCCTCCAGAGGTTGTTTAGCAGCCAAACTTAAGGAATTCAGATGGCGGAAGGGCTCTTCTTGGTTTAGACTATTGGGAGAAAAATGGCCAAGATCCAATTCATTTGTAAATGAAGAAGCAAATACTGAAAGGAAGAAAGGTTTTTTTATTTCATTAGTTTATAACAGCTCTGAAAATTTATGGCCTTTGGTTACTTTTTTAACTACATGAAAATCCTAAGAATGGTAGCAAAATTATAGAATTATAGAATAGACTAAAAATTATAGAATCATAAGCGCATTAACTGTTTTTTAAATTGACTTCAGCTGAGTAGTATATGATAAAAGCTGTTCAGAAGGAAGTCTTTACTTCAAAAGAAATTTTAAGTCTCTGTATGCATTTCAAGATAAAGAATTAAAAAAAGTTAGGCTTAAAATACTTAGAAAAAGCCGTAAGAACACCTCAATGCAATCGATTCCTTATTTTTTCCAAAATACATCTGCATTCGGGTGTTCAGGCAGGTTGCATTCAGGTGTTCTTACGGCTTTTTCTAGGTATTTTAATCCTAACTTTTTAAATTTCATTTATAAAATTTAGCAGCACTAGGCACTAATTTTCAACTACTTAATTCTTTCATAATTTTTGAAAAATGCACATTTGTCTACTTTTCTAATTTCAAGATAAAAAAGGTATCTTATGAGTTAAAACAAAGTTAACTGGAAGGAAGGATGATGTGAATTTCATCTATCCCACGCTCCTGTCAAGTGATTCCCAGTTATTTCAGATAATCAGCCATTATTTCCACTTAAGCATAGTTCATGCTCGTATATACATATTATTTATCTAAGTTGCAGGAAAACGTTTGGATCCTGAAAGGAAGAGAATCTAGGAGGTAATTTTGACTTGTAGCAGATGCAAAAGACATGCGTCCAAACAAATAGAAAGGGCTTTTGCACCAATGACAGAGGACAGGGTGAGAGATGTCTACGTCTTTGAAGTAACAGGTATAGATTTGGCAGGTACTGTCATTCTGAAGGAGAGATGAAAGGGTTGAATTATTTTTTTCACCTGCACTGTTTACAGGGCTGTCCACCTTGAACTCATAACATCTTTATCTACTAAAGGATTCTTATTGGGATTGCAGAGATTCATAGCCAGATTTTGGCCAAAAGTTATTTACAGTGACAATGAAACTGACAATGTATGAAGAACTGATTTGTCTCGTGCAGATAATATTGTTAAAATTTTGCTGTAGGAGGATCATGATATTAAGAGTTAAAATGAAGTGTGGCTGTGATAATAAACTAAGAGCACTAAAGTATGAAGAAAAACTTTATAAGGTTAACTACATTGCACTATGACTGCAATAACCAATAAATTACACTTATGCATGCAAGATACGATATGTGACTTAGTATAAGAACATGAATTTAATAACTTATCCAGAATTAGCAAAGCCAGATGCAGAGTGATGACAACTTGTATCACATGTAACATCAATTTTATTTCTTGTATACAAGCATGATTATTTTCTTGAATAATATCAGAACCCAAATAAATTCGCCAGATTAACAAAACCATTTTGCTGATGAATACACATTGTCGTAAGCAGATCTACACAGGAATGTTGCACGCGACAAGAGTTATATATCCTCACACTACTGTAGACACAGAATCGACACAAATTAATCTATGAGCATCCGTTAAAAAAAAAAAGGCCCTGAGAACTCAAATCCATTAAACATTCGTAAAAAGTAACAGTTCTGCTGGAGACTATAGTCATTTACTTGAAAAAATAATAAAACTCGTTAACGCAAACATTTTTCCAATGAGCCACACAGTTGAAGAAATATAATTTTAGCAAAGCTATCAATCACGTTTTTCTCTCCCAGAAGTAGAAAAAATTATAGCAGCTACCTGCAATAATCAGGATTTCAAAAGAATCTTACAGTTGTCCAGGTAGTCTACGTGCATGCCATGAAATTCTGCATGGCGTAAGAAAAGTAGCAGAAGAGAACAAACTTCAAAGCATCAGCATGGTGGTAGGCAAAGAAACAGGGCCCAAAAAACCCTATCCTTCACCTCCGAACTTCAGCGCAGAAGAGGGGCGAAGAACCGGTTTGGAAATCCCTTCAAAGGTTGCCTTGATACGATGACGATTAAGAACGATAAGGAAAAACAGAGTGCTGGCTTGCTTGCACAAATATATCCACTTCCAAATCCGATTCAAGACGCAAATATCTAAGGCAGAGATTTCTCAATTATTGAAAAAAAAACCTCTTGCAACCAGAGCAGGCAGGAGAATAAAACTGGCCAGGAGAATTTTACAATGAACTCAATAATTCTGCATGTGGCATTTATGTTTGATAACATCAAGTTATTCATTTCATATAAATTCACGTTTTTTGACAGTTAGACCTGTGAGTATTGTAAGATGGTATATCTATAAAAATTACTATGTTGAATTTTCTATTTCTAGTATATTTAATTGTTATTTGCATTTTTGCATTGAATACATCGTTGTTTTGGTTAGTTTTCTCCAAATCAAGATACAAGTACGTCAGAAATTTATATACATGTTTATATCTCCATGGATGCTGTTGAAATGTTTATATCTCAGGTAATCATTTACGTAATTTTTGGTGGCAACATTGTAATATGAAAAAAAGATTTTTGTTTAAAAACAGTATATTGCTGTTCTTACCGAAATGGTGAAGCGTAAATATTAGACATTATTTAGATGTTTAAATAAAAGTAAAGAATATTAAAATTGGGTAGAATTTATTGAATTCTTGACAATGCCTTCCCTAAAATTCCTGTCACATCTATTCAGTCAGATCAGAAGGCTACACAAATTAAATCATGTGCAAGAGTGTTTAGAAGCTAGCAAAAACAAATTACAACTAATGCTTTGGCTGCTTGATATTTTACCGCCGGTCAAACTATTTGTCGGAAAGAGGTGAGTATTGGTCAGATGTCATGCTGAAGCTCATTGCTCAAATGCCCTCTTTAGGTGATTACCCAAAGATAAAACCATATACACTGGTTATCACAAATTAAGGAAAAATCACAAAAATCACGATTACAGAAAAAGTGACGTAGAATTTTCTGGAAACTTACCCACAATGTACAACACATAGTAAGGTATCAAATAACATAAAAAGAAATTACCAGACAAATTATCGTAGTAAAGAAATTAGCACACATATAAAATGAACAAATCGAAGGTGTCAGTTTGCTATAGGATAAGTACCTTCAGTATGGAATATGATAGCCTCTAGAAGCAATAGAGCACATACAGTGATGTGTGATGCTTTCAATTATGTGGTCTACCAGTTCCATAGGAAGCGAGAGCCACTGCTCTTGCAAAGCAGTTACAAACACGGCAAGGGTCTGAGAGGGCGAATTGAGAGCAGCTAGGATCGAACTGGCCACTCCACGCACATAATTGTTTCCTGTTGAAGATAACCATCTACGATGCGAGTTCTGTGTGGTCTTGCGTTGTCGTCCTGTAACAGGAAAGCATCACCTATTGTTCTGCCATATGGGCGCATATAAGCATCAAGGATGCCATCTTTATAAAACTGAAAATTGACCATTCCCTTTGGAAAGACATGGAGGTCTGTGGGTCCACCCAACGAGATGCCACCCTAAACACAGACACTGCCTCTTCCGTATGCATCTCTTTCACGGATGTTTGACGGATGATAATGGGTTCCAGGTTCTCTCCCTATCGAATAACGCCTACTATCGCTCTCTAGACTAAACCTGGACTCATTCGTAATGATAACAGCCCTTCATTGATCAGGCATCCAGTGGACATGTTGTCCTGCCCACTGCAAAAGGTCCTACCCATCGCGTGACGTGAGTGGCACAAAAACGGCTGGTTGCCTCGCATACAGACCACCTTTGTGAAGCTTTCTACGTACAGTTGACTTTGACACCAACCTTCCGGTGGCTGCAGCAAGGGAGGATCTAAGAAGAGTCGGAATAGCAGCTCTATTCCTGTGTGCACATAATGTCAAATATCGGTCATCGGTGCTTGTCGTAGCAGTTGGCCGTCCTTGGCTGAACCTCCTAGGTGCCGAATCTGCAGTTTGAAATTGCCTCCAAAATTTATGAACCAGAGAAGGACTCACATTTAGCCATCTGGCCACTTCTGTTTGACTTTGACCTGCCTCTAGTTTCCCAATGGCTCTCCATCGTAGTTCTGCAGGCAAATGATGCCTGGAGGTCATTGTTACGATTAGGCTATCGTAGATTTCTGATGTTACTGTCACAGTGAAATACTTGGGCTTGCTCTCAAACATGGACTTTTATGCTCCTCATAGATGACGTATTCTGGGTGCAGCACGACTAATTTGCATATTGCAGTTTTACTCAGCTACTCTTACTAGGCAACATATTCAAATTTTACACGGTTTGGCTTATTTTTGAGGGAGTTATCGCTATTTTTAAAATTTTTTCCTTAATTTATGATAACCAGTGTATTATGTTTTAAATGTTGATAGTTGCAAATTCTGAGTTATGTCATCTAATTGTTACAAGTTAGTGCCAATAAGTAATAACCAATCACCTTTTTTTTCTTTAATTTACAAAAGAAAAAAAAAGATCAATCCTGATAGTTGCAACCCATCAGGACCAGTCAAATAAAGTCTGCTGAATTTTAAACTGCACTTGTGCAAATAAATTATAATCAGGACAGCAACTCGCTGACATTTAGAAAGTAACTGTTAGTGAAATACCAGTATGATGATGAGTCATGATAAGTGATAAAGGAGTGCATATTGCTGCAAATATATAGTAATGCTAAAGAGATGTTTTGTAAAACAGCAGAAAACAGAGAAGGTAGTTGTCGAGGAATAGTATGCATGTTTATTTAAGGCCCTAACTAAACTGCTAGGTGTACAACGAATACGCACAACTGTTTATCATCCTCAGAGCAATGGCTTAATTCAGGAATTTCACTGTCCTCTAAAAGCGGCATTAAATGTGTCACCACACGCTAAAATGGACATAAGTTCTACCAACTTTGTTACTTGGTTTGAGATCAGCTCTCTAAGAGAAAGCATCATTTACATGCCCACTGGACTTGCATACAGAACTACCACTGAACTCCCGGGTGATTTTTTTTGACACATTGAATGTTGCAACTGATCCTGTTGAATACGTTGAACAACTTCAAAGTTGCAGACAGCAACTTAAACCAAAACCAAATGGATCACATACAGCAAAAGCAGAGTTTATTCACAAAGATTTAAAAATGTGTTCACATGTGTTTGCGTGACATGATACAGTACGACGGCCACTACAACCACCATACGACAGCCCTTTTAAAGTTCTCAAACATGGTGAAAAAGTGTTCAAATTATTAACTTGTAGAAAAATTGTGTCAGTCTCAACTGACTGGGTGAAATCAGCATTTCTGTTGAATACAAACATTGCTACTTGCTCTCCTGTAACTTTAAAACCTAGATATGCCCAGATATGCCCCTCATGCCAAACCAAATATTCGTCGAACTCGTTAAGGCAAACATGTGCATTTCATTAACTTTTACATATCATCACAATGAAACTGGAGGGGGAGTATGCGGCAGACCACACAGAGATAAGTAAATCGTGTGTGCAGTTCCGACAAGTCACTGCTTCCAAGCCTTTACGAAGTTTCACACAACATTTTTTTGACATCACAGACGAAATAATTCGTTCCAGTTGACAGTGCAAGACACATAACTTCACAACTAGTGTCAGAATATTTTAACATTCTGTACCATGTCTGTTGTCAAAGCCTCTCGATTTCAGGAGGGGTGACGAGCCAATGATCTGATTTTTCCTCCGACATCGCTCTAGATATAATGAATCAAAGGATGTAAAATACTAGTGTAAAATTAAGGAGGCGCGGCTAGTTCAGTCTGAATATTTTCACCATCGGAGTGACACATAAGAAGGCTCCTGAACTCTCGACTAGAGAGACCTACAATGCTCTTGAGCTCTCGACTAGAGAGACCTACAATGCTCTTGAGCTCTCGACTAGAGAAACCTTCATTAACAGACTCCTCACACTACAAGGACTATAATTCATTTCAATACCTATCTACGATATCTATGAATTATATATATATTTCTAAAGAGCTTCTCGTAATTGTAATAAATATGTTTTGAGTTTAAAATGCAGTAAGAATTACGCAACCTCACAACTTACCCAATCATTATAAGGAGCCAGATATGTTACCTGCCTCCACTCAACCTGTCAGGGTAACCTGACAGTCACTTCAATAGTGACCACGTCCTATTCCAGAGCACAGTTAATAGGATGTCACAAAAGTAGATGCTTAATACATCGCATCTGGCAGCAATTCTCATGCAGTTGTCTCAGGAAACATGGGAACCTATACCATTTTTCTCTATGAAACACAGAACAGAAAGTCAACACAAATGGTTATGTGCACAACACAGAATTTTTAAAAATTTATTCTGTGATTAAGAAATTATGACACAGGTTAGAAGGCAGGAATTTTCAAATTTATATGGATCAGAAATTGTTAATATATGCTTTCAACCCTCTGAGCATTATGGGTTTAACCCTGAAACTTCTGAGTTCCTCAAAATGACCTGAATAAATGGAATTATCTTGATTATAATTAATAAATGACTATCATTTTGTACTTTAACTCCTTTTCTTCCAATATACAGCCAATCTGAAATTAGATACCCGAAAAGCTGGCAGAAATTTTCATGTGTAGTGAATAAGAAAGCCACCTTTTAGACAGAATTTTACATCCATAATGCTGAGAGGGTAATGCAGAACCCCCCCCCACAAATGTTCACCTAAGCAATTACACCATTTAGATTTTATTTCCCAATATTTTACGGATATTAGGCATGAACAAGATTCTTAACACATTGTTGCTGATACTCTTTCAAGAACTGAAACTGATTCCATGACAAAATCTCCAATTTTGGATTTTCGAAAATCTTCTGAAGCTCAGCAGCATGATCAGGAGGTACAATACCTTCTGAAAAACAATGTCATGACTCAACTGAAATTCCAGCTGTGCCAATATTCTGATGGTAATTCTTTGCGATATCTATACAGTACACTAGGAGGAAGGGGCACCCACACCTGACAAGCTCAAGGTTCCCTTTACACAATTAAATATCCAAACCCCTAGAGATGATCCAAGGAGGCAACTAGCCACACTTAGGTCCACACAAAGTCCTCACCAAAATAAGCAAATCTTTCACAATTGAAATAAATGGTCTTAAATCTATCTTGTCTACAGACCATGCAAAACAGTGTATTTGCTTTCAGACTCTGATTTGACTGAGCCGAAACCAAATAGGCTTAAAGATAGTTCCACAGAATAAATATGTTACTGAACTCTAGGACAGATCTAGGAGATGTATACTTTCCTAAGATGTCATTCCTGTGAGTTTGGGGGAGAGCTCTGTGGTGATGAGTCATAGGAAGCGATAAAGAAGCATGCATTGCTGCTAATATACAGCAACCCTATGGAGAAACCTTTGCAGAAACGTGAAGAACAGGGACCGGCTGTCGAGCAGTAGTGTGCATATTTGAAGTCTTGAAATAGAAGTTGGCTTTTATTGTGCATCATATCTCACTGAAGTTCTTGATGAATGCAGTGTGAATATTTAATGTGCTATGGACAATGAAGATCGAACCATATTATAACAATAGGTGAATTAATCTTTAAGAATAATTTAAGGTTACTAATTATTTTAAACATGTACAGAACATAAGAATGATTCCTAATTAATTCAGAAAATAAGACAGCTAAATATTTTACAAAACAAGACAAATATAAAGTGTAGACAGAAATTATGAAATACGCAGTCATGCTACTGAAAATTTTTAACAACAGCACTTAATTTGTGGAGAAGGAGGGATGTTGTCCCTGTTTAAAAGAAACTATCAGATATATTAGGTTACCATGTCACTTGTAAAATTAGGCAAAGCTTTGACCTCAGACTGGCATTGATTTTTAAATTTTTTCAAAAATCTCTGGAATTCATAGATCTATATCAGACATTTTCTTGTACTGCAATAAGGCCCTCTTTTTTAATCAATACCAATTTAAGGCTTAATTTTGCTGATTTCATAATTGAAATGACAAAATGAAATTTTATGTTATAAAAGTTATAAAATCTCAAACTCACAGCTATTTACCTAGTTTCAATTGCTGCCATGGAGGTAATAATGTCATGTACTCCATCACTTTTCTGCATAAACTGTTATGAGCAGAGAGTAACAGAAAACACAGTTCCCAGTGAATTATACGTGCCCTACATAAGCGAGCAGAACATGGCACAGAACGTCCTACCTGTTAAAAAGGAGCAAAGAATGCAGATTATTTGGAAATGATGCCAAAACAAATAAATATTACTTTATGCATAGGAGATACCTAAAATTTACACTAACCGTCAGTAAATTTTATTATTAACTGAGATTTTAACACTGGAATTTTCACCTTCTCATAAATTTCGTTTCTATTCCAAAAAAAAAAAAAAATAACGGCACTATATTTATTTATTTAAAACAACCTGAATTTGATAAAATAACTTAAAGGATGCATCTCCAAAATTATTGTTTAATGCGATTATAATGTTAGGCAAATCCCTTCTGCAAAAAATCAAGTAGCTTTAGCAATATCAATATCTCTTCACTTTTTTAGAAATTGTAACATTTTACAAATAACAGCATCTACAAGAGAAGATCCAATGTAATGAAAGATTTTTAGAGATAAAGGTTGAGAACTACCACTAAGAGAAGACACTCAAGCTGAGATATCCGAGGATGGCTGCAAAGTTTACAGGGTAGTTCTGTTAACTGGAAAAAAATGGATACTACGCTAAGCTTTTAAACTGCAACATGGCAATGCATGGAAAGCATGTTAGATACTCTGCTTCAGAATGGAGGGATGCACAGTTAAGACCACCATGGCACAATGTTATAATTTCACTACAGTTCTGCTTCCATGAAAATCCTCAGTGGATGAAATGAACAGACTCAAAGGATGTCATGTTCTCACTGCAAATTGGAAACACATAATGTTGGCAATTATAGAATTTACAATCTTGAGAACTATGAAGGTTGTCATGATTTTTAAATAAAAAAGCTTACAAAAGTTCTGAAATCAGGAGTTTTCATATACTTTTCTGAGGCACCTATCCCTTTTTCAAGGTGAAAAATCTGAAGCTAAAGAAGAAAAATAACTAACTGATTTAAATATAATAAGTCTGATTTGTTTAAAAAAATCCATGCAAAAAGATTTTTAGAATTGACCTTGTAACTAATAAAACGAAAAGATTATTACTGAACACAAGGAGCCATTAAAAAAAATTAAAGCCTAAAAAAAAAAAAAGAAGAAGAAGAAGAAGAAGAAAAGAGATAAATACATAAAATACTTATATAATATTGCTGAATACATCTTTTAGTCTGAATCTGGTTCAGAATAATTAACCCCTCTATTAATATGTTCAATGTTAGGGCCATTCTGTATCTACAGGAAATCTTAACACTTTCACTGCTGGTCATGTGAGGTTGTGTTGATAGTTAATGCAGTGTCATAGAAATAGACTGTACCCATATGCTGACTTAATTATTATAAGAAATATGATTTAGAAGAGGCAATAAAAGATTATTATGCATGCCACATTGATTGCGAAGCCTTTAAACCATAGAATTTTATGCGTGATGGCACTAGAAGTAAAATTGTTTCTGTAGTACCACATTATGAGCTGCCATATAGCATTTAAAAATGAATCAAAATAAGTAACAATATGCATTATTTTTGTATGAAACTAAATCACAAACAAATATGTTACAAATGAATTTATTATAAGATAGTTACAATGATATTGTTGCAAAATATATATTTCAAAACGTTATTCATGTATGATCTTTGCATGAACTAAACTTTGTTTTCATTCCATACCACACATATTTACAACTAGTTTCTAACCTTCACTCCACGCAAATACCAGCTTATATATCCAAAACCTGATGGCAAGTGAATATAAAAAGAAAACAATGAGACGCTGCTTTTCCTTGGCCAGCATGTGACTGCCACCTGAGACATCGCTTTACACTATCTGCCGAACCATGATTGGCTCTTCAGCAATAATGCCAATTACACGCTAGTATGTGATCAGCAGAGAATGGATTAAAGCACCAAACAAATTCATCATCACAATGCAGATTGTGTCATTCAATTCTGATAGATCAAAAGAAGGTTGAAGCTCATACTTAATTTTCAATTATGTACATCAAGCAAAAGAAAAGAAGGAAGACTGTCTTATATCACTCAGATGGCCAATCACCAAAATTCAACTTTCACTTATCCTGTCATGGAGACTTATGATACTTTTCAGATTTATATGAAAAGTTTATATATACTTATATTTATACATAGCACTGTTCTAACATGGGTATTTTGACATAAAGCGAGATGTTACTTAAAATTCTTTTTACATAGTTACATTGTTTTTATGCCAAATATTACAAAAACGTTTTGTAAAAATCCCATACCCAGTATTTTTAAAAAGTGGCATTCAAACCTTTAACTTTGAAATGTTACAGTTCATACTTCAAAACACTGCATTATTAATTAAATTTTCATGATTTTTTTCGGGGTGGAAAAACTTGTAATTTATGCTTAATTAAAAGTTGAGGTATTTTATTTGTTTCTAAAAAATACTACTATGAAAGCTTCCTCCCTTTTTGTTTCACCTCACTTATCAATGAAATTTAACAGACTGACTTTTGCAAATACTAATATATTAAATAATTTAGTTAACAATAACAATAAACTGATTATTTTCACAAAATTAGAACTTAAATCGTATTCTTAAATTTTCTAATTAAGCTTAAGAATGTTATTTAAAGGAAGATGACAACTGATTAAATTTGAAAGAAATATTTGTTTACATCTGATGACATTATTTCTGCATACTGGATGCTTTAGTTATTTCTGGTTAAAATGACCAAGATTTTTTTAAAGCCCAGTTTTTTTCCTTAAAAATATTTATTATTATTTTATATAACTGAAAATTACTTAAGTCCTAGAAAAATAAAAATACTTTAAAACAAAAGTAATGGAAGGCAAATTTTCCCATTTGCACAAAATTCATTATGGTTTGCAGCAGGGAAGTCTATACTTTCCGAAAATGCGTATTTTAATAACTTTAGCTTGTTTAATTTATAAATTTCACAGATGTAATTTACTTCCTATATATGTTTTTCTAACTTTTCTAATCTAGTTTTGGTTTATTATTTCACTTGACAATTTTGTTAAATAAAAATTACTTTATCATTCATTTGGAAATGTAACTTTTATTGCAAGTGAGAATCTAGTTTTTATGGATCTATAAATTTAATTACACATTTTGCAAATTGCTCAGTTCCTTATGGCAAATTATATGATAGCTATTTGCCAGAGGGAAAGAAATGCTTCCATGGAAGACTTTCTAAGTGGATTTGGCTCATATTCTCTTCAACATAAGAAAAATCATGAAAAGACAATGCAATCAAGCTGTCTGATATAATTTAAGCCTAGCTCAAATTATCAGCATGAAAGTCATTTTACTACAGACCTACTTCCGTAGCTATTTTCCAACTATGCATTTACTTATTTACAGAAATTTTTTCAAATTTTATCTTATGATAAAATATATGACAATGAAGACAAGAAACAGACCATTCCTATCCCAGAATAAATACAAAATTATCATTAAGTAAGCCGTAATGCTCGAGTTCCAGGGCCTAATATAATGGCAGTAAAGGGGTATATATTCATGAATTCCTGCATTAATGAAAGAAATTTGAAGAAAAACTTAAAACTAATTAATCTTTTAGTTTGACATTCCAACTAATATGTAGTGTCACCTTCCTAAATGATAATTTAGATTTCTAATCAACGTGGATCTATGTGGCACATGATTATAAGTGATGTTTAATACAGTTATTAACATTTCAAGGAGCTTATTTCTTTGTTAGAATCTTGCCCCTAACATACAAAGACCAAAAACATGACAACTAGGAGAGGGCATAGAAATTTCCTTGTTTTGAAAGCAAGTAAAAGAAACAGCATTGGTAAGTGACAAATATTATTTTTTTTTTGCTTATGAAATCTTAGCTTTGAATTTAAATCTTATTTTTAAACAAAGATATGTTGACGATGACCATCATTTCATCATCAGCATTCTTTATGCAATGATGCAACTGTTTTCTGAAGTTCCTTACTTTACATTTCAACATGCCCATCAGAATTTGGACTATATCCTGCCAAATAATATTCTTCAGCTGTAGCAGGGTTATATGGCAATTCTGAAAATCGCCACCTTGAGGTATCCCCATTAAAAAACTTAACAAGGTGTTAGATAGCTCCACCCATGGGATGTCATCTTGCATTGATGTGAGCCATCTAGTCAACACCTCTCTAAAAACAGTCACTACATGGAATGTGGTACCATCTTGTTGGAACCAGACTTTTCCTCCATGTATTTTTTTTTTCAAAAGCTGGTTTGAAAAAGATTTTAATCATGTCCATATACCGCTGTGAATTGAATGCAAAAGTCTGACTGTCTCTCTCAGAAAAAAAGGGCTAAGATTATTAAATTTTAACAATGCACACCACACTGTCAACTCATCACTATGAAGTGACCTCTCAAGGGCTATTACCATTCCAAATAATGCGTAGTTTGATTATTACAATACTCGGATAGGTAAAAATGTGCCTCACTGTAAAAGAAAACAAGTGTATTTAGAAGTACAGTTTCCAATGAAATTTTACGCATCATTATTTGGCTCTCAAAATCCTGTGGTGAAATTTTTTGCACAACAGACACCTCATGGAGATGTAAATGGAGATGTTTGTGAAGAGTTCGATATACTGAAGGACTGAAAATTCCTAGAGCAACTGCAAGTTTGTGAGATCAGCATCTGGGAGATCTCAAAATCCACACTATCTCCACTATTTCTGGTACCACAATGGTCTGTCATTGTCCTGAGAAATTTTAACATCCCCAGTTACTCTGAAAACGAAACATTTGATTTCACAGAACCAGACCTTTGGGTTTAATTCCAAAGCGAGTATAAAATACATGTTGCACTGCCACATACGATAGTTCTCGAAAAATATACTTGACCACAAGAGCATACTGCTCCCTCAGCCACCTAATGTTTTCTACTCATAGATACCAGATGGAAACTTCCATGATTGCTGCATTCACTGAGCCCATCCTCTCATTTCTATGACCTCTCCTCTCTTCACAATGCATCTTTAAGAAAAGGAAATTTCTATGCCCCAAAATGTAACATAGGCGTGATACATAATAATGTTTCAAACAATCGATCACTTTATTTCTAATACAGTTGGTAAAATTTTATATACACAGTCCAGTCACATTAATGTGACCATCTGTCAAAAGCCAGAATAACCACCTTTCGCAGAGCAGACTGCTGCGAGACCTGCAGGAAGAGAGTCACATAGGTCCCTGAAGGTGTTCTCTGGGATGTTGAGCCATGCCGACTCTAATGCCGTGGCCAGCTGCGCTAGATTACACGGTTGAGGATCCATGGCGCGAACAACTCGATCGAGATGGTCCCACAGATGCTCGATTGGGTTTAAGTCAGGTGAGTTTGCTGGCCAGGGGAGGACGGTAAACTCATCCTGGTGCTCTTCGAACCACGCACGTACACTGGCAGCTGTATGGCACCTCGCATTGTCCTGCTGGAAGATGCCATCATCCTGAGGAAAAACAATGCGCATGTAGGGGTGAACATGGTCCGCAAGGACAGATGCGTACTTGTATTGATCCATTGTGCCTTCCACAATGATCAGTGAACCTAGAGAATGCCAGGAAAACATTCCCCAGACCATAATGCTCCCGCCTCCAGCTTGGACCGTTCCGGCAATGGTTGCAGGGTGGTTCCTTTCAGAGGTTTCACGCCTTATACGCCAACGTCCATCTGTCCGATGGAGCATAAAACGCGATTCATCCGAAAACGCAACCTGTCGCCACTCAGTGGACGTCCAGCTGCTGTACTGGCGTGCAAATTCTAGCCTTCGCCGTCGATGAACAGCAGTCAGCATAGGTGCACGAACCAGGCGTCTGCTTCGGAGGCCCAGACGCAGCAATGTTCGCTGAATAGTACTTTGGGAGACACTTTTGGTAGCCCCTTGGTTCATTTTGGTGGTCAGTTGCTCAACGGTAGCCCGTCTATCTGCCCGAACGCATCTCCGCAACCGTCGTTCGCCTCTGTCATCTATGGCCCGTGGTGCACCACATTTGCCACGTCGCTGATTTTGGACAGTCCCATTTTGCCATGCACGGTACACTTTTACCACGGCGGCACGCGAACAGTTCACAAACTCAGCCGTTTCGGAAATGCTTCCACCCTTGGCCCGAAAGCCAATGATCATGCCCTTTTGGAAGTCGGATAAATCGCTTCGTTTCTGCATTACGCCAACGATTGAAATGTTTTCCGAAGCCCTCACACACCCTTTATATACGCTCAACTGCACTGTGCTGCCACCTGCCTTCTGTGATTGGTTATTTAACTCTGACATGGAAAGTACGTGGTGGTCACATTAATGTGACTGGACTGTGTACATTAATGACAAAAATTCTAAGTTTACTTCCTATCTAAACTATTATCTAAATTCAAAATAAAGTCTGAAATGTAACTGCAAAATTTTGCCTCAAACCTTTCTTTATTTGCTACTGCTTTTATTTTTAATTGTAATACTCTTTTAGAATATTCTGACATTCTCCTTTTTGCACCATTTATGTCTGGGAAAGAAATTATACAAGGATTAAATTTTTTATCTTTTAAAATGAGTAAAATTTTATCTAAATCTTTATGTCCCAAATTATTCTATTTTTTGAAAAAGAGTTTGTAACTAGTTCGTTATATTTCTTCATGCATGAGAAACACCTCACATTAAATTTACAAAAATGTTATAAGTTTTTCACTGCTTTTTTTTCAAACTGAAAATTATGGCTTAAAAGTGCCATTGGGACATAACTCAGTGATTTTATTGATGGGACATTGAAGTCCTGCAGGGAATTAAGTAACATTTTTATAACTTACAAAATGGGTTTCATAAAATCAAAAATACTATACCATAAATATTTATTATTTAAAACATATCTGTAACTAAAAGTGCATGTTTATGGCTAATAATTGCAAAAAATAAGAGAGGGAAAAATTTCTATTAACACACTGCATAAATCTAATATAGAAGGACAGAAGCAATAAAATGTATATTCTGCTACATTATTTTATTTTAAATTTGATATGCAATGGTCAACATTTTTGTGTTGCACATATGTGAAGCCTGTCTTTCAGGCAAGACCGGCCTAGTCCTGGATCCTAAAGTTGTGAGGTCTTGGGAAAACAATTAATTATATTGGTATGTTTTCTGATAAAGAACTTATCCTTAAATTTACAACGCATGATAAATTAGCATGAGAGCAAATTATGTGTTCAATGTATGGTTCTCAAATGAAAAGAATCAAAAATGGATAGTCGAAAGCACATGCATCACAGCATTATCATTACAATTTCACTCATTCTTCCTAAGTAGTGTTGTTCTTACGAATTTTGTCATTAAATTTATGCCATATTTAAAACTCAAAAATTGTCATTAAATTTATTAAAAATTAAATTTATGCCATATATAAAACTCAAAAAACTATTACCTGTGGCCCAAATAAAACAGCTTCTATACTAGAATGAGATTTTTTACTCAATAAGCGTGGGCTCCCAGTCAAGAAATTCTGCTTTGACGGCTTCTGTAAGCTATAAGCAGATAGAAAAAAATTACTATAAAAAATTCTAATAGAATAAAAAACATAAAAATAAACAGTAATAGAGAAATAAAAAAGTGTAATAAATATATCTTTATATATTAAAATACACAAATCTCAGAGAACATTTTACCAAAAATAAAAGGTTAATATCCAAAAAGTAACTTTCAGAAAAGAAAACAAAATGTGATAAATTGTTACATTTGCATACTACAGATGCAAAATATGCTTAAAAATCCACTTTGGTTTATGAGCAGCTCTTAACTGGGAGCTTAAGAACATTAACGTTTCCTTGAAAAGTTTGAAAACATCTGCAATATGGAGAAAAAGGTTACAGCATGCATTTGCAGGAATAAAACAATGCTCTTATTTCAAAATAAGTCTCAACCTCTGAATTATGTGAGGAGTTCATTTTACAATTCATTTGTCACTTATATTTGATACACCTTTAGCACTTGAGGTAGCCCCTTTCATCATGGTTGCATAAATAATGTGTTTACTCTTATTTTATTTTGGCTGCAGGACTACAAATGCAAAACAAACAAGAGGTAAGCGTGTTCTACTCAGTTTCTATAAGAAAAATAGTCACATTAATTTTATTTCTCCCTTGAGAAAAAAAACAATTATTTTTTAATGCCCTCAACGTGAATGCCTATTTGATATAGAGGACACAAATTAGGAAAAAATAACTAGTATAATAAAATCAGTAAAACACATTTTGAAAGGCCCAGTGAGATAATAAATTCAATATAACATGACGAAACAGAATCAGTGAAAGAGAATATTTAAAAAAGCTCTGCAACAAAGTGGCAATATAATGATAGCAAATAAAGCACATTATGCAAAATGAGCCTCCTGGGGGGGGAGAGAAGTTGAGGAATAATGCTTTTTCAAAAGTCTCACAGTAAAGAAAGGTTACACCACTAACAATAATATGCATACTTTTAATGGATGTGAAAACCCTCCAGGAAACTTAATTTGTGATCTGAAGAAGCATTTTTGAATAATTTGTCAGAAAGGTACAAAATATGATTTACCAAAAAACAATATTCAATAATAGAGAATTTATACCCCCTTCCCAAAAAATATAATAAACTTCATGTATTTATGCAGAATTTAAAAGCTCACCTGTTTAGGTGAATATATATTTTTAGCCACACAGGCAAGAAATACAACAACTATCAAAGTCCTTGAATAGGGTTTTAAGTGCCACACTGTAAATTGTATTAGCAGAAGGAAAAAAACAGCAAGACAGGTAAAAACTTAAAAGTACTTTTCCAAGCAGCTGTCATTTTAAGATAGACATAAGACAAGATTCAGAAGTTAGCTAAATAAAAAGTTAAAGTTTAAAAAATGTCGCATATTAGTAAAGAAATCCTACAAATATAAATGTCAATCAAATAAAGGCTGCATTACAACTATGAAGATTATGTACATAAATGTATCTACTGATATCTTCAAAAGAAAAATGAAAGAATAAAATAACACATATAAAGGTAGTTATAATAAGATACAAAGGCTAAAACAATAGTTACACAAGACTTCACTGATAAATCATTTTTATGCTACCATAACCAATTACGCTTTAATTGTAAGCCTTAACTTAAGAACTGAAAAATAAAGTGAACTTTTGCACAGTATGTTTATTTTATTAAAGAAATTATAAAAGTTAACTAAAAAGTGTAGAAAATGTATGAAGATAAACACTCCAATAACAGAGGGAAATGATATAAAAATTAATACAAAGAAATTTTTGTACTTTGAGAGACCTAGCATAAGTCCTCTGTAATCAGCAATTAAATTTAATAATTATTTCTGCTAGTTTCTATAATGCTTTCTTTAGTTAACTGAAATAAAGCAAACAAAGAATGGACATGATTTTGCTCAATATATACATAATTTTGACCACCATTCTTAATGATGAATTAGACTAAGGAATGCATGTAAGTGTAAATGCTAAAACGGATCCGATTTTGCCTAAGTTCACTTTCAGGGTGAAGGTAAGTAATAATCTCATTTCCATGTCATTAAAACTGAGCAAATTTTTTAGGATGGAGCTAGAGCTATAAAATTTTATCAAGGGGAATGAATGTATGGATGTATTACATACAAGTAACTAGTATATCATACAGAAGTTTACATTTTTGCAAGTATGCAGTAAAGACACCAGGGGCAAATCATAAAGTTTCTTTTATAGTTTAAAAATCACACTCACCCAACTTCATGAGAAGACACCACCATACCCTTTCTGCAGTCAGGTTTACAATTTTAAGAGAAATATTTATATATGTAAATATACCAAATATAAACATTGGGAGCATTTTAAACAATTACAAACTAAAACAAAAAATATTTAAATAAATTAAATAGTTCATAACAAATGCTTCAAATCTTCCAAACATTTGAATGCAAACTGTTACAACATTGTTTAGCACCACACATCAGCATTCATTATTTGTACTCTAAATAAGAGAAAAAAAGTATAGATTATTTCCTGACTTCTGAAAGTTTCCTAATATTTAAATATTTCATGATTATACACTTTTGGATATCCATTCTCTTGAAATCCAATAAATTAAATTTGATGATTTCCATCCTAATACAGATATTATAATGGATGATTTCTAAGGATGCAGGCATGAAAACATGGGACTACCTTTCACTCACACTTACCCATGGATAAAAAGGTAAGTGGAAGAAGGAAATAGTGATGAAAAAGACCCCATCAGTGGAGTCCTGACTAGCCTGACAGTTGCATATCATAATAAACACATGGATCTGTAATACTGTTCTTTGCATGTTGTTAAAATCTGTAGCTAATGGTCTAACTCCGACTTGTAGCTAATCTTAAAATTGTTGTTTTATAGAAATAAATTATCTTGTTTAATACATACTGTACTATGAAAACTTTCTTAGGTACTTCATGCATGAATAACAGATTATTGCTTAAACTACAGAGAATGGGATTAATATACTCATATACTAAGTTAAGAGTACAGGACCACTTGTTGCCAGCAGCTGAAATGCACATATTATTTAAACTTTTCTAAAAAAATTCTTTGCAGTTATTTTATCTTATAAATATCGAGTGCATCCTATAGGTCACAATAATAAAGAGAACAGAATTTGAAAAACCTAAGTTTATCAGTTTTAGAAGTTAGACACAGCAAACCACAAATGCACTTACATAACTCAAATTGGCTTACATTAAGATCATGAAACAGGCAAGGAAGACAATGTGCCTGATTTGCACATTGAAGAAACAAAAAATTTGAAACACTGAAAACACTTGAGAGAAGGTAGAATAAAGCAGATGTCAAAATGGAAGATATATGTTTTATTAACGAAGTCAGCATTTTGTGATATGATGAAATCTATGGGGAAAAAAGTTAAAAAACCCCAGAAAAAATATTAGAAATTATTAAGTTTCTGGTGAGTAAAAAATCATGCACCTGTATGGAGCAGTGCAGAATGATATTCCCTAATTCTTACGTACTTTGAAGGTCAACTGTACATGCGTGAAAAAACAGTTCAGCTACGAAATCTACTATTTGGAATAGTTTTGTTTAAACCAGGTTTAAAAAATCTTCATCTACAGCAGTGGTTCTTAACATTTTGTTGCCCTTTCGCCAATTAGATGATCATGCCCTTCCTTTCAAAACTAAAAAAATACACATACGTTTATGTAAATTTAGATTATGTTTAATGAATTTTAAAAATTAAACAAGAAAAATATAGAAAATGTTGATAAATACCAAAAGTTGAATAAAAGTAGTCTTTTAAATATTCATAAACTAAATACTTAACAGGTAAATAAAAGGTTGCCTGTACTCCCTCCTGAAAATATTAAATCCCGCTCCCTCCACAAATGAGAAACCCTGATATAGAGTATACATACAACATGCGAAGACAAATAAAATGAAAAGAGTAGTTTAGCTCACATGACTCCTAGAAAAGCAATGGGCACAAGAACAGTACCTAGTCATAACACTACTAATGTCAAAGATGCTTCTCTAGAGGTGTGGAAAGATTTACCATGTATATGGCTACGCTGAATGGCTACACAGGCTCTACCAGAACTTTAGCATACTATGTTAAAACAGCCTAACAGGAGTATCCGATGCATGTTTAATGATTTGACATCTGGTAAGCTAGCAATGTGTCAAATTTATATAAATTTGCATGCAATTCTGAAACCATATTCCTTATCAATAATACTAATGACTGCAACAAGTATGACCAGAATGACAACTACATCAAAACCAAACAAATGACATTCATATTTTATACTAACATAGGTTTTAATATAAGATAAAGGTTGCTTTAATGTCAGGGGATTATAGGTTACATTAATTTTTGTTTGCACTGCTAAGAATCTGAACAAAAGTACTTTGCCCTAGAATGAAAATTTTAGATTAAATAGAAATTCTGCTTTTAAAATATGGTTTTTTAATTTCCTTTTGTTTACAAAATTTCTTTCGGCATTAAAATTATACATAATTGATTAAAATGTTTTTGCAGTAAAATACAACTAAATGCTTCTTAAAATTAATCAAAATCCTCAGAATTTTAATTAAGATAACAGCATATATTCTTAACATTATTGAAAGGTAAATAACAGCAAAATTCATATTGGCTCATAATGAAAGTTCCTGCCACCACAAATATGGCCAAAGCAAACAGTTTGCATTGGTGTGTTTAATAATATTTTGTCAACTGATTTTTGGCATTTCAAAGAAAGAGACTTGCTTTAGAACATTGTGTTGTGAGATTTGTAAAAAAAATAGTTATCATTAAATACAGTCTGAAATGGAACTATCATGCTACCAGGTTAGAACCATCATCGACTTCCAGTTCTGTTGCAAAAAGTCAGCTAGAGAATGTCAGGAAATCATGTCTACAGCTTTAGGTACTAATGTTGTATCATATGACACTGTGAAGATTTGGTACTGAAAAGTTCAAAAAAAGACTGACATTCAAGAAGCAGAGTGCGCTGGCCGTCCTATGGATATTGATAAGGCTTGACTGCAAGAAATTATTGCTGGGTGCTGCATGAGCTCACTCAAGCAGATAAGGATAGACATGCTCCGGCCTGCATTAATCTCATTGAATATCAATGCAAAGACAAAATTCTGGACCAGATCGTCACTTGTGATGAAAAGTGGATTTATTTCAACAACACAGGCAGAAAAGGAGGTCAGTCTGTGCTCAGTGAGCCCATCGGCAGCATCACAAAGCACAATTTGACCAACAAAAAGATCATGTTTTGTATTTGGTGGGATTGCTATGGTATTAACTACAAAGAGTACCTGGGAAAAGGTAAAACCCCTGACAATAAGGTGTACAGCAAGATGCTAGTCTGTGTTGACGCTGCTATCAAAGAAAAATGTCGAACTGAGTTCTGGCACAAAAAAGCAATGTTCCATCAAAATAATGCAATACCACAAGTGTCTGCATTCACTGACTGGAATCTGTATGGATTCAAATGGGATCTTTTGCCACACCCATCATATAGCCGCGACATCCCTCCTTCAGACTTCACACTTTTTAGATGCCTGCAGCTACATCTTGCTGGTGCCATCTTCCATTCTGCACAGGATGTCTGAAATGAGGTTGATTTCATTTTGGACTCACGATCACCAAGTTTCTGGGCTGAAGGCCTTGAAAAACTACCAAAACTTAGGCAGAAAATCATAGATTTGGTGATAATTACTACCTGCACAAAAGGCACTGCTTTCATATTATTAAGAACGTGTTTTGGTGGAAAACTACTGTTACAATCAGATATTTATTCCTATTCTCCAAAAGACATATAAAAAAGGTAATGGATGTGAATGCTGAGTAAATTCTGTTTACAGCTATTCGTTTCTAACATAATTTATGAACAAAATATGTTAATATACTGCAGTTTTTGATTTATTTCAGTAGCATAAATATAATCCTAAATTTCCCATACATATCTTTTAGTACAGTATAATGTCTGAGATCTGGACTCGTCGGGGCTTCAGCGATTTCGGATTTTTCCGAATATTATATCATCAGTTTAAATCTAGTTGGATGGCACGCACAAATTATAAAATTTAAATTCCAAACCGTGATTTATGAAATAATGAGTATTTATGATCTAAAGGGTATCACAATTTACACATACACACAAAAAAGCTTAATATTTATTTCTTCAATTTATTAAACATTTCTTTGTATGTAAATTGTTTAACTTCATTTTTTGTGCTAATACTTTCTCTTCAATTCTATAGACAGCCATAATCTCTTATTCAAAGTTCCACTGTTCCAAGTCCCGTAATTGCTGTGTCGGGAATTTCGACTAACTTATCAATAGAATTTTTTTTCATTTTCAATAACTTCTCTGTCACTTTCTTCACTACCGGTAGTGGTATTTTCTAGATCTAGAACCATACTACAGATTTGTCTGTCAGTTAATTGGTTGGTGATTGGGGCATTGTCATCGCAATGAAAAACTTCTGTTACATAATCTTCATTTATTACCGCTTCCCCACATTTCTTCACAACATCCAGTAATTGGAAAATTTCACCATTGGTTTGCAATATCCGAAATCCTTCAAATTCACGGCTATCATCTTCATCATCTTCATCATCTTCACCATGAAATATGGTAACTGGCCATAAATTATGCCCAGCATTTTTTAATGCACCTGGAGACACATCCTCCCATGATCATGCAATGCTCCACACATCTGATTTTAAGTTAAAATATTTCAAAATTTCTTAAATAGTCTTGCCATTGTTCAGGAAATTTAACATGGATTTTAAAAATGCTACTTTATATTTGCATTTCAGTCCATGCACTCTTTCAATTTCCATAAGCTAAATGATCCTCCTGATAAAAAGCATAAACACGCCTCTGCCCCTTCAGTTCCAACCCCTCCGCCATGAAGGATGGATGTCTCAATCTTCTAAAATTGCTATTGCTTACTGACTATGCCAAATTGGCCAAATTTTCTACTCAAGTTCAACTGAAAAGTGGCCTTCTTTATGCTGTTTGTTCTCAGTCTGTTAATTTAAAAATCACATCATGCCCGCAGGATTAATTTCTGCCTTGGATATTTTCTCACGTTTTCCCAAACTTTACTAAATTCTGATTTAGTAGCATATGCCAATAAACCTTTTAATCTCTAAAATCTTTCCTCTCTGCTTTTTGCTTTTGTGTTTCATTTGTTATATAAATATAAAATACCAAAAAAAATTTTTAATTACAAAATAAAAAACTACAGAAAAATTACAAAAAATTTAAAACTTTTGACTAAATGATTTTTTCCTATACTTAACTCTCTCGAACTAATGTGGCTCCTTCTAGCTTGCATCAAACTATTTATGCAATTTTCCCATTTCTGCTCACTAAGATATTTTTATGATGTGTAGGTACATGGTTTAGAATCATAGACTTTCCGAAATACTTAATCATTGGCAGGGTTAATTATTGACGTAGTATAATATGGATACATTATCTTTCACTAACCAGGTTGTGTCATCAGGTAATTCAACCCAATTCAAATGTTGCTGAGCCTCGGTATAAAATGATTTTTGAATCAATCATTCATTAATGCTTGTGTCATCCATACTTTTATTTGCACGATAAATAACGGGCAGAATCGTTACTCCTTTAAATACTTCAGATTGAGTATATTTTCTGATTACGAAAAAATTGCACTTGGTGTGCTCCTGCAGCATTTCCGCATGCTAAATTTTTAGTCTCGCTTGGGAAACTTTCACACCAGTTGGAGCCTTTTCTGTAGACGTTGCCAAGGTATTTCATGGCACATATTGCCAGAAAGATCAGTTTCATCAGAGTTGAAAATTTCTTCTAGAGATAACTTTTCATTATTAATGAGTTCACCGTATTTATATGCAAATAGCTCAGCAGCCTCAGTATCAGCTGAAGCTTTTTCACCTGAAATTTTTAAATGCCTTATACCACAGCGATTTTTAAATTTGGTTAACCAACCTGTCGAATATGTGCACTCAGTTTTTAAGTTCGTTTCTTCATGAAATATTTTGGCTTGAGCTATTAGCATTGGACCTGTCAATGGCACACCCTTGCTGCTACGCTGTCTAACCCATTTAATCATCACTTTTAGCATAACGAACAATTTTTGTTACTAATTGCAAGTGCGGTGTTCAATAATTCAACAAGTTCCTTTTTCTTTTTTCTTATGTCAGCTGACTTTCCAATGCCATACTCATCGCACAATTTTGAGATGGATATCCATTTTTTGTAGATATTCCACTTTTTGTTTAATGGACATCAAAACATGCTTTCGCTTTGTAGATCCTGTTGCAGCTCCTGAATTAGAAACTCTTTTCAACATAATAAAAAATTCAAGCTTTAACTTTTATAATATATCAGTAATAATACAGTGTGCAAAAAATAATAAGCTGGATGAAATTAGAAGATTAAGGAACAGTGCAATCTGCTTTACTTACTGAAATTCCTTAGCATCAGTAAAGTATACTTTTAGCCTAGCTTAATAGGGTTCCCTATATATTATTGGCTATGTACCATGAGATTGGCGACGTAAGACAAGTTGTTCTGTTAAATTTTGTCTTGCTTCTATTGCATACTGGGAGAATTAAGCTTGAATTGTATTAGTTATTTATTATACTTACATCTATTTCTTGCATATGCTAAAGGCCAATCTGAGTTCTGAATAAATAAACTTCCCCATTATACTTAAGGCTTATCGATGGCTGGCGCTAGGTACCGCCTGATGCAGCGTCTGCAAGTCCTCAATTCTGCAGCAAAGCGTCTTCCTAACTTCAGTGGCGTAGCTAGGATGGAGCAAGGGGGGACATCTGTTCCCGGGCACAGTATCCAGGCGGCATCAAATTGATGATACGGAATTTTTAATGAAATGTTTTCCATTCTTGGTACTCAGACAGGGGCGCAAATTCTTCAGCTGTCCCCGGGCACTGGAAATCCTAGCTACACCACTGCCAAGTTTTAAATTTTTGCTCTCCTAAACTTTGGATCTCAATGCTTTCCCTAAATTACAAAAATTTTATTGTACCTTAATTTTGCCACTCGGTACTTCTCAAAATTCCAAAATTTTTTTCTTCCCTAAATTCTGCCGCCCTGCACGGCCATATGAGCTCTGACGCCATTTCTGAATTTATGTGAATAACAAATCAGTTATTCTCAATTGAAATAGCACAAAATATAATCTTTTGGCCTATGAGTTTCGTTAACAAAATCTATTTTTAACATATGAAAAGAAATTTTTGTTAAATTTTTCCTCGTCAACATTTCTTAGCACATTTAACTTAAAACTATAAACATTGTCAAGCATAATGTCAGCATAAAAGGTTGCCACACTCTTTGTTATTCAATTAATAATATAAAAAATTTTTATACATCGCTGCATGAGTCATTACTCAAGTTGTCATGTGTTGATATCACCTCGGCCTCTTGGATAAGATCAAAGTGTAGCATACGGTGATAAGAGCAAAATATTATAAACAATAATAATTTCCAGGTTGGCGTCAGGGATATAAAACACTAGTAGGTGTAATATAAATGATGTTCCTATGTAGAATGTTTCGGTTTGAGATATATGCCAAGCAGATACATAGGGAGCCAAATTATTGATCTCAGAAATTTACGGTAAAACAATTGTTTCCTCAATAATGCGGTATTTTATTTAGTGTCTAATTAAGAGTCGTAACTCCTAAGATGTTTTATTATGGGAGGAAAAAATCAAATGCACATATGTAAAGCATATTAAAAAAAAGTTGTTTGTGGCTTTGAAGTCCGGATTTTAGATCACTCTGGATATTGGATGTCCGGGTCTCGGACTTTGTACTGGATATTGAAAATGAGAATGACTTGCATTATAAAGAAAGAAAACAATGGCATATACTTGAAGACATAAGACTTCCAAGCTCCATAAAAACGAATAATAGCATGCATGTTAGATCTTTAGCAGAACTCGCTACAGTCAAATTTATTACAGCTAATATTTCATATATCAAACCTGATGTATGGCTGGCAAACAGCTATGACAGAGGCATGGATGGTGATCGTCACAGCACATAAATGGAAGTAATCAAATAACAAAGGTATATGATGATGTAGTCCTCTAGAAGGATCAAAGTGCAGAAGTAAAGTTCTTGTACTCACACAATGGATGGAATTATGGTGGTCGGGTCTACAAATGGGAGGGGAAAAAAGAATTAGAAAATTTTATATGCAAATGTAAGAATGGATATATAAGTAAGGCAATATTAAAGAATTAAATAAAAAATATACTCATTTATAGACATTCCTTTATAAATAATATACACAACACTGAAACACGTAAATTATGTCAAAGTCATGATCTTGAACTATTATTAACTCAAATTTCTACATAGTTTGAAGTTTTGTGCAGTATGTAAGCAATATTCAGCAGACAGTGCAGCAGCTGCTGAACTTTTGGCCATGTTGTCAATAATTTGACAACATGGTTTCATTTGAATTAAAATCTAAATCAGGTCTACAATGCAGATGAAATTGCAGTGTTCTGAAATATACATCAAGAACTATTCTGAGTACTGAGGCTACAGAATCACTACAGATCATAAAGTATCAAAAGCCTGTCATGCTGCAAAAGTCTGCCATGCTCCTGTTGCTGCTATGATCCATACAATATTCATATGTGCATACAGTTAGTCACTAATAAATGCTACATTTCAGAATTGTCAACACGAAGCAGCATATTTTACACCAGTAAAAATAAGTGATTTTTTTTTCAAGAAACAACATGAAGCAACATGTTTTGCGGCAAGCAATTAAACTCAGTTTACGTGAAATATGAAATCAATAGTTTCCAAAATATCACATTTGAACTGCATGTGTATATCATGAATATTTCCACATAATAGTAACAAAATTCATGGCAATGGCTTCAGTTACAGTTACTAGTGGGGCAGATACAGAAGTTGCTCTGTCAATAACGCAAATCAGTTTTGAAATACATATGCGGAATCAAATCTAAAAATATTGAAAATTTTCCAAGGTACAAAAAGATATTTCAAAGAAGAAGAGTTTCAGAAAACACAACAAAAATTAAGATGATTCCTTGCAAAACAGCTCTTCAAATTAATTCATGTTTTTCGTAATCATAAATCAACCAGAAATAATTATCTTCTAGTATGTTTATGAAATATATTTCCAATAAATATTGATACCATTTTCCTCCCATTTTTTAAGATATCAAGAAGCAACAATATAAATATAGTTCACTGAAATATATTGTTTCTAACACATTCCACAGTGTCTTGCTGGTTCTTTATATATTATATACAAGGAAGAAACCAGTTTAATCTTAACTGACTGTATGCATTTTTAAGTGCAAAAATGTACTATTACATGAACAGATTTTACATTACATTTTCAATTTCTTTAGTCATTTTCATTGACAGTCAAGTGTTGATCCTAACGAATATCTTTATTTCCCAACTGGTTGGTGATGAAAACTTGGCCATCAGACAAAAAATTTTTAATAGTATATTCACTGTACAGGAACATTCTTAAAGCATTCGTTGTACACTTACTTTCAGATATAAGAGACCGAAATTTTTTTTTTCATTGACAGTTAAAAAAAAGTTATATTCAAAAACCTTAAACCAGCATTTAAAAAAAAAAAAAAATTTTGTTGCATTCCAATCTCCTTCAAATTTGAATTGTGAGCATCAACATACATATCTCACACTCTAAAACCCCTCAAATATGACCTCTGAAATTTTTCACAGTTCATGTCCTATTACATTGTAATTTTTCTTCCTGCTTTTACCACATATATAATTGGAGCAGATTTTTCATAAACCTAAAATTTTGGACTGTTTGTTTAGTATCTGAAAATACTATTCTGAAATTCATTATTTTTTAATTTGTCACATATAATATTGCCATTTTTACATGAATTACTAAAAACCTCAAAATCTTTTTCTTCATTTGATGACCTGAAATCCAGATCTCATGCCACTTATTATTAGACAGTCAGTGGTTTTCAACCTGATGACTTGTTTTAAGTCAGGGGTTTTCAACCTATTTTAACTCATATATCTGTTTTACCATTGCCAGGTCATTCTCCCCCAACTGTACAAAACTCGAAAAATACAAAGTCTGAAATTTGGACATCCAATGTCCAGACCTCCATACTATTAGGCAAAAACAAATACATAATTAAAAAAAACTCCCTTCCTCTGACAAAGTCTAGGAATGGAAAGTATAATAACAAAAGAAAGCAGGTGTGCCATAAATGCAGTTTTTTACAGAACTAAGTGAGATTCCTACATATCCCTTTCAAACACCTACTTGCAGGGAAGCTAAACCTATGCCCAAGAGTACCAAGCACATACCAGATGATTTTACAATAAAAAATTAGTTTTCAGTAAAATGTTATGTAATTTTTTTATAGTTTGTAACTAACTACAGAAATCTAAGTGTATTTGTTAAATATCTCTTTATAATTATACGTATCATTTTAAATGAGGTTACCACAAGTCCCGGTTTGACTGGGATTATCCCAATTTGAAGTAGTGCCCTGCTGTCCCGGCCAGCTTGTACCAATTATTTGCTAAAAAAATGTCAAAGATACATGCATCAAAAGTATTCTTCAATGCCTCCTGTAAGCCGCCCAGATGGTATAGTGTTTAATGATGACTGCTGAATCAAAGAGTCTGGGTTCAAATCCCAAAGGCGCCATGTATGTTTGTAGGCATATAAATGCCTGTTGTGGCAAGGAGGCACTCAAATACATGGTGAACCAAAATCCTCTCGAATGTCTGGTGGTAGGGGAAGGAGTGGGAGACCTTTGGACTGCATCTCGAGGTGTTCTCCCTTGGGATTCTATCCGGAACAGAAACTTAGCAGTTATCAACACCCTGTGAGACCTAATATGGCTACTTGGACACACTTGAAACTATAACTGTACTTTACACCACTGTTCATAAAAGGTGCACAGTGTAATTATTTGTTCTGCATTGTGATGCCATATATCCCTAAATACCATGTTGTATTTACTGCTAGTTGTATGCACATATATGCACTTTAAGAATTACTGGCTCAAGAAGACCAGGTTCCGGGCAGCCACGTGGTACTACTCAGAGGGAAGACCATTGCTTTCGGCGCTTGGCTATGGCGCATCATACTTTGTCTGCAGCAGAAAGTCAAGGTGCAGTTGGTACCACAGTGACATAACAAACTGTTACAGATCAGTTACTTGAAGGACAGCTCCAAGCCAGCTGCCCTGTAGAGTGCATTCCATTGACTCCAAACCACTGCAGTTTGCGACATCAGTGGTGTCAAGCTAGAGCTCTCTGGAGGACAGAGTGAAGATTTGTTGTATTTTCAGACAAAAGCCAGTTCTGCCTTGCAGCCAATAATGGCCCTGTGTTGATTAGAAAGACACTAGGTGAGTGCCTGCAACAAACCTGTAAATCGCTGAAACTCTCACAATTCCAAGATTTTGGACTTTATACGGTATATATTTATTTAGAATCTTTTTTGACATTATTATTATTGGTAAGTTAAAACAACAATGACAGCATTTAATTGCATATGACGGCAGGAACACTCTCGTGGTTATCCCAAGTATCCTGACTGCAAATTTGTATGCCAGTCTGGTGATTCACATATTCTGCTGCCATTCATGAACAGTATTCAAGGGGTTGTTTTCCAACAAAACAACGCTCACCCTCATACTGCTGTTGTAACCCATCATGCTCTACAAAGGCTCAACATGTTGCCTTGGCCTGCTTAGATCACCAGATCTTTCTCTAATCACGCAAAAATGCAGCATCATTGGATGACAATTCAGCATTATCCACAATCAGCATTAACCATCCCTGTATCAACCAATCAAGTGCAACAGGCATGAGAATCCATCCTACAAAGTTACATCCAAAACCTGTATCACACAATGCATGCAGTAATGCATGCTTGCATTCAAAATTCTGGCAGTTACACCTGTTGTTAATGTACCAAAATTTCACATTTGAAATGATTCTTCTTGTGCTTGCATTGACCTGGAATCTTGAAAATTTAATCAATTAAATATGTTACCTTTCATTACATAAATTTTTTCTTGGCATTGGGATTTTTTTCACATCCGTGTATAGCCTCTGTATTAATAAAACTATTCTTTGAAACTTATTCTTTTGTATTAATAAAACTATGAAAGTATCACCGTCTTTAAGGGTGATCTATTTTTAGCAAAGGTCACCGCTTATCTTATTGCAAAAGCTAGTGATGAAGAAGAGAATGATAATGCTTTGCATAATGATAATGAAATTTTACCAAATGATACTGCTGGGGATGTTGAAGTTCACGTAAGAAGTAAGTTTCAGCCTTCTAAAAACACTGTTAGAACACAAAAAAGTTAAAAAACAGAAAATTGAAAACTCAAAACGGATAAGAAAAGGAACCATCAGTTACGATTTCGTCTTCTCTGTCGTCTAAAATTATAAAGGTTTTAGTGCTACAGAAAAATTCAAGAAAACTGCATACAAATATGGCCACTAGAAACAGTGAAATGTGTCCATTAGAAAGACAGGGTTTATTATAATTTCCATTATGAAGAGAAAAAGAAAAGTTTTGTCCAACGGAATGATGTATTGGTTTGGTTCAACATTTGCAAAAATTCATCCCGTAAAAGTCTTTCCAATTATTCGAGAACCCAAAGAAAAGTGGTTTTTGTATCTCAGCCTCCTCTTACACAATGCCGAAATGGGAGGAGTCGATTTATGCGACAATTTAGTAACCAATAACAGAATAAGAGTTCATAGCAAAAAATGGTGGTTGCCAATATTTACTAATTACATTGATGTATCCTTTACAAATGCACGGAAAATATCACGAGTTTCTACTATTGGAAATAAAAGTTTCTTTCAGATTTCAGACGTGAAAATGCATTATTCCTTTTGCAAACTCCTATTGACAGTGCAAAATTGACAAAAAATAGATCAGCAACAGAAGACCTAGTAAATTAAGCATTCAAATGCCGCTGCATGGAGATGGTACACATTTTATTGTAAAGTCTGAGGATAACAGGAGACTTCGTTGTACAGAATGCGATAGCCAGACTGTTTATAAATGCAAAGTATGTAATGTAGCATTGCATCATAATTATGGTGAAGCTTTTCCATGCTTGAATCTTTCAATTGAAAATAATCTGTATTTGCAAAGAAAATACAATGTAAATTTTATTATTAATTTAATTACAAGTAAAGCGATTTGTATATTTATAAAATGTTCTACAGCTAAAAAGTAATGCAGTGCTCCATTCAAAGAAAACTTTGCACGAGTACAATCATACTCGCTTAACATCCGTATTCGTATTCTGCTGATGTAGCACGAATGTGACACTTGATTTTTTTTTACGTAAGAGCATTTTTTTTAAAATTTCCAATGTAAACTTATGTTATAAATACTCAATTTAATACTTATTATTATTTGTATAAGAAAAAAAATCATTCTTTGTAGTTTTGGCAGTTAATGGGTTAAACCTTCAAAATTAGTCCTGCAAATTTGTGAATATTATGCTGATTCTTGCTGCTTAAAGTACTCCAATAATTATTTTGGTGTGTTATTTTGACTCAAATTTTCTTTTTTAACATTTTACAAATTAAACATCAAAAAGTACAGAAAATGTTCACAAATACTAAAACTGAACTAAAAATATCTTTCTTATATTCATAAACTAAAACTAAATATTAACAGCTAAATAAAAGCACTGCCCCTAAAACTATGAAATTCCTCCCAGAAGGGAATTACTTCCTGGTTGAGAACTCCTGCTTCCTGACCTTGATATCGAACAGCGTAAAAATTTTGAATTCGTCACTCCAAAATGACAAAGAATATAACTCACTCCCCCCCAAAAGAGACATTTACGTTTGAAAAGTTTGTTAATGTTCTTTTACATTTCATACTATTTTTGATAAGTGCAATAATGTTATTAGATTCTTTGGTATGGAAAGAACTTGCTATTTACAAGAAAACTTCCCACGTCCATTCAAAACATACACACACAATATATACTGGTTCTACAGTAAATATTTTTAAAAATTATGCAAGTTCTTAAATTTCAGAGAAAAGTTTGGAATAATCCGAGAAAAATCATTTTCAAAACAGCCAACCAAATTTAAAGCACAATCAGAAAAAATGAAAAGCAGTATTAATTTTAAAATAGCTTAAGTACTTTTTTCCCTTTAAATGAAGGACATTTAGAGTGATCTGCTTTAAATCATAGTGCATTCGGGACCAAAGGCTATGCATATAATTTGTTATAACAAAATTTATAACTGATCATTAAAGGCAGCAGATAGAAAAATGAGAAGAAATTAAAATAGTAATAATAAAGAAATGAGGAAAACACATTTTAAAAATATTATGCACAGATCAATATACTATTACATGACAGCTATTAAAAAAAACTAAAATTATAACTCACAAAGAAAATATTTATTAATTACACTTGCAAAACGTCAGACTTGAAATTTTCTGAATCATATTTTGCAGTAACAATTTTCATCACTACCTGACATCTTAGTTGTTAATATGAATGAATCTAACATCTTAGTTGTTAATATGAATGAATAATTTCAGATAATGGTTATTTACCTTAAATCAAACAAATGAAAGAATAAGAATACTTTGAATACATACAAATGCATACTATGAAAGAAATGCCATTAATCAAAATTGCTAAATATTTCAAATTGAGAGAAGTTTTCCCCTCAGGCATTTCTGCAACTCTACTTTTTCAGGTTCATGGAACTAGGCCAACTAAAACTAAGTCTTAAATTATATCACAGAAACTGTAGAAAATACACACGAACATTTTAAAAGCTTTATTGCTAAGCTTGCAGTTTCCTGCTGCTAGCATTATAACCATCAATTTAAGGTAAATAAAACAACCCTTTTAATAAGCAAAAATAATAAAAAGAATTATAGAAACATTTACAAAATTATCAAGATGATTTTAATACTCATATTTTTAATAGATACAAAAATACAACCTTACCCAAATGACTGATCTGTAAACCATAGTTCAACAACAATCTGAAAATCCGCTTTCAAAAGAGATTCCCGAACCTGAAAATAAATGTCACTATAAAATACACAAGTAAAAGCAAATTGCTTCACACCAAACTTACTTCTACAGTAACAAGATGCACATTATTTGCAAAACAATGAGGTACCGGAGAACATTCTATTCAAAAAAGGAATTGGAATACAGAAATGAATTCTATAGAGAACAAAACCAAATGCACAGTTAAAAATAATATTGAAATCCAGACTAGCTCTATGCTTGAGTTCCCAAGCTCATAATTATGGAAAATATGACAAGTTTTACTTCTTATAAGTATGCAGAATAATACCATAACTATAAGGTATTTTTTAAGCAAGTAAAACTTTCTCTAAATATTGCCACTACAGCATTGCAGCCGCCGAACCAGTATAGTGGTTAGTGTTACTGACTGCCATGCCGAATGGCCCGGGTTCAAATCCCGGAGAAGACATGGATGTTTGTACATCTATAGTGTCTGCGTGGCATGGGGGCACTTTAAATGTGCGCCGAAATGAAAATCCTCTCGAGGTCGGTGGTAGGGAAGAGGAGTGTGAGACCCTCAGACCTATCTCCTCTCAGGGTGCTCTCCATCAAAATTGGGGGGGGGGCAGAACTGAGCTAAATTGCACCGTCACTTGTAAGGTGCTCAAGGCTGCTGCCAGTGATAGGTGTAAACTTGAGCTCCTTGATACAAGGAATTTTATGGGCTTGGGCTGACTATATGTTAGACAAGTGAGCATTAGCAACAATATAATAGCATTGCAGTTGCCATTCCACGCAAGTGTACTGAATTACCTACATCTGTTGTTTAGTCACAAATGCTAGTACGGAAGTATTCATTCATATTCACGTTTTTTATGGGCATTTAATATGCCTAAGACAATTTAAAATTTGGCCAATTGCGAAGTAATGAAAATGAAAAACAGCACGTATGTTTCATTTTCATTTCAAAATGTTTCATTTTCAAAATGAAAAACACATGTAAGCAGTGCAAATTATAGACAGATTAGTGAAGTGTATGGGGAAAATATTATGAGTGCAAAAATGATAAAAATGGATTGAGCATTTAAAGATGCAGTAGTAATTTATGAATGCTGGAATGGTAAGAAAATGGATCGAACCATTTAAAGATGCAGTACTAATTATGAATGCTGGAATGATTAAGAAAATGGGTCAGAGCAGTTAAAAACACAGTACTAATGTTCATAATTAGCAGCAAATTGGGTGACATCTGTCATTTTTTAACACTTAGGTTAGAATGGTGGCACACAAGTTCAAGAAAACTGATGCTTTCAAATTTTGTTATTATGTGATGAGCTTTCTCAGGTTTTACGGAGTGTTTTTAACGAAATTGCGACATTATGCTTAAATTTAGAAGTTGTGCTCATGACAGGTGCCTGCACAAAGCCAATTGTGTAGCCAGTGTTTCAACACTCTGA
>KK112142.1:170745-189089 GCA_000611955.2 Stegodyphus mimosarum
CTCTTTAAATAGTACAATGATAAAGATAACCTTTTAAGCCAAACTGTAGCTGCCAACAAAACATGCGTGGCTTATGTTACACTAAAATTAAAACATTATCTATAGAACAGGGGCACACTGTGGCAATGATGATAGTGATGATTATGATGTCAAAATGATCATGCTGCAGTGGTTGACATATTAAGTGGCAGGTTTTTAGGAAAATGGAATTCAGAGGTGCCTTAATATCAGAGGTAATTATGTTGCAGAGTAGATTAAGGTAGAGGCTTCCATGTAAACATAGAATTGCTAAAATAATTGCATTTGTGTTTCTTAGTATCAAAGTAGTACTTAAAAAACATGCCTCATAAATTCAAAATTTTGATGTATTATGCAGCCAACAAGCCATCACATATTTGCAGAGTTTAATATCAAGATTAGGTTACATATCCATGTTAAGACAGGTAACCATTTATACACCTTAACCATGTGCATATATTTCTAAATTTGTAACCTTATGCAGGTCTGCAATTACAGTTATTAAGTTTTCATGTCAAAAGTAGAGGTATTATCAGTAAGCAATAATGCAAATGAAGAATGTTAATATTAAATTTAAGCCAATGTTGGCTGCTTTAATTTCTGGAATAGAGCTTATCTCTGTCTCAACAGATTTGAAGGCCTTGTTAAGATCTATATTGAATCTAATATTCACATTATGTAGAAAATGTATAAGAGTATCATAACAACATTTCAAATAGTAATTTTTAGAAGGAAGTGCCATGCAGAACTTTTAAAATTAAGATCTTTATTGAATCTAATATTCACATTATGTACAAGATGTATAAAAAAGAATATCAGAATGACTTTTAAAATAATAATTTTATAAAAGGAAATGCTGTACAAAACTATTATAGTTTACACAAAATATTGGAATGTAATAACATTATTTCAGATAATATTACAGCAAGGAATGCTACACAATATGTGCAACAACAGATGCAATACACTAGACAATTCTGAATAATGTAAAAAATAACTGAAATGCAATACATTTTTCATTGCCTTGAAGTTTAAACAAAAATTTGAACCAGTATACAATACTTTTATAAATTCTTAGAAAGATCTCTAGTGTAATACGAAAAATGTCCCATCTCTCAAAGAATATTTCGTCTTTCATTAGCTATACTTACGACATTAGCTATACTTAATCATATCAGTAACATCTGCTGTTACATATTCATAAATATTGCAATCTTGCGACTGAATCTGCTTAGCTATCTGAAGAAGGAACCTTAATTAGTATATGCTTTTTAAGCAAGAATTTGATGGTTTGCCACTTCCCAGAAATCTTCAGAAAGAAATGGTATGTTGATTCCTCTGATTCTTGATTCTTCTATTTGTCTTCTTGCTATTGGATATCCTTTTTCCGAGTTGCAAATCTTGCTGTACGTTGATATCTTAATAAATTTCATCGAGCTGAATTTCTTGTTTTGCAAGCTGATATATTTTTTCAACATCTCCATATACACAATGACCTCAAATGAAGTTTACCGAGATCTTGGTATGCTTCAATACCTTTATTTCTAATATGCTTTTGTTTTGGATGTTACATTTTTCAAGAGACCTTAATACTGCTCGACTATCTGAGAAAATCTTGGTAATTGTTTTCTTTCGTTTGGACCAGCACAGTGCTTTTTTCATTCCAAGTGACTATGCCAGAAATATCAAACCATACCCATTCAATAAATAAAGCATCGTTCTTTGTACACACAATTTGTATGCATGTCAAATGCTACTGCAGTCTGTCTTGGAATCATCTTAGTATAATTTTTACCCTTTACATAAAGATTTCCAATCACATACCTGAATTCTTCCTGAGTTAGAAGGTCATCTGGAAGCTTTTCATCTGAAGAAAAAGGTTATTTAAAATCCAGTAATCCCATTTTCTTATCAGTTTTCAAATTGCACTTTCCATATACAATTAGATATTTACAAGCACTATCTTCAGAATCTTCACAGCCAAAGCAGACACCATTGTGTGACACTTCATCATTTCTAATAACACAGTTCTTGGAATTGCTAATGCTTTTTATTTCACCTTCACAGATTTTTTTTAACCATGCAGAATAATATACCCTAATTCAAGCAACAGCTCTTTTACATAGTTTTTTCCCAGCTATTTCAATAGACCTCTTATTGAAAGAAATCTATCAACAAATAATTCTGGATTAGTGACTTCAAATATTCTAAGTGTGTTTCAAAATCTGTCAATTATTATGCCAATTATAGTAATTGATAAAAGACATCTTTCACATTACAGCTAAATCAATTCATTTTAATCAATTCTTTTGGAGCTGTTAAAATCATTCCTCTTTTCCTAACTGTAATGATCATCATATTTAATTTCTGTGCAGAGAGCACTAATGTATTTTCCCTTGCTCTAAGATAAATCTGTAAATATAATTAGATTTTAAGATTGAATCACAACATCTTGTACACAGAACATATACAGAAATACACTTATTTATTTAGAAATGCACCAGGATTTTACATACAGGACGGCCAAAAAATAATTCACAAGAAACAATCCAACAGAGACCTTGTGATTCGAAACCAAAATGGGTGAGATATGTGCTGCTTGATATGCTTTAGAGGTTAGGTTAGGTTAGGTTATTCAGTTATGGCAAAGCACACGAGGGCTATCTGCCTAAGGGGAGGGATGCCTTCGTGGAGGACTTTCTAAGGGAAACTGGCTCGTATACACGTTACACATGGGGAAAACCACGAAAACGCCCATGCAGCCAGCCCGTTCGCGGGATTCGAACCTCAGACCGAACTACCAGTGTTTAACGTCTTTACCGCTCGGCCGCTGGTGGGCCCGATATGCTTTAGAGGAAGATGGGAATAACATGTAGCCCTCAGTTATAGTTACAGAAAAAAAAATTTGAAAATTTCTAACAGCTCTTAGTGCACAGTGCTGAACCAAATATATTTTGTCAGAAATTGATACACATAATTACAATTCCATGGATGATATTTAAATTTTTATGCTTCAGGTAATGGTTTATGTAGTTTTTAATGGCAACACTGTTCATAACAAGAAAACGATTTTTGTTTTAAAAAAAGTCTGGTCTCGCTGGTTTTGTTGAAATAGTGAAGTGTATATACTTGGAAAAATAATTTAAATGTTTAAATAAAGGTAAAGAACATTAGACTTCACTGAATATCTGATATGTGGTGCCCAGTTGATGTAATAGAAAGGTACATTTTGTTCTTTTTTCAACATATTTAAATTGGATAAAGCACGATAATAAAGATTTTCCAATCAAATTATTGAAGATGTCAGTTCAGACAAAACTGACAAAATTTCAGACACTCAAGCTACGTTTGAAAACTTGAAATTAAAAGATGAAGAACTTCAGATATTAAATCTTGAATCTATGGAGCTTATGCTAGAAGATAACAATACTAAGCATAAAGAGTTCTAAAACAAAAGTCAGTCAGTTAATGAACATAGTAACAAGTTTCTACAAAGTTACAAACATTTTTGAGAAATGTTTTAAAGAAAGAGAGGATGATAATTCGATTCTAGATTATGAAAATCAAAACCGGAAGTTCAAACTTCCAAAAACTGGACTTTAAAAATGTGACAGAAATTTAAAAGGGTGGTTACCCTTTTTGTCAATGTTCAATAAAATTGATAAGGATGAAAGTATAGACCCAGAACATAAATTTCAGTACCTTATTCAGTGTACTGTTTCAAATTCTAGAGTTAGCTTATTCAAAGTTATCTAGGGACTGCTGACAATTACCCAAAAATGACTGACAGTCTCAAAACCACATTTGGGAAAGAAGATGGTTTAGTAGAACTTTATATATAAGAATTTTATCATTGGTAATAAAAGAACGTACAGTCATTATGTTCTCTTTCATCTTTGCATGATCAACTTGAATTGCGGTTATGAGCATTAGATTCATTGGAAGTTCACATAAAAATGTATAATGCCATTCCATTTCCGTTAGTACAGTCATGTACTCCTAAGGAATTGCTGGGAGTATGGCAGACAATAAAAAATTGGACAAACTTCTAAGGATAAGATTGGATGATCTGATCACTTTTACTAGGAATGAAGTCGAAAGTGAACAGCAAATATCCATGGCAATTGGTGGATTTGAATTAAAAAAGGGGAAGATAAGAAAGGACGAAAGTCGGCTCAGAAAATCGAAAATGGACTCACAGAGGCTGCAAATGATTTACTCTCTGGTGAAAAAAGGAAAGAAAAGTTAACAGTTGTATATTTTCCAACAAACCACATAAAAGCAGACTTTTTTTTGGCACCACCGATAAGTTATAATCAAAAACAAGATATTTTAAAAAAGAAAGGGAACTCTTTTATTGTTTGAAAAGTGGGCATGAAGCCCAAAGCTGAAAGTACATAAAGAGGAGGATGACACGATGAAAGATGAAAACAATGAAAGACCAAATACATCCCTACCTAACTGCTATTCTGAAGAAGTATTCCTTCAAATTTAACTAGTAAATATGGAAGAAAAGGAAAAGAAATATACAGAGTACTTTTTGATTCAGGTTCACAATGCTCTTACATTTTGAAGAAACCTGCTGAAGAAATGGGATATAAGCCCACTGGTTCTGAAACTCTAGTGACTCTATTGTTCGGAGGTTATAGTGCTAGAAGAGAAGATCGTTAGTGCTAGAGTATTCTCAATGAGATGCAAGTGTTTCGTCACAGCCTTGCTCTGTTTAGAGTGAATTGTAGTCCATCCCACATAGGCGCAATAATTGATTTTCATTTGAAGCAATAATAGTCACTTTTTGAAGATACAGCCAAATCACACAAGTTTTCATTTTATGTAAACAACTGTACTACGTCGGCAGATTCAGAAGAGCAGTTGCATTCCTTTATAAAATCAGCCACACAATTAATGAGCGAAGCAAATTTCGATTTAAGAAGAGATTAAGAGGTAAGTTGGGAGCATACTCAAGATACAAAATTTAAAAAACAGTGATATTAAATGAGATCTAACATGAGTTCTGGGATTACTTTGAGACCAACATAAAGACACGTTGTTTTATAATGTATGTGAGATTGGTTAGCCAGATACCAGAGCAACAAGAGTCATCTTGTCAATTACGCAGAGAGTATTTGACCCCACAGGATTCCATTCTCCAGTAACTCGTTTCAAGAAAGTTAGCTCGGTCCTGAAGTGCATGCAGACATACAAAAAATAATTGAAATAATTGCATCATTATTTTTAATTAAACTTTCCAATGATATTATAATAAATAATTAGACCTTTTGCAGTTTACATACATTCTGCGATTCCTCTCATTTTTCTTACACTACATTATTTAAGATGTGAGAATGGAAAGAGGGTTTCGGTACAACTACTTCAAACCAAATCAAGAATTGCTCCATTGAAGAGGGCAAGAATTATGAGACTTGAGTTATTAGCTTCTTTTGTCAAGAAAAGCTTAAGATTTGAATGATATTAAAGAAGGTTTGTAGACTGAGTCTTCAACTACTTTATGCTGGATAAAAGGTGAAGATGAGTGGGGATTTTTTGTGAAAAATACAGTGAAACAAATTCAGAACGTAACAAAGACTGAGAATTAGAAACATATTTCTGGCCATTATAACCCAGCAGTTCTTCCCTCCAGAGGTTGTTTAGAAGCCAAATTTCAGGAATCCAGATGGTGGGAAGGCCCTTCTTGATTGAGACTATTGGCCATGATCCAATTTAGTTGTAAATGAAGAAGTAAACACTAATAGGAAACACTAAATGGTATTGCTAACTTCATTACCTTATAATAGCTCTGAAAATTTATGGTTCTTTACTTTTCTAATTACATGAAAATCTTGAGAATGGTAGCATGGATATTAAGATTTGTTACAATCACAAAAATGCGTAAAAATGATTGAATCACACGCATTAACTGTTTTTTAACTGACTTCAACTGAGAAGTATATGGTAAAAGCAGTTCAGAAGGAAGTCCACTTCAAAAGAAAGTTTAAAGTCTCTGCACACATTTCAAGATTAAAAAGGTATCTTACGAGTTAAAACAAAGTTAACTGAAAGGAAGGATGATGTGAATTTCACCTATCCTATGCTCCTGACAAGTGATTACCAGCTTGCTCAGATGATCATCCGCCATTTCCATTTAAGCATAGCTCATGATTGTATACACATATTTTTTATCTAAGTTGCAGAAAAACGTTTGGATCCTCAAAAGAAGTAAGAACATCTGGAAGGGCGATTCGACTTGTGTCATATGCAAGAGGCACGAGTCTCCCCCCCCCCACACACACAAAAAAAGATTGGGTAGATCTTACTGAATTGTTGATACCACCACCAGCAGTGATAAGTATTTGATCCTAGCTCTTTTTTGGCAAAGAATTGTGCAACTATTTCATAATGCTCTCTTAAATTCAATTCAGTGAAAAATCATAAATGGTGTTGGAATGGTACCTGAAACTTGAAAAATGCTACCATAAGGATATTGGAAAAGGACACTATAGTGAATGACAAATGAGGTAGGAAAAGCAACATGCAGCTGTGTGAATGCACATATTTAGATGATAAAATAAAAAAAGCATATACATTGCAGAAAACCACATGCACTAGTCACACAACCAAAGCAACTAGTAACAATTTATCTGCCAAGAATAAGCTTTCAAGAATTGCTTTTGACCAAGTAGTTTTGCTTCTGCACAAGACACCAATTCTGGCACATTTTATTTAAAATCAATGCCAATCTAAGGGTTGTTTTACCTAATTTTAAACAAGGTATTTCTGATCATCTGGCTGATAAGACTTACAACACAGCATTTTTTATAACTGGCTTCCTTGCTAACATTCTGTAATGAAAGAATGATAAATGTATATCATAGTCTATTCCCAGTGGAACAATATGTTTTCAAGCACTAATTACTGGATTTTGTCGAATATCCTTCTTTTTTTATACCTGACCTTATTTCCAAGGCCTTTCAAAGCAACTGCTATATTTAAATGATTTATGAAATGTTGGACAACTGACTTACATTTTAATGCTCATCTTTCTTTTTTAACTTCATTGAACATCTATAAAATCACTTCCTGTTACAACTATAATCACAATAAAAAATATTCTAACTTCACTCAATTCTTATGAACTCTTGAGTAATTTGCAGCAGCACAGCAGCTAGCTTCATGGGGGGGATCATTTGAATATAGCAAACAAACATTTTTGGATTGGTTTACTTCTTTCCAATACTTATGTAAGAATAAATATTATAACTGAAAAAGAGATTGAAAAATTAAAAAATATCTGTAATTTGTGCAACAAAATGGTTGTTATAGTATATGCTAAAAGTAATGAGGAAGCCCATTCAAAGATATGTAAAGTAACTTGAAAGTTCCTGCAGGTGTATACAATTTTTCTTTTTTTAAACCTACTATATACACCCATTTCTTATAAAAAGGAATTATGGCACTCTTCTGTTATCAGGACCAGATTCAGAACTGTATGTATGTATGCACATGTGTATGTACGTATGTGCATGTATATGCATATACATGCATTCATACATTTCTGGACCCAGTGCTGATAACAGAACAGCACCAGATTTACCTTGCTAAATCACATGCTAAATCTTTCTGATAACTTAAACATACATGATTTTTCATATACTTTAATCTGTCACAACTCAAAAACAAAAAGAAATAATAAACATAAAATTCAATTTTGAAGAATAACATCAAAATCATTGAAATTATGAAACGAACTCCAGAAGCATGCTTTTCAGTAGTAGTAGTACAGTCCTACATAAGAACTCTAAAAATAAGAATAAAAATACATTTCCATTATCTTTTACCAGGCATGCTGATTTTTAGCAAAAAGAATTTAGAACACTTTAAAAACTTATATGGTTACAAGTATACTCTTTCGAAACAGAGTATCTATCATAAGCTAAAATATGCAACTTTAAAACACTGCATTGATAAATAGAACTAAACAAATAAATAACAATAAACTAGGAGTAATACATGTAACAATGTACCTTATGACCATCAACAAGGGCATGGACTTTAAAAATAATAATGTCATCCAAAATAACCTCTTCATTCTTATACAGAATCTGAAATGTTTTACTAACAGCTGTTCCATTTACTATGCAAGCAGGAAATACCAAGGAGCAACCTGGAAAAATAAAATTATAAATGAGATATTTTTATTTAAATATTAGTGTAGTAAACTGTAAACAAACAAAAATATTTTTTGAATTGTTATTTTTTCTAAACAATATATTAAAGCAAATCCCAGTCATAAAACCTACTGAACAATGCCCACATAAATAGACTTACATACAGAATTTTTTAAAATGAAAGCAAATCTTAGGTTTGACAGATCATATACAAGAAAATGACATTGTTTATGCATATTAAAAAATAAACTTACTGAGATTTAATTAACCCAAAATTTGAAGTATACATTAAGTTTATAATAAGAGTAATTAAATTTTAAAATGGGTTTGCTCAACATACTAGAATTTTTGGGCAAATTCACTTCTATCTTCACAGGAAGCTTTGGTGACGCTTTCAATGTACTTCGAACTTGATAAAAACTGGAGAGGGAAAAAATGAAAAACAGCTAGTAACATTTTCATGCTTATTTAAGGAAAGAAACAGTAAGAATAAATTTTAGTGCATTTCATAGATTTTCCTAAAATTATTTTTCTATATAATTTCATGTAGAATGAGATACATTCCGGTGACATCGTAGGTCACGTGACGTATGCATAGCTAATGTAAACAAACGAGGTAATTCCACTGCATTTGATTTGTTGAAAGTTTAGTTTGTTCTTAATTCTTTATGAAATTTGTAATTCATTCCCAGTCATTGTTTCATCATTTAATTATCTATTCGTTCATTTGGTTAGTATAATTTTGATATTTACAGGGTGTTTCAGAGATCATGGGACAAACTTGGAGGGGTGGTGCAGCGTACTAAAATATGCATTTTTTGTATAGGAATGTAGGGTCTAAAGTGACGGGTTAAGGCATGAAAGCAAAAAAGACACAAGGGGAAAATGTGTTATGTACAAAATCAATATAAAGTGCTTCTTTGCAGCATACAGTATTCACAATAAATGTTCAAAAAAGGGAACAGAAACACTAATAGGAACTACAGCTGTGATTGGCTGGCAATGCAGCAGTAGAGAGCCGGACAAACCACGAACCGATGAATAACAGAATCATTCGCAATCTGATGTCGAGCGTGATGGCCGAGTTTACGCACAGGGAAAAAGCTGACATGTATCTCATGTATGGTGCTGCTATTTGGAACGGCAGAGCAGCGCTACCAGGAACGGTTTCCGAACAGGTGTATGCCACAGCACACAATGTTCGAGAGGCTGCATCGGTCTCTGTGTGAAAACGGGTCATTTGAAGCCACTGCTGGCACTAGGAATGGAAGAAGAACAGCACGACAACCTCACATTGAAGAATCCATTCTGAACATTGTGCATGAATCACCTCAGACAAGTAGAAGAGCTATTGCATGTCGTCTGCAGCTGAGTCATTCCACCGTTTGGAGAGTATTGAATGAAAATGGTTTGCACCCATACCATTTGCAGAGTCCAAGCCTTGCAAGAGGCAGATTACCGTCTTCAAGTTCATTTCTGTCATTGGTTCTTGCAGCACTGTGAGGCGCAGGTGGATTTCCCATCGGATGCGCTATTCATGGACGAGGCAACTTTCTCACAGGACGGCAACTTCAATAGCCACAACATGCACATGTGAGCAACTCATAATCCACACGGCACATGTCCACGTGCATTCCAAACCCACTTCTCCATGAATGTGTGGGCAGGTATTGTTAACAACTATCTCATAGGCCGATACCTCTTACCTGCACGTACAAATGGCTTATCTTATCATATTTTTCTGCAAGAGGTGCTACCAGAATTGCTGCAGGATGTTCCAGCTGTCGTTTGTGATTGTATGTAATTCCAGCATAATGGTGCACCAGCCCAAAACCACGTGTGGGTCCGCATTTACTTGGATGGGACATTTCTGGGCCACTGGATTGGCCGTGGTGGACCCGTTCGATGGCCACCACCCTATTCGCCAGATTTATCCAGCTTGGATTTTTTTATGGGGCCATCTGAAGAGCATCATTTACGAGACACCCATTGACTCACTGGAGGACCTCGTTGCACGACTATCCATTGCGGCTGCAAGCGTGCACAAAGTGCCTCTCGTTTTTCAAAATGTTCATCAATCCCGTCTGCGACATTACCAAGCATGTATTACTGCTGGTGGTCGCAATTTTGAACATTTATTGTGAATACTGTATTGCTGCAAAGAAGCACTTTGCATTGATTTTGTACATAAACACATTTTCCTCTTGTGTCATTTTTTTTTTTTGTGTGTGTGTGTGTGTGTTCCTGCCTTAACCCGTCACTTTAGACCCAACATTCCTATAAAAAAATGCATGTTTTAGTACACTCCACCCCCCTTCAAGTTTGTCCCATGATCTCTAAAAAACCTGTATATATTGGCATATTTTATTGTTATTTTCATGATAACTCGTTGTTCACTGCTTTGCCATGTTTTGAATGTTTGTATTTACGTATGAATTTTTTCCTTAATTTGACAGCTAATTCTTTTATGATTTTTCTATTACAGTTTTGTTATTTTGATTATAAAGGCAAGAGCTCCAGACGGGCAAAGCATTTCAAATGAAATAGAGCAGAAAGAGCTATAATGCGTGTTGGCAGAAATGAAATACCCATTTCTTTCAATTGAAATACACAAGTACCATGTCTATCATGTAACCATAACAACACACATCGAACATTTATAGTTTTATGAGTAAAATCTGAAAGTTTTCTACTGGATTTCACATGGTATTTAAATAACTTAATTTTTAAAATTATTTGGAGTACGTTTTTGAAATCTCACAAATCATTTCATTTGCAATAATAAATCTCAATACTGTAAAAGTGAATACATAAAATCATGTTTACATCGATTGCTCTTCTACAATGAAAAGAAAGTTACTATAAATATTTTAAGTCATAATTTTATTAGCTTAACAAGCACAACAGTAAATATAAATAGTTGGTTTCTGAAAATCAAAATAGTCAAATTTCCGGAGCATTGTAAATGCAGCTAGCCCTTAAATCATGTAAGGATAATGATGCCAATGTTCTGCGCAGTTCAAAATTAATATATAATTTTATACACCTTATAATTTAATTTTTAGCAACTGATTATTATCCTAGAGATAATATAAACTGTAAATTAACAGATTTTATTTACTTATAAATGCCAAAAAGAAAACCTAGAGATTTGTGCAAGTGAGTTCACTACAATATTAGCTATGAAACTAATAATTTTTCATAATATATTTTTCTTCATTTTATAATAGTAAATAATAAAACGTACTATCTGTAGACCTTTTAAATATTCAAAAATAAATTTTAAGTTATATTTTAATCTTTAAGTTACATAATTTATGTGCAGAATTTTTTATTTTAAAATTATGTAGCTCAAAAAGATTTTCAAGTTATTTATTGAAAAGATCTACCATATGAAACAGACCAGTGTAATTCTAAATGCACATGTTATCTCAAAGTATGGTCAGACAAACCACCGATTTTCAAAGACTAAATATACATGCTAATTTAATATTTAAACTAAAAAACTCAGCATTCTCCCAAGAAAATTTAGAATTAAGTATCAATTCTTACAAAAGCATCCTTTTATATTAAAATGTTTCACTATTACTGATGCTTCTAATATTACAGCTGTTGGTATCGTTAATATCTACAATGGAAGGTATTACAAAAACTAATATTCCAATATTTATGTGTATTCATTAAAAATTGATTACAACAGCTAAAATGTTAAAGCATATCCTCATGAAATTAATAAAATTTTAGTGGCATCGAATATTCTATGACACTAATTAATATTAATGAGAGAAAATTGGCTTTGTATTTATGTTCTTGTATATACACAGATTTTTCATGAATTTGGCTATTTCAGTAATTTAGAACAACTATTCCTGAACCATGAAAATACTATCATTACACTTGCATTTAAAAAAGCCTGGAAAACGTTATTCAAGGGCTTAGAAATAGTCTTCAATTAGTAACTGATACACACTTAATATTCTTAATAAAACATTATTATTACTGGTAAGCGTCATGGACAAGAAAAATTTATAAATCTTACCTCGTTTTCTGCAGAAATTTGCACAGATGTTTCATAATTAATTGATTTCTTCATTTCGGCATTAACACAGCTTGTTATAAGCATTACTTTGAAACAAATATTGTTCACATGTTTTTCCTTGAATAACAGAAGACCCTTCTTGTTGATATCAATGAAAAAGAAATCATTTCCAAGAGTATTTTTTAGTTTCTCGCAATAGCCGTAAATCTCTAAATTCGAAAAATCAATTAAATTCAGCGGAATATCTGCTATTGACTCCATTGTAAACATAGCACATGCGGATATTGTTGTTCGTAACCCACCTGACCACATTTTTCCTCCTTTTTTCTTGCGGAATGTATCTCATTTCACAGAAACTGCATCACTTTATCAAAGTTAAACACAGTTACATGCAAGGCAAAAAATGCATATTAAACAGAAATATATGGCATAAGACACATCAAGAACGAAGAACTTTTTTTATATATATTTCAATGCAAACAATTCCGGATACCATAAAGATGCTACTTTTAGTGTTAATTTTTAACATCTGAAAGAGTAAATGCACATTTTATATTATTACTGATATCTTATTTGTTATTACATAATTAATAACAAATAAGGTATCAGTATTTTTGTTTGCTATATAAAAGGACATACTTTGAACATAAAATAATGTATCAGCAGCATTTAAATAAATGTCTTTCCAGTATTTAAAGTGCATAAATTTCTGATGATATACTTATGTATGATTTCGATTGAGAATGCCCTCTTTTAATACCTTGTAAATTATCACTATATCAGAACATTGTAACATCAGATATAACACACAGTAGTGCTTTAGGATGAAAATCAGAAAGTGATGATAACAGAAAATATTTTAACATCTAAATTATACAATTATCATTATTACTAATGGTTTGCCATCGTAGAACCATACATTTAATAAATACTTTATAAGGGAGGGCACCTTGTATGCAAAATGTCCAAGAGAACTGTCTTCACATTGTCAAAATTCAGAACTATGCTCCCCACAGAAAGTGATCTACAGATCAAATGAGATCATAATTTATCACAGCAACGTCTGGTGAACACGGCAGATGGGGCTTAGCTTCTCAACCTTATTCTTAAACCTTCTGCTGGGTCATGCATGTCCTATGTAAATTTTACTACCATGGAGCAGGATAAAATTTTTCTGTTGATCAGTGTAGAATGCTTACCACAACAACTTGATCTAGACAATATTGGTGTTGACAGTGGAGTCAATTTTGCTGTTGGCATCTTATTATTACAGAATAATGATAAGATGACCAAGTTTCAATACCTCAAGTACAGTCGTTGCAATAGGTTTCTCACCTGATCTAGGGAAAGCAAATTAATTTCAAACCTGGTACCAATATACAGAGCCCATTTCTCATCTCTAGTGATGATTTAATAAAAAAATGTTTCTTCCCCCGCTACTGAGTAAGAAGTTACACATGGAAAAAGCTGATCTTTGTTGTCAGCCCAGATTTAATGCAGTATTACAATTCTGTATCTGTAAGGGCTTCCCAATTTGCTGTAGATGTTTTTTCACAGATGACTAGAATGGCTGTCACCAGTTGGCTAATTCTGTGATGGTCTGATGCAGATGTGCTTCGGAAGCTGAGCACATAACAGATTACTACCCAGCTCCATTGCTCCTAAGAATAATGGGCATCTATTAAGATGAAATGCCCCAAGAGCAATTGCACAAACCATCACCAGCACTTGCAGATGTATCATTTGGATAAGGAGTACAAATAATTTTCATGGTTGCAGTTAAGTTCTTATCCTTGAAACATCTATAGAACAAACCATGAGAAAGAGATCTCCAAAATATCTTATTTATCTATACACAAATATCACTTTGGCTAAGCAAGACTGAGTACAGTATTTTTATAAAAATTCCTTGCTGGAAATAATTTTTTAATGCACATTTCTTCTTTAAAATTAACATGGTTGCAGCCAAAGCTGTTATGCTGCATTTGTTACACGTACCAAGATTCTATCTGCATTCTTATGCTTTAAAATTATTTTCTGTTATTTTATTATTTAAATGAAATATAACATTATTCTTAAATAAATTCACATGAGTATCTCACAATTGGCCCATGAAATAATATTTTTGCTCCCTATGCCACCTAAGATAAATCATACTCATCCATTCTGTGCATTCATGCAAAACTCCTGCACATGTGATACATTACTTTTCATTAGTCTTACAATGAGCCATTCGCCACCCAGATGGTATAGGGGTTAGGGGGGCCTGACTGTGATACTGAACGGCCCAGGTTCGAATCCCGGAGAACGCATGGATGTAAAATTGTTTGTCCCTTCATGGGAGATAGCAGTGGTCAGCAATTAGATGTCTCAACAATAAAATAGTGACCATTTCTGTGATGGTCAATGCCATTATAGGCAATGGTCACCAATTAGGTGCCTCAACAATAAAATAGCGACCATTTCTGTGATGGTCAGTACCATTATAGGCAAGTGCCTGCCAATGGGGGAAAAATGAGTCATTAAAGAAGAATTTGAACATTTCCTAAGTGAATTAAAAAAAAAGTTTTTCATTCTAAACATTTAGTAACTACATCTACATTATGGGAAACAAATGATTCATTTTACTAAACTAAGTGAATTATTTAGTCTTTTCCTGTATACCAAACAGCTACACATTGCACGCATTTGCTAAGGCCGTACTCATACTTTAGGTAAAGCACGCAATAATGAAGTATCTCGTAGCTGGCAAGCAAACTCAGTTTGTCAACTACAAATATTCTTGTACCTGGTAGCGAACACGGTAAAAACATTATTAGAATGCTTCTAAGGTTTTCATAACAAATGCAGGAATTTTATTATAAGCCGTTAAATCCACCTTGAAAAGTTGCAAGATGAAGCAGCATTTATTAAATGTATAATGAAACATAATGAACCTAATATATAAAATGCAATATTTTTTCCCCAAACTGCAGCTTGGGGGGAAAAAAATACTGACATTATATATGAGAACAGGAATACAGATCTCTTGACCTGTCATTAAAATGACATACGAAATATAATATTAGTAAATGACGGGTAGAATTGCTTAGTTTAAACACTGACCATGCTGAGCAGTAGTCATTCAGTGTGAGTTAAGCTAAGAAACAGGTTCTCCATTTTCTTCACCTGTCAAACATGAACTTTGTAAAAAGGAAATAGAATAAATAGATACATTTCTAAAGTATGAAAGGCGTACAGAAGCACTGTATCTAAGAACATCAAAAGCCCATCCTTTCCTTCATAATTTCTGTGAAAGTAAGTGAGGTTCATTCCCTTTTCCTATCTACTAGACTATAGGATACTTTCTTTGCTAACAGAAATTCTTCACTTCACCTAGTTTTATAACAAAATAAGCTCTATCTCTGGCATTCTCTTCCAATATCTACCCACTTATCTATAAAAAAAAAATGCATTTTTACAGCTGGCTAGTTTCATTAAACTGAAATCGATATCCTTCATCCTAATAACAGCTCAATTTTGAAAGTTCTAAACTTTCAATTTTTTATTTTTACTTCTCTGTTTCAGTTCTATGCTAATTTAAGAACAGAAACATATTTTATATCCACTCTAAATCAGTATAACCCTCATGCAACATTTTTTTTTCTTTGTATTTACCTTCAAGAGCTTGACAATGCATGTTGTAACATTGCAGGAAGCATAGTTTTTCATATGATACATCGTTATACGAACAGAATACTATACATTTTGAATACCACAATTTAATAAGCTTCTTACTGATGGGAAGAAAATGGAGCATGCACAATGCATCTGCAAAGATTTAGAACTGAACTCATAGGTAATTCTTTGAACTCCTTTTCATTCCAATGAAATAGTTCTATTTGAAATTATAAATTCCTCTGAAAATGATGCCCTTTCAGGTGAGATTTGACTTCAGAGAACAGATAGTACATTGCAAAAATATAGTGGCACTTTAACTCTCATACAGTTGCTTGTCAGTAACAGTATTATTCATGAAAACTTCCTTATTTTTTAAATTTGATAATTAAATTCACGGTATGAGCTGCATAAAATCAAACAGATAATTATACAAAAATTTCTTTTTGTAAACAGGCAATATTTAAATGGAAACAAGTAGTGCTAGCACTGTCATAATGAATTGCTGTTTTTGCAGTTTTGGAGAAGATGGCTGAAAAAAATTCAGTCTTAAAACTTTACAGATGCACTGTCCACATAAAACTTTTGTATCACATAAAACTGAAAATAATATTTCATATGCAAACAGATTTTACAGGTAACAGGAAGAAAAAAAGTAAAGAATCTAGTACAAATAGATGAGTTATAATAGATAAAATTTAAAGAAAAATATCATATTTAAATTTAATAAATATATAAGCATAACAAACCCTCTTTGAAATAAGTCTACATTGATGAATTTGTGAAGTTCAACAGAAAACTCCAAAGTACATTGCAGTTCACCCATTTTCCTTAGTTTTCGTTCTTATGACTGACATTGATGACACTTGAATTTAACAAACCTAGGGAGGAAATTAAATTCTGATATTTTATGAAAAATAAAAATAAACCAGACTTCTTTTTTTTCCAAGAAATAAAAAAATAAGCTGATAAAAAAAGCACTGAATTATGTCTGTCACAAAAAATAGAACTTTAATATGAAGAAATATAAGTAGACAAAACGTGAAAATAACAGTTATTAAATTTATTAAACTAACTGAATTTATTAAAACCACTTTAGAAGCACTTAGCTTAAAGTGCGCTTTAAGCAGCTGCTTGGGGGAAAAGTTAAGACACAAATCGTAAAGAAACAGTCAATAACTGACCTGTTATAGAGTTGTATAAAGACATAAAAATGTAACACTGTAATAAATATAAATTAGTAAATTAAAAAATTAACTTTCAGTTTTTAGAAGCAACCAAATAAATTGCTAACATAATGCACAAGTTAGCCAAAAATGTATGCTAATAATAAACACCCAAATAATAACTGTATATAAAGCAAAAAACTGACACATACTGAGAGAAGATTATCCCAAATAAAGCATGGTACATAAATAAAATCTAACACTGATTTAGGAACTTTTTTTTTAACTAGAACATTGCTACACATTTTTGATGTGAGCAGCAGACCTAAGGCAAGTCAATTAAAACCAACAGTAGCTGTATAGCTAATACATATATAATAAACTGACACAGACTGATCATGATAAACTATGCCTCCTAACCATACACTTACCTGAGGAAACAAAAAAATGACTAAATGATGCAAAGGTGACAAAAAATACAGTTTTCCTTTCATTAATTTATATCTTTGCTGAAAAACTCTTTATCATATATATGTTAATATAGAATTGGCATTATTTATTCACAAAAATTCTTTAAATTTCAGAAGCAGCTACTCATTTACTTTTCTTGTTTCCCATGCAATATGTTTCCAGATGTTTCACTAAACAATAGTCAAATTTCTTTTTAGCTATCTTCAGAGCTATTGATACTGTTTTACGGGTAATTATTATCCAATGGCTATCTAATGATATACATTTTCAGTTAGCAATATGATGCAAAATTAGAAGCAGAAGATTGAAACCTACTAACAGCAAACACAGGAACGTGGCATCGGCTTTCAGATGATGGGAGAATATGATGTCAATTGATACATAGACAGAGCATGCATATGTAAATAAAGGATGTCATTTATAGAAAGATAAATTTATACAGTGCTGAAATATACAGAATGTCTATAAGATGTATGATCACCTCTCATGATGATGTAAACAACAACCCTATAAGGCCTAATTCCGTTAGAGAACAGTGTCCTGAGTCATGGAAGTCTGAACTTTCCTCCAATAATGGCTGGGACAGAACAGACAAAGCCCAATCACATCCCAGATATGCTCAGTCGGCGAAAGATCAGAGGGCATCGCAAGCCAAGGAAGCAATGGGACATGCTGCAAGGCTTGTTAGTAGTTAACGAATGCCATGTGCAGTGTTGTGTTGTCCGGCTGAAAAATACCATTTTGAAGCCGCTGAAGGTAAGGCAGTATAACTGGCTGCAGCACCTCATCAATGAACGCTGCGCAAAAAAAAAAAAAAAAAAGGGAGGA
>KK112142.1:192064-231452 GCA_000611955.2 Stegodyphus mimosarum
AATGCCATTCATGAAATACTGACATCATGAATTATCTTTCACAAAAATCATCTAATGTTCGAATAATAAAATAGATTACAATAAATCTGGTAGAATACTTAAGTTTTTAGGAGTTTAACCTCTTCATTCCCAGCACATCATATATGATTTGCTTCATTTTTTCTCCGTAAGTTCGCCACATCAAATGTGACATGGCAGAGAAGTGTAACTGTTGGCCTACTGTATCCTATTTTATATGCTGACTGAATGTTTTATTTCAGATTTTAAATGCATTTAAATTATGTAAGAATGCTGGGACACCTTATTGATTGAAACCTCTTGAGTGTTAGCCTTGTTCTTTTGAATATTATTTATTGTTTTATTCAATGGATGTGAAACAAGCGATGCTTACAATGTGCTCAGAATGTAGAAATGTTTCATGCAGCACAAGTGATTTAAATGTTCTTATGTAAATATGGCAATAGGAGATCACAGGCACTGACAATTAAATTTTTGAGTTTTTACTTTGGCATAGTACAGAAATAATTTAAATATACAAATATAATCATTATCAATATTGTATATTACCTTATTTTCAAATTTTATTTTAATTGTAAGTATTAGGATTTTCTATTTATAATGTAAGAAATAAAATTTAAATAACATATGCAAGAACCCATATACACTCACTTCCAAAAGTTAAGCACGGAGAGGAAAATGCTAATTTCCGGAAGCCAATCAGAATTGATGAGGATGCAATTCATGAGTACATAGTAAGCTGTTTTTGCCTAAGGAAAAAACCTCAAAGAATTTCACAAACTCAGCATCATACAACATCGACCTTGTGCACCTATCAACTGAAGATAATTAGATAGTACCAAAATTTTTCTTTCAAAACTGCTTGCTTTACCGCATTACTTATAACAACATTTGATGCACAATTAGTGAATTTTAGTTTTTCCTTTTTACTTCTATACATATCATACGTAAATGAATATATACATGTACAAAAAAAATGAGGATGATATTCACATAAAACTCATGCTTTAGGTATTTACGTATTTTCGCAATGATTATTTTTGGTAAACAAAAGCTGTCAATAAGCAGTATGGTTTAGCAACAATAATGGATAAGTGTGACTTCACAATGCATCAAAAGATTTTTACTTTTACATAATCTAATTAATCCTTGTAAAGCCAGTCTAGCTTTTTAAAAGGAGGATATAAGCTAACTGCTATGTCATTTTTTCCTCCTCACCAGTGGCTGAGTGGTTAGGACCACTGAATACTGGGAGTTCAACCCAGATTCCATCTCAGACAAACTGGCTGGCTTCATGGTTGGTTTTCATGGTTTTTTCCCCATGTGTAATGTGAATACGAGTCAATTCCCTTAAGAAATCCTCCACAAAAGCAACCCTCCCCCTACATAGATAAACCTTGTGTGCTTTGCAATATTCAATTAACATAACTAACATTTCTATACACTTTGAAAAAAATATGAAAATTTGGAACTACTTCCTACAGTATTCCATGTAGGAAAAATAATTTTTGAAGTTATAGGAATGCTTGCCTTTGAAAACTGATAATGATGAGGAACTGAGCTCATATATGTATTTTAGACTTTTATATGCTATATTCATGACTTATATATATTGATCATTTAATTAAATGTAGAGTGAGCAGTTTACTCAAACTTCTGCCAGAATGACTATTGCAAGTTCGTCAGCATCACTGCCAACTTTCAAGTACCATGTTCAATACATAAGCTAGCAGGTAAGTGAACATAATATGCTGATGTATAAGTTTATGCAAATACTAAGCAATTTTGCATGCAGTCTACTTCTAACAGCAAACCATCAGCAAGGAACACAACAGAAGGCAAATAGAATGAAGACACTGATATTAACAGTGGATATTTACATATTAGCACAACCACTTCAATACAGTTTGGTGGTTTTTTACAGAAGGAAAAAAAAAAGCGACTTATAACTGCAAAAACTTATTGATTACACACACGCGTGTATTATGCTTTAACTATTTAGAAAAACAAGCAATAAACCTACTTATCAACAGGTTTTAGTTTCTTTTATTTTTGCAGAAATTTCATCACAATTGCTTTTAGAATAGACTCAAAGCAATTGTTCCCTTTAACAATTTTCTCAAAACACACTATATTCCTGTAGAAATGTTACTACAGTACAACTTTGTACTAGTACAGCATTACAAGTATGTACAGTAGTCCGAAATCTGTACGTCCAACATTTGGAATGATTTAAAATTCAGACATCCAGACTGCAAGCAGCTTTTTTCCTTTCTTTTTTTAAAATTTTTTGTATGCTTTATGCATGTGCATTTGATATTTTTCTGCAATAAAAAATATGCAGTCCTGATGCTTAACTTCACTTCAGTACTAAATAAAATACTTAATTTGGAAGTAATTAATTTCATAATTAATTTGTAATTTAATAATTAATTTGGATAATTAATGGAAGTATTTCATAATTAATTTTCATAATTTCATAACAATCATTTATTAGCATAAATGTAATCAATAATTTGGTCCTGCAGCTGCTTTTTTTTGCTTGGCATATATCTCAAAGCATGCTGCAACAAAACATCATTGATTTTACACCTACTGGATAATTTATATCCCAGATGCTTTGGTACAGCCAATTTCATTGTCACTGAGCCATTTCATGGTGAGCCAGGCCAGCTGCTCCCTTCAGTATATCCCTGATGTCAACCTGGCGTATTGTTATTTAAATACTTTTTGCTTTCATCACCATATGACTATCAACACATGGCAACTTGAGAAATGAGTCATGCAGAAATGTCTAAGCAATATTTAAAAAAAAATATTGGTAATTTAATACCAAACAGCATGGCACCCTTTTAAACTGACATTACAACTGGCGATAACTAGACTTCAGCAAATTCAATTGCCAAGTATTGCATGAGTTGACAAGGAGAGATTTAAGATATTTCTTTCCATAAATAAAAACTAGGTAATGATAATCTAAATGATATTCACAGGCCACCCATAGCCTCAATTATTATATTTAGTGCTGTTTGAATTGAGAACTAATTTGTTATTCAGATAACCCCAGGACCGACACCAGCAACAGAATTTAAGTAAGGCATATTTAGAGAAGCATTATGCAGTAAATTTAGAGGATGGTAAAACCTTTAGAATTTAAGGAAGGCAATGTGATAAAAAAAATGTTTAGTTTAGGGAGGCATTGGCAACAGAATTTTGGACCTAGCGAGACTGCACCAGGCACAAAATGTATAGCGCTGGCACAGGATAAGTATATGTGGTAATTTAGTAGACTTGTAGAGTTACATAGAATTTTTCAAAGTCAGGAGACTCAAACTCCGGACCTCTTGAATATGCTTCCAGTTACAGCCCGAAAGTATGCAGAAAGGAAAAATATCTTATAACAAATTTAATTATTTGTAATAATTCAGGCTTAACTTTATCAGTATGTGACAGAAGGAAAACAAAATTTAGTGGAACACCATATCTTTAGACACCAATCTCATGATACCTCAGCAACAATGTATAGTGGATAGCTAAGCTTTATGATGATAGCCACAAATGTGAAGAAAGTTTTTAGATATCGCAAATATTGGGTTGGCAACTAATTGCGGATTTCACTCATAGATGGCTTCAGTTGAATTTTTAGGTTTGCACACGTAGTACAAATGTAAAGCACATTTTGTTATTTGATAGTTGGCAATTCAGCTGTGAATCAGTAAAAAAAGTTTTTTGATCGGTTGCGTAGTTTTCGTTTGGCGTTCGTTGAAAAATGGAAAATCAAAAGGAACATTTTCGTCATATTTTGCTATTTTATTTCCGCAAAGGGAAAAACACATTGCAAGCTCATAAAAAGTTATATGCTGTTTATGGTGACGAAGCCTTAAAACCTAACCTGACGACCTAATCAAAGCAATAATCGATTCGGATCGTCACAGTACAACACGTGAGATTGCAGAGAAGCTTCATGTATCACATACATGCATTGAAAATCACTTAAAAGAACTTGGCTATGCTCAAAAACTCGATACATGGGTTCCTCACGAACTGAAAGAAACACATTTAACGCAACGCATTAACAGGTGTGATTTGCTAAAGAAACGTAATGAAAATGATCCATTTTTAAAACGACTGATAACTGGCGATGAAAAACGGGTTGTTTACAACAATATCAAGCGGAAAAGATCGTGAAGCAGGCCAGGTGAACCAACTCAAACAACATCAAAAGCTGATATTCATCAAAAGAAGGTTTTGTTATCAGTTTGGTGGGATTACAAAGGAATTGTCTACTTTGAAATCTTACCACCCAACCGAACGATCAATTCTGATGTCTACATTGAACAACTAACGAAATTAAACAATGCAGTTGAAGAAAAGCGGCCCGAATTGACAAATCGAAAAGGTGTTGTATTCCATCATGACAATGCAAGGCCACACACATCTTTGGTCACTCGGCAAAAATTATTGGAGCTTGGTTGGGATGTTTTGCCACATCCACCATATAGTCCTGACCTTGCACCATCTGATTACTTTTTGTTTCGATCTTTACAAAACTCCTTGAATGGTAAAAATTTCAATAATGATGATGATGTCAAATCGTACCTGATTCAGTTTTTTGCTAATAAAAACCAGAAGTTTTATGAACGTGGGATTATGATGCTGCCTGAAAGATGGCAAAAGGTCATTGATCAAAATGGGCAATATATTACAGAATAAAGTTATTTAGTTCCATGAAAAAATTGTCTTTGATTTTCTAAAAAAAATCCGCAATCACTTAGTTGCCAACCCAATAGAAAGCTAAATTTCCCACTTAACAAAATTTGTGAAGAAATCTTGCAATTGCAATAATTTTTTGAAATGTGTGATTCCAATTACATTGCAATTGCAATTAGACTCTGCAATTACTTTGCGTTTACAATTAGAATGTGACTACTTTTTAATTAAAACAACAATGCATGTAATTGCAATATAATTCTTAAATATAGTTACAGTTACAATGCAATTGCAATTACAGACATTATAATTACATAATCTAATTACAATTATAAATTTTATTGCAACTAATTACAATTACAATAAAAATATAATTGCAAACACATTATTACTATATTAGTTAATTACAAAGTAATTTTAATTGCAATTAAAGCAGGTAATTATAACTATGTAATTAGGAAAGTAATTGACACTGATAATTCGAATTATGCAGCCTAATGAAATCACGACCATAATTGTAATTCTAATTCTAATATTCAGTTGAAATTACATTGCAATAACATTATGCGATTACAGTAAGACCGCACTTAACATGGAGTATACGTTCCATCTAAGTAGAGAGTAATATGAAACAGCGTTAAACGAGGTCATCTCATGATGTAAATAATGGGGTTAGGGGAAGATGGGTAGAAAATTGGTCAGGTATTTTACCATTAAATTTATTAATTATGTTTTTATAACAATAAAACAAGCATTCATTTCTTACAGATATAGAAAACATAATAAACGAATATACATATAAAAATAAATAAAATTCTAAGTCAGTATATTTACATTTCAGATCATTCAGTCATTTCTGTATTTCCAACTTTCTGCCTTTTTATCAAGAAGGTAGATAATGTAATTTTCATTTTCCTTTTGCGCTCTGAAAGAAGTTGTTGGCAGGTGGATAAGGCATCCATAACACCACATCTTGCCTTTGAACTCCAGTCAAAATTTGAGTCATTTTCAATAAACTGATCCATAATTTATGTTATGGTGGTCAAACTGGTTTTTAGAAACGCTGTTGAACGTTCTTTTTGCTCTTCTTCAGAATCACTACTTTCAATATTTCCAGTGGCGCAATTGGAAACTGGTTTACATTACGTCTATGAAACCTTTCCTTCTTTACATAGACGTTCTTTGGCCTAACGCTGCATGCAATTTCGGGGAATCCCACAATTAAAATAAAAGAGCATTAAACCGAAACAGCGTTAAGCGGGGTCTTACTGTACTAGGCAATTACAGTTACAAAGTAGTTGTTTTTAATTACAATTACAATTTACGCAATTTGATATAAATTATAATTACGCTGTATTCATGAAATCTAATTTCATATTCAGTGCAACTGCAATTACAATGCATAATCTAATTGCAAATTGCAATTATATAATCTAATTACAATTACACTTACACTAATTGTAGCTGCAGTAGGTAATTATAATTATATAATTAGGAAAATAAGTGTTTCTGATAAATGCAGTTACATAGTCCAGGAAAGTCATAATCTTAACTGCAAACATAACTGCAGTATATAACTGAAAACACAGTAATTGTAATAATATTATGCAATTATTTTATAATTACAATTACAACATAAATATTTTTAATTACAATTTATGCAAATGCATTTTAATTACAATTACATTTTAATTGTGAAACCTAACTGAATATACAGTATAATTGTAATTATATAATCTAATAACAATTACAATGTAACTGTAATTACATCTTAATGAAAATCACACAGTAGATGATTGTAATTATGTAATCAGAAAAGCAACTGGCCCTTATAATTTCAGTGACATAGGCAAGGGAAATCATGATTGTATTTGAAAATTACAATAAATCATCATAGTATAAGCAGAAATGTTTTTCTATTTTGGATGATGAGTTGTTAAATAATAGAATGATATAATCACCTACAAGAAAAATATTACTTTTTTCTGACTGGAATCATCCTGCATGTACTGCAGTGTGTGTGTTGTGAAACTGATTAGTATCTGACAAACATTAAAAATAAATCTCCTCTTCATTTGATGTACGAGGTATAGATGGTGTTGGCTATCATAGAAGAAGGGAAAAAAGGGATTTTTTTTTGCTCTCATGATGTGAACTGATTGAGAAGTTTTAAAACTTTCGGGGACAATAAAATGTCCCGGAAATTGTTATAATGTATATATTTTAGTATAATTGTATTATGTTGTAGTGCAGATATAATGCAATATGATGAATCAACTTCTTCGAGTTTTTATTTCCTATGCATCAGCATTGGTTTCGATTCATCATTACACTACCCAGGTAAGTAAGTAAGTTTTGTCTTTAGCTTTTTGGATTGCTCTGTATCTTGGATGAGTGAAAGAAATGCTTTTACTTTAATGATGAGGCTATGTTTTAGTAATAACATAAAGTGGCATTCCGCAATAGGATTTTAAGAAATATACTTTAAAAAAAATTATACGGGTTATAGATAGTTTTTGATGTATTAAAGTGTAATTAAGTTTGAAATCGAAACTATTTTGTAAAGCATTTTGTTTTAATTTGAAAGTAAACTATGGAAACTTTAAAGGCGCTGAAACTTAAAATGGACAGGGTTACGCGATTCTTTTGCCAAAAGTGCTAATATTTTAAAACAGGAGTTAGTAAAAAAAGATTTCTCTGTAGATTTAGTATAAGATAAACTTACTAAACTATGAAATGCATATTCAGATATAAAATATCTAGATGATAAAATTCTTGATTTTTTAACTGAAGATGAGAAAACTTTACAGGAACTTTTGTTACTAAAGAAATCGAAAGTCGCGAGGTGTATTCTGATGATTTCATAACACTAACTCGCATTTTTCAGATGAAATCAATTTAGAAATGAGACCAAATGATGGTGCTGGTATTTGTTGTAGTAAGATTAAACAGTATAGACTTTTGAAAATCGAACTTAAGAAGTTTGATGGGGAATTGATAAATTGGCTACCGTTTTTGTCGCAGTTTGAGAAAATTCACACTGACCCTGATTTATATGAAAGTGACAAATTTTCCCATTTGATTCAGTATATGAAGCCCAGATCATGTGCTAAAGAATTTATTGAAAGCTATCTGGTGACTTCGGAAAATTATGATACAGCTGTTTTATAGCTTTGAAGGAATTTTTTGGGAAACCTGAATTATTAGTAGAAGTGTATGTTAGGGAACTAATTAAATTAATTGTTTCTAATGTGAAGGCAGATCACAAGGATAAATTACCTCTCGACAAACTGTATGATAAAAGTGAAGCTCAGTCGAGAGCCTTAGAATCTTTAGGTCTTAAATCGAGCGAAAACACATCGTGGTTATTTCCGATGGTGGAATCGTATGTCACGGAGAATGTTTTGAAGGCGTGGCAAAGGAGTTCACTCTTTAACTAGCCTGAAGGAACTGATCTTTCTCGCCTTACCAACTTAATGAAATTTTTAAAGGCTGAAGTGGAGGGTGGGGAGAGATTAAAATTGGCATGTAATGGACTCTATGATGTTAGTCATAAAGGATATCATGATAAAGCAAGGAGAGAAACAAAAAGTAAGTTTAAGAAACAGGCAAATGTTCCCACTGCCACAGGATGCCTCTGTCATGTATAAGTTATCTGATTTAATAGTAATAATAAATCATCTAATATCTATGCGTGTTAAGTCAACATATATAACATGGTGTCAGAATTAACCCTGCTCACAAATTTAATGCATAAATAAATATTTTAAGGATCACTTGCATCTGAAAAACGTAAAAAAAAAGGCACAAAACCTGGCCACATTATCACCGTTTGACGCTGGATCGAACCCTTCCGAGGCTTAGAGACACTGGAAGGAAGACTTTAAAGTCTATATCAAGGCTCTAAGATATAACCAAGAGTTGGAAAGCACAAAAACTGTGCTTTTTCGACATGTTTGCAGTGACGAATTAAAAAAGCAATATCGATTGTTTGATTTGAAGCCAGAAGCGGGCAGCAGCAAAGTGTCCTTAAAACAAGTGCTAGAAGAACTCGACAAATATTTCGCATATCAGAATGAGATTTATGCATCATTCAAGTTTCTCGAAATAAAGCAAGAAAAAGGAGAGAAATTCACTGACTTTTACTCAAGGTTACATTGCGCAATAACAGATTGCAACTATGGCAAGCGCAAGATAGAATGCTCCGTCATAAAATAGTGCAAGGCCTCTTGGATAAAGTGTTACATGAACGGCTCATACGAGAGACAAATAGAGCGAAAAAGACGCTGCAGAATATCATCAGTGAATGAAAGGCGGCTGAACATAACAAAGCACAAGCCACCAAAATGAGCGAGAACAAGATCTCCGTAGATACTCTGAGAAAAAACAAACATTGCGCTAATCTCGCCCAGTTTACACAAGTGAAAGAGTGCAAGCGATGTGGGAGAAAACACGAGCCAAAGAAGTGCGCCGCGTTTGGAACAGTCTGCCGAAAGTGCAGTGGGAAAAATCACTGGGCGAAAATGTGTCACGGCAAACCAAAACAGAGTGTGAACACTGTTGAATGTACGCAAGATAGTGACTCGGAGTTTATTTACCTAGGGGAAGTAAAGACTGTTGACGCAGTGGATTCAAATAAAGCATCAGTCTGGTAACAAAAGATCACTGTAAATAACAACGAAGTTAACTTCAAATGAGGCACTGGAGCTCAAGTTAACATTATACCTAAGAGTGAGCTGTTAAAGTGCAGAGAGAAACTAATAAATAAAATAAAATAAACAATGAGTACTGGATCATAGTGACAATCAAGTACCAATACTAGGTAAGTGCTACCTTACATGTAAAACTAAAAAAGTGACAAAAACTCTCAAATTTCTGGTAACCACTTGGATTTTATCCACTATTTTGGGCCTTCAGGCTAGCCAGGGCTTGGGTCTGATTGAAAGGGTGTATCAAATCAAGCAAGAAAAGAAACAAAATGAAAAGACACAGCAGCAAGTGATACAGGAATTTGCAGATGTGTTTACTGGTGTGGGGAAACTAAATCACACAGTAAAGATAAAAATAAAAGAAAATTATACACCTCATGCTGCAGCCCCATGCAAACTGCCACTTGCTGTGCACAAAAAAGTAATGCGGGAGCTAAGCAGAATGGTTGAAACTGGCATCATAGCCAAGGTTGATGAGCCAACAGAATGGGTGAGCAGCATGGTTGTGGTAAATATGAAAAAAAAAAAAAAAAAATGAGAATTTGCCTAGATTCAAGGCACCTCAATCAGGCTATTCAAAGTCCTCACTGTCCAATTCCTACAGCAGAAGCCCTTATGACAAAACTCCAAGGATGTAAAATATTTACCATTTTGGATGCCAAGAATGGATTTTGGCAACTACCGCTTGATGAGGAGTCATCATACTTGTTGACATTTACAACGCCATGGAGAAGATTAAGATATTTGGTTCTTCCTTTTGGTCTAAATAATGCACCTGAGAAATTTCAAAGGACCATGGAGGAGATTTTTAGCAATGAGAACGAGATAAATCCATATTTTGATGATTTAGCCCTAGGATCATTGTCTGTAGAAGAACATACGATAGCCAGAAGTGCTAATTTTAAGTTTAACATCAAGAAGACACAGCTAGCTAAAACCTCTGTGACTTATTTAGGACATGTACTGTCTGATAAAGGCATCGCACCTGATCCAAAAAAGATCCAGGTGATTGAAAAGTTTGCAGAACCAAAAGGCCGAGAAGATTTGCAGCGATTTCTATGAATGGTGACATATTTAGCGAAATTTACCCCTCAAATGTCAAGTCTAACTCATTCGTTAAGGAAACTTTTGAGAAAAGACAGCAAATGGTTATGGGATAAAAACATCCAAAGGGACTATGAGCACCTAAAACAAATGATTGTGCAAGCCCCATGTTTACAGTATTTTGATGAAAGCAAACCTGTAACTGTATCAGTAGATGCCAGTAAATATAGAATTGGAGCGCTTCTCCTACAAAACAATTAACCTGTGGCTTTTGGATCAGTATCATTGTCAGAAACGCAGCAAAAGTATGCCCAGATTGAAAAAGAACTCTTAGCAGTTGTATATGGTTTAGAGTACTTCAACTACTATACAGAAGACATGTAACAGTACAGACTGATCACAAACCATTACTAGGCCTTAGTAAGAAACCTTACGATACAATCTCACTTCGTCTTCCGCGCATGCTCCTCAAACTAAACAGTTATGATATGAAATTGGAATATGTCCCAGGAAAAGAATTGCTGATAGCCGATGTCCTATCCAGAGCACAATTGATGGTTGACACCTTTGATGACAATTTTAGCCAAGAACCTACTGTTAATATAAGTCTATTAACACAAGTCTCTCCAACAAAGTGGCAGGAAATTGCAAAAAATGATAGAAAAGGACCCTGAACTGCAAGATGTATTATTTCACATAAAAAATAGATGGCCAGAAAGAAGCAAAACAAGGCCAGCAGCACAAACTTACTGGCATTGCAAAGAAGAGCTTCATGCGACAAAAGATGGAATAATTTGTCAAGGACAATGACTAGTTGTGCCAGCATCTCTTAGGGAAGAAATTATGAAAAACCTGCATGTGTCTCACAAAGGTATAGTTTCTAGTAAAGTTAAAACTAGAGAATACTCTTACTGGACTAATATTAACAAAGACGTGGAAGAGTATGTTTCCAAATGCGAGACATGTCAGAAACATCAACAGGCTAATCAGAAAGAAGTTCTTTTAGACTGTGATTTACCAGACAGACCCTGGTAAAAAGTTGCCTATGATTTCTTTTACCTGAAAGGACAGCAATATCTGTTAATGATAGACTACTTTTCAAAATATATAGAGCTGAAACCACTTAAAAGCATAACAACTCAAACTGTAATCACAGTTATGAAGTCCATTTTTGCAACACATGGAATACCAGAGGAGCTCATCACTGATGGTGACCACCATAGAACACGAAAGCATTGTGAAAATTTCTCGAAGCATGGGGTGTTAAGCATAACATCACATCACATCACATTTTACTATAGCAAATGGGCTAGTTGAGAGATCTGTTCAAATCATCAAGAAGTCTCTGAACAAAGTTGCAGAAGGAGGAAAAGACTTGTATATTGTTTTGCTAAATTACAGAATTCAGCCTGCAAACGATTTGCCATTCCCGGCAGAATTATTAATGGGAAGAAGACTGAGATCTTTCCTGCCATCACATCCTAAAGCATTTTAACCAAAATTTCAAATAAATGGTGCAAGTTAAGCTTTAGAAAGAAGACAGATAATGCAAAAGAAATATGACAATAAGCATGCAACCCAGCTTTCAAAACTTAATGAAAATGATAAAGTGTGGTACAAAAGGAAAACTAAAGAGCCTTGGAAACAGGGCATAATCTTGAAGACAGGTCCTCAACCAAGATCTTATGTCATAAAAGTGAATGATGGAACTGTGTATAGGAGAAACCAATATCACATTCGTAAACACAACTCTATGTGTAAAACTACTGAGTGGAACAGAACAGCAGCAGATTTCTTTGGACTTGGTCAATCAGCACAGGATCATCCTGCTCTTGTAGATGATGATAAGCAGAATCCACCTGAGGAACAGGAAAGTGATTCTACTAAACATTCTCAAATTCCAGGAAATGTGTCAATTGAGCCAGTGTTAAGACAATCAAGTACAAATAGAATAAAACCTCCTTGATATTGAGACAATTAGGAAATGCCATAAGACTATACTTTATGGACTAATTATGAAATCTAATGAGCTATCAATTATTGAACAGTTTGGAATTCTAAAATATCAGTAAATAGTAATTTTAAAGATTTAAGTTTTCTAGGGTCAACAATTGCGTAGTGATTTAACATTTTCTTAAGTTAACTGCTAAGTGAGTAATGACTTAAAATAATTATTGTAACATGCACTGGTCTTGTTTATATGTGAAAAGGCACGTAGGATAGTCATTGATGTGCTGACCAATAGATGGCAATACTTCTAGCCTTACAGTGGCCCAGGCAAGTGCACAGTATTTATGCAAACTCACTTAACACCTGCCGCGGCCGATGTTGCCTGAATGTCTCCGTGATGTATAAGTTACCTGATTTAATCATAATAATAAATAATCTAATATCTATGTTTATTAAGTCAACATATATAACACATGATTGTATTTTTTACAGTAGAACGCATGATAGTAAAAATTGTTATGATGCATGTTCATTATCTCTTAATGAAAGGATTTCTAAAGTTAAAGAGAAAATATGTTGTTTAAAATGCTTGGAACCACATCATATGGCAAAGTTCTGTAAACAGTTTGTTAGGTGTTTTGCTTGTGGTAAATCACACTCAGTTATTTTGCTTCCAGAAATTAATAATGAAACTGAACCTCCAAAAGAAAAAACAGAAATAAACAACATACACACGGCTACAGCCAGGCAAACTTGTACTGCTAACATAGCTTTAATGACTTTATGCGCAGGAGTAGCTGGTGTCAAAAAGCTATAAAGATATTAGAGTACTCTTAGATTGTGATTCCCAGAAATTTTTAGATCAAGACATAATACGTGGAGATATACCTCGGGTACCCAAGAGTCCGATATTAGAAGAATTAAAATGAAATAACATTTGGTTGTCGGATTTGGAAGCAGATTGTCCAAAAATAGAAATGCTCATTGGTAGTGATATTTACGGAAAAATTCTCACAGGATCAGTACAATTAAAAGGAGGACTAACAGCAGTTTGTACGAAACTTGGTTGGACAGTTTGTGGTGCATTGGAGGAATTTGTTAATCACAAAGATAAAGATGCTTCCATTTTGTGTGCAAGTTTAGTGGGCCATGACTTTAAAATCTCCGATCTTTGGAGCTTAGAAATGATCGGAATATTAAATGCTCATCAGAATTCAACCAACGCTGCTGAGGAAGAAATTGCCACCGAACAATTTTTAAATTCTCTTTCCAGAAATAAAGATGGTCGTTATTGTATCAGAGTACCTTGGTTAGTATATAATGCAGAATTGCCCTCAAATCGTCATGTAGCAGAAAAAGATTGTTTAGTGTTACCCGAAAACTTAAGTCTTTACATAAATATGAAGAATATGATAGAATTTTTAATGAATGGATGGAGGAGGGTGTAATTGAAATAGTACGAGACGATGAACTGAATTCTAAGGGTCACTATTTACTGCATCACCCAGTATTTAAACCAGACAGTGTCTCAACTAAGACAAGACCTGTTTTTGCCGCATCATGTAAAGTTAATAGATTGCCCTCCCTTAATGATTACTTAGCAAAAGCACCAAATTTAATAGAAGAAATCCCTTCAATTCCGTAAAAATTTAGAGAAAAATGCATTGGCGTAACCTCTGATATCTAGCATGCATTTTTACAGATTAAATTATGGAAAGAAGATACGGACTTTTTAAGATTTTTATGGTGGGAGAAAGATAATGTGTTGAAGGTTTTCCCCCATATAAGGGTAGTAAAGTCCCACCCTTTTCTATTAGGGGATGTTATTTCAGTTCATTTGGCACAAGTACCAAAGGAACAAAGTTCTATTGCTCAGAAATTACATACATCCTTTTATATTGATAACTGTGTGACTTCTGTTGATAACGAAAAGGAGCTTGTGAATTTTGAGAAATATTCTACTGAAATATTAGCTGAAGTAAAAATGGACTTAATACGCGGGCCTATGGCCCAGTAGAAAAAGATGTGGAACTAACCCAAAGTGCTTTGTGCACCGAGTCCACAATGGAGAATTCTGTACCAGTTTTAGGGATTATGTGGGACAGGAAAGAAGATAAACTTTATATTGAAATTAAGACTGTATTGCTTTCAGACATTTTGTCTAAAAGAGAGGTTTTGTCATTAATGCAGACAATGTTTCATCCTTTGGGTTTCTTAACACCTGTTTTATTTCCTGCAAAGTTACTGCTACAGGAAATTTGGGCGATAAAAGCAGACTGGGATACTCCATTACCAGATAGTATCAAAAGTAAATTTTCAACATGGTATAATAAATTACAATTTTTTAATAAGTTGAGAATACCGCAATGTATAGGTTTTGGAGACAGAAGTTCCTGGACACTTCATGTATTTTGTGATGCTAGCCAGCATGCTTATGCCATAGTAATATTTTTGATATGTGAAATTAAAAAAGAATCATTAGTCAGTTTTGTAGTGGCTCAGTCAAGAGTCGCACCCTTAAAAGAACTTACTATTCCCCGTCTAGAACTTATGGCATGTCTTTTGGCCATGCGCCTTTCCAAATATGTGACAGAAGCTCTTGCATTAGATGATATCCCAAAATATTTTTGGACCGACTCCACCACGGCCATATCTTGGATTCAAAGAAATGATGCATGGGGGGGGGGGGCTTTCATGGGCAATCACGAGAAGGAAATTTGCACTTTCACTAAAGCAAATCAGTGGTCATATGTACTGGGTCATTCTAACCCAGCTGATTTACCTTCTCATGGTTTTTCCCCTCTTCAGTTTTCCAAAATAAATTGGTGGAGAGGGCCTGTTTGGCTGAAAGGCCCTAGAGATCACTGGCCAAAATTAGAGGTTAAGCCAAATGAAACTTTGGTTTTTTCAGGAGCGCAGGAGAGGCATAAATTTAAATATAAATCTTAGTATAACTACAAAAGCGGATAAAGTGGTGTGAGAAGTTCTCTAAATTTTCGAAAATGTTAAAAGTTTTAGGTTGGATAAAGATTTATCAAAAACTGTCAAAAGGAAATTGTAAATAAAGAGCCTTTCCTGTCTGCTTCCGAGATACAGGAATCTAAAATCATACTTCTTTCACTTGTTCACAGGGAGAGTTTTCCAGACACTGGAGACTCCATCAATGGTCTTTTGACTGTACGAGATCAGAGTGGCTTAAGAAGAGTAAAAACGAAAATCACCAAACGAGATGATTCTTATGCATTCCAGTACCTGATTTTATTACCTCCTAAACATTAGATTGTTGACTGTTTAATTAGATTACCATTTAAAGCATTCTCATGCCAGCGTACAGACATTAACTGTTATAATTAGAGAAGAATTCTGGATCTTCTCTAATTATAACCTTATATCTGGTTATTAATAATTATCTGGAATAATAATAATTATCTGGGAGAATTCTGCAAGACGCCGAATTAAATCGGTGGTGAAACAGTGCGTCCGTTGTAAACAATTTTCAACTAAACCTCCAGCTATTGCACCCATTCAATTACCATTAGACTGAGTTTGAGAGGCATTTGCATTTGAAGTTACCGGCATAGATTTATGTGGCCCTCTCATTCTCAAATTAAAAACAAAGCCTGGGTAGTACTGTTTACATGTGCTGTGTAGTGATGTGTACATTTGGAGCTAGTGACATCCGTAGGTACCCAATGCTTCATTCTAGCGTCATAGCCAGAAGAGGTTGGCCATCTATAGTTTACGCAGACAACGGCACAAATTTTCTTGGTACATCTGCATTGCTGAAAAAAGTCGACTGGGTAAAGGTAATTGCTCAGGAAACTTTGCATCCCATCACTTGGAAGCTCATTCTGCCCACTGCTGCTTGGTGGGGCGGATGGTGGAAGCGTCTGATCCGTACAACAAGAATTTGATTGCGAGTCCTAGGACAAGCTGCAGTCAATTACGAAGCGTTCCTCAACATCACCTGTGATGTGGAAGCCAAAATAAACTGTCGACCACTTACTTGTGCATCAAATTACTCTGAGGATCTTTTACCATTAATGTCTTCCATATTTTTACAGGACATTAAGGTTTCAGGTACAGCTGATTTGGATACCTGAGATCGAAATAAACTCTTGGGTCATCAGCGTTTCTGCCAGGAGCTTCGAGAACAATTTCGAAGCCATTTTCGCAAGGAGTATCTGGGACAGTAAGTACAAAAGCATGGACAAAAGGACTCTGAACTAAAAGTTGGAGACATCATGCTAATGGGTTGCAAGAACCTTAAAAGAATAAATTGTCCAATCGCTTGTGTCCAAGAACTTTGTACAAGCAGAGATGGACATGTAAGAGTTGTAAAAAAGAAAACCAGAAATGGCATACTGATTCGCCCTGTGCATAAACTGCACCCTCTAGAAGTATGTTCCTATACTAAGGATACCATTATTTGATTTTTGATTTGTTTATGAAAATCAAAAAGGTGGGAGTGTTGTGAAACTGATTACAATCTTACGAACATTAAAAACAAATCTCCTCTTCATTTGATGTATGAGGTACAGATGGCGTTGGCTGTCATCGAAGTAGGAAAAAACAGGGGTCTTTTTTTTTGGCCCTCGTGACATGAACGGATTGAGATGTTTTAAAATTTTAGGGGACATTAAAATGTCCTGGAAATTGTTATAACTTTATGTATTTTAGTATAACTGTATTATCTTGTAGTGTAGATATAATATAATAAGATGAATCAACTTCTTCCGAGTTTTTATTTCCCATGCATCAGCATTGGTTTCTATTCATCATTACACTACCCAGGTAAGTAAGTGCATTTTGTCTTTTGTTTTCTGGATTGCTCTGTATCTTGGATGAGTGAAAGAAATATTTTTATTTTAATGATGAGGCTATGTTTTAGTAATAATAGTGTGATAGCGGCATTAATTTGAATTTATTTAAAGGAAGTAATATCAGCTATTTTATATGGGCCTAAATGCATATAACGTTAGTAAGCAAATATGTATGTTTATGATCTTCTTTGACATACATGTGAATATTAATAATAAGATTAAGGAAAAGCAAGCAAAGAGTGTATGCCTATGCAATGGGATGTTTTCGCGGAGGATTTGTTAAGGGAAGCTGGTCTTGTTTTATATTACACATGAAATAAATCATAAAAACTTAATTTATCCTTTCCTCAGCAAGGGGATCATCAAGAATTAAACTAAATCTCATAATTTTATCAAACCGATTGTTTTAGCTGGTAGAAAAATGATGCTGACCTGCCCAATTGTTGTGTGTACTAAATATTTTACTAACTGTATTTATTACGAACTGCCACCCAGAGGGGAAAATGGTTCGTGACTCTGACTGTCATACCAAAAAACCAGGTTCGAATCCCGGATAAGGCATGGATGTAATTTGTCCATTCCTTTGTAGGAGACAACAGTGGCTCGTCTATTAGGTGCCTCCATAATAATGTGACCACTGCTTCTGGCTTTAGTATTGGCCAATGTCTAAAATAACTAGTGCTCATCATTGAAAAAAAATTATTGAGAATTAGTCTTTTATTAAACATAGCCCATATTTTTAATAAATAGTTAAAATGCATTATTTATTTAGAAGTTAAAGTACTTGAACAAATTACTTTCTGCAGTTTCAGGTTAAACACAAATAAAAGTATAATGTTCTTTTGCACCTGTGAATGTTATATGGTTTGGATTATGGTAAAGCACCAACAGATACTCCTGTAGAGGACTTTCTAAAAGAAACTGTCTCATATTTACATCACCCGTGAGGCAAAGCAGAAAAAGGTCTTTATTTAATTCAATGAGAGCAAACATTTAAGAAGAATGATGTATTCACGGAGAATTTTCTAAAGAAGACTGGTTTGTATTCATGTTACACATAAGGAAATCCACAGAGATGTCCAAACATTTAGATTGTTAGCCGGAATTCGAATCCGATTTGAACTAGCACTATTCAAAAGACGTCTTATCTACTCTATTACTGCTGAGCCAAAAATTTAATTGTTTTTGCAGTTATATTGTAATTCGAACAGTCACTGTATTACAACTGCAATTATAGCTGTGTTAGTTATAATTTTAAATGCAAATTAACTATGATGAATTGACAGCTTTTACAACAGAAGTCAATAACAGATAACAGCTTAAACATTAAATTTTAAAGATAAATGAAAGGCCTTATAATTTCTCAAATGAAAATATGAGAAAACATATTTGTCAGGGATGGTCGAAGCTTAATTAGGATCTTTATATTTCACAAACTGGCAATACTTGCCATAGGCTGCTCGAAGGTTATTTCCTAGACATGATCATGTCTACAGATTTTGTTTTTCAAAGAAAGTATTTTATATCATAGATAAAAATAATACGACTCCCTTGAGGTGCAATAAAGAGCGAGTACTGATAAATTTAATTGGAATTACATTATAATTCTAGTCAATACGGATACATTGCTATTTTAATGGCTACAATTATAGTTGTAATCGCAAAAACGTCAAGCGCGTTCTATAGATTAGCATACATCTATTTATTGAAGCACAATACCGAACATTTTAATATCTTTGGTACTGAAAAGGTGTTTCACTACTCTCTTGAAATATATATTCGATAATACATTCTTATTGCTGTACTTATATATTTTCCATCACAATTCATAAAACTTTGCAGTGGGAATACATTACACAGAGACAAACTATACACTATTATTATTATTATTATCATCGAAATTTCGCAGCATTCCTTATAATTCAAAAAATAATACAGCTTTTCAATATCAACAAATTTTATTTTCACTAAAATCCACTATTTCGATTGATGCTTAAACATTACAGTTTATTGCTTTAGGAAATTATTCTGAAAATGGTCACTTACATTTGATTTTAGGCAACACACACTAATTCGATTATTATTTACGTGTTCCGCCCTAAGACAATACATGGAAGGCAGGGATGCCTTCATGGACTTTTTAAGGGAAACTGCCTCGTATTAGCACGTCATACATGAGGAAAACCACGAAAACGCCCATACTGCCAGCCCGTTCGCGGGATTCGAACCTCAGACTGAACTACCAGTGTTCAGAGGCTTTAATGCTGGTGGGCAATGCTTTATACTGAGACTATTTTAATACTTTTAAATTTTTGTGAACTAAGTTCCATTAAGTTCACTTGAAGAAACACTTGGCGCAAACACTCAAAAAGAAGTTACGCTATATTTACACATTTTTAAATGGTTGAATATACTTGTAACGATAGTGCTCAATATATTGCGTTTTCTGAAAGAATGCACGTGTCACCTAAAATCGAATGTAAGTGACCAATTTCAGAATAACTGCCAAAAACAACTGTAATTTTTAAGCAACAATCGAATTAGTAGATTTCATTAAAAATAAAATTTGTTGATATTGAAAAGCTATCTTATTTTTGGAATTATAATGAATGCTGTGAGACTTCATTAGCCCTATTAAGCTCCAATCAAATTCAGGATATGGTAATTAAAATAAAAGAAAGCAGGAAAAGAAATTCTAGGGAGAATTCCTTTTGAATACCAGTCGAAAAGAAGAAGGCTTGCCATGATGAAACATTGGAAACATGTAGACAAAATGCTAATACCACATGGGTTAAAACACTGAAGACAAATTTAAATACTATAACATAGATACCTGTAGTATTTTCCATATTAGCTATATCAATATTAAAGTGACGAAAAATACTTAAAATAGATATATTTAAAAAATTTAATGAAAACAAATTACAGTCTGAAAAAGAAAGAAACCTAATGTACAAAATGTACAGAACGCAAAAATGTTGACTTCAATTTAAGGGTTTCAAAAAAGGAACTAAGAATTTTCATTACTAATTTCAAACTTAAAGCTCCTCAGCTATTGCTAAACTGTGCCTTTTCCCACGTGAAATTCTGTTGTTGATAAAATGTCTTATGCATACAAAGGCTGTTTTACAGCATGCCTTATCCTACCCAATAAGTTTAGAAAACAATATTTAAGCATACAAAATGATTTCATTCATCTCAAATAGAAGAGAGTAACTTTAAAAAGAGAGCGGAACTTTTGAAGTAATTTCATTCATGGCCGAAAGTAATATTGGCAATACTTTTGCGTTGGCATGAACATATAACTGTCAGCTTTTACAACTATGAATCAGAGAATCTCCACTGTCTAATAGATAATAAACAGTACGAATGGGAGTGTATGCAAGCATTTTCCTCTTTCTGCCCTAAGAATGAGCAGCTCATAGGGGAATTCTGCAAAAGTTTCATTATAATATTACTATAATTTTGCTCCTTCCAGAAAATGTTTTCAGAAAGCAAATCATCATTTATGGGGGGAAAAATGTTGTAATAATTATTTGATAAATTTATAATGAGAATAAAAGAAGAAAGAAATTGGAATCGCCTCTCTAGTAATTATTGCATTCCTCGAAAATTGGGTTCAATATCACCTTTTTAAGAAAATGATAGATGAAATAGGTTTTAGATATAGAATCTCAAAATCCTCAATGGCTATCCAATATTTTGTATTTGCAAATGTCTATTTAATTTGAATTTCAGCCAAATATTGAAAACAAAAATCTCTGTACTGATGGAAAAAATACAAATTCTTATTCTCATTCTTTTACACTGATACTACATTAAATTGTATCAGAAGATCATATCACTGTTGGATGTAATAATTATTTATTTCAAACATTTTGCATATTTATGAATGTAACTAACTGAGTTTTAACAGCTGAACACTGGTGGTTCAACGCAGGTTTGAATTCCGGATAATGCATTTGTTGCATGATATTTTGGTGATTTTTAGGTTCTAAATACAAACCAGTTTTCCTGACAATGTTATCTGCAAAGGTATCCCTTTCCTCAGGGAGGTAGCCATCGTATGCTTGTATTTGTTTTTAGTATACTTTGGAATGAAGATAAAGAAAATCTGTCAAAAGTATCATCATATTTTTGTAAACTGATGTACAGCGTGAAACTACAATATTAAACCTCAGTTTGTTACAGCAGAAATTGTAAATTGCTGCATTATGCATAAATCTTTCCTCAGACCTTTCTCAAATTAATCTGCATCCATCCACATAATTGAGAAGTAGGATCTACGCTAGGCATTTCGTCTCCCAGTGCAATCTGTGTGGGTTCTTAAATCTCCTGACTGGTGTTCCACAAATTAAAAAAAATTGCCATCCTTAAATTTTCTTGTTCTGTGCTTCTCTAGTGTTTTAAAAATTTTGTCATCCAATAAATTCTAGTTTCCAAGCGACAACTATAAATTCTTAAAATTTTACCATCCCTAAATTTACTTGTTCCATGTTTCTTTAAATTCTAAATGTTTTCAGTCATTAAAATCTGCTGTCCCATCAGGCCTGTTCTTTAATAACACAGATGGCACTGAAAAATACAAATTTTATAGCAAGCTTCCTATTTTCCATCAAATAAAGTCGTCAATTAGAAGTGCTATGGGAGCATTAAAACGTATATCTAATAAATACACAAATTCTACAGAAGCAATTTTTTTCCCTCTCCTGAAGAAATACCTGTGTCTGACTGCCTTCAAAATTCATGACGTTTTATTCAAAATCTACATCAAAACTGCTTTCTTTTGGCCTAACATTAAATTTTCCATTCATGTGCTTCTATCTATATTTGATGTTTCACAAGATTTATTCAAAAATTACTGTTCTTATTTTTTATTGTAAAACAAATAGTTTAAACCGAAATCCTCAGCTTGCTTTTATTTACTTAAATTATAACATTTGATAATGTGAATAGAGATATTTAAATAATTTGCGTGTAAGAGCCCTAAAAAATGAGAAACACCACTTTGACAGCTTTTGTCTTGGTTTACTTGATTATTCCAAAGCACTCGAGGGCTCTCTGCCTAAAGGGAGGTCTTTCTCAGGGAAACTTGCTGGCATCCATATTAGAGCACAAAAATACCACTTTGAAAGGTAAAGGAATGTAATATTAATATTCTATATCTATATTTTATTCCTTCTAATATACTACATCTATAATTTATTCTAAATTTTCCTTAAAATGAATTTTAGCAATTTGATACAAATGCTGTCTTTAAGTTAAGAATTAAAATAATGTTATTTTATGATTTACATAAGATAACGCTTTCTGTCAAAAACAATCATATGAAAATGCACCAAATTTCACAACCATGCCATTCATTTCAGACACTGAGATGTATCTGTGACATTACCTTGTCTGTATATCTTTTTTTAACAAGGTTGTCGCATAAGATTATGACTGAAATTTCTTTCAAAATATACACCATTTTATTACTTCTGCCAACCAATAAATGAAATAAAGGCAAAGTTCCCTTTTATAAATATGAACAAGATAAATAGATTTATAGTAAAAAGAATTACAAACAATCTGCCGAAATGACCAGCACTAAGCATGTGTTCGTTATTTTAATAATGTATTAACTATCACGTACATGTAACTTTCAATAGGAATTTGGTATTTTAAACCTCTTACAAATTTTAACTTAGCGTTAAACCTAGATAGTTTGTCAAACGCAGATAATTAGTTAAAATAGACCATTTCACTAGTTCGAAAGATTTTATGACTATGATATGCATATCTATAAAATTAAATTGAAACTTTTATTAGTATTCCATTTAAGATATTTGCACTGCACTAATATTCATTTTTAAAGGATTTTTTATTAAGCATTTTCAACAAATTAACATTCTATACATTAAACATATATTAATGTACCCAAATGCAATAAAAATCAAAATTTTATTTGATAAGCAATTAAAATCAGAAATATGAACAAAACTAGTAGAAAATCAATAGGGACCTCCCTTTTCTGTTTTTGGATTTCCACAAAAAAAAAAAAAAAAAAAAAAAAAAAAAAAAAAACATCTTTTTCTTCTGACCCAAGCATGCAGACAAAACTTGCAGTTCCTTCCTTGGTAAGGGAAGCCACCATCTGTTTATCGCCTGTAGGCAGTAATCAATGCACAAAAACTTTCTAACAATAGTGGACCATCAGTTAAGTGAAATGACCTTGTTGATCGTCCTACAAGGAGGGGGAAGGAAATCGTACAATGGGACGTTTGAGAACGATTTTAGTTAGAGCAAAAGGGAAAACGTCTTACAAATATGGTTCATTATTACTGCAGTTTTTGGAACGTAAATAGAGTCAAGCAGGCCGTTCAATGGGTTAATATAAATTACTATGTTTGGCAGTTGACTAAACATTAAAACCAAATTTATAGAAATTTTAAAATGATGGAAAAATTAAAGCAGCTCTTGTGGAAAACATTTTTCTTTAATATGGTGTATGGTCATTTTGGACAGATATGCATATTTCACATCTATACTTTACTAACGTGTTGATCAAGTCTTGAGGAATTGCATGCCACTATTCTAAAAGCGCACTTTTCAGTTCCAGGAGGGTACGAGGAGCAATTAGGCATGTTAAAATTCGGCACCCTAAGGCATCCCACACATGCTCAGTTGAGTGAGTATGGTGGTCAGTCCCTTTGAGTGGTATCTTCTGTTTGCAAGTATTCTGAGACCACATCTGCTAGACGAGGCCAAGCATTGTCATCCATTAACAAAAACTCTGGGTCAACAGCATCCCTAAACAGTCTTAATTTGGGATTCCCATATCTCATGCATGTATATCCGAGTGGTTACAGAGCCTTCTTGAAAGCTCCGTAGCTCGGTGCAGCCATTTGTCTTGATTCCTCCCAAACCATTAAACTGCAGAAGCGAAAACGGGATATTTCATGGATGAGGAAAGGCAAGTTGTATGTTCATTTCTCTCTCCAGATCAAAGTACGTCTAGAATCATTGTTCAGACTATATCTGGACTATATGCATAAACAATACTCAAGCCCAATCATCTTGGCTCCACTGAACATGACAAAAGCACCAGTTTAAACAGGGCTCTTTGGAAGCTAGAGTGAGTGGGACACAAAGCATCGGTTTTCTCCCATACAATCCGACCTCATTAAGCTTTTGCACAGCAGCAGAATGGACAATTCGAGTTCCTGTGGCAGCCTGAAGGTCTAAAACCAAATCTGTTGTAGTCACTTCATGGTTTATTCGAGCTGACAATGACAGAAAATACTTTTCTGATGCAGTTGTTGGTCTTGGTTGCCTTTGACCAGGCTGTCTATCAACTGATCCAGCACTTAAGAAACAGCTCCAAACTCTTGATATGACACTTTGAGGGATATTCATATCTTGGGTGACCTCCATTTGTGTTCAACCTCCCTTGATTCTACCAAATGTTTGCCACTTTTGATCTTCACTTAAATGATGCACTTGAGCCATAACTATTGAATACTGATCACTCTCAGAAAACACATTCACTTTAAACAACACTACAGACCAGAATTCCAGCATATGTCCATTGCGCACCAGATTGTCAGTCACTGGATTTGCATATCTCTGGCCTAATATACACATGGAAGTGCAATTTTGTGTTTAGTTGTATTTAATTAACATAAATAATTATAGCACTGAACATATTTTTTCTCGTTATCCTTTAATTTCGAAGACCAGTGTACATATATTATATTGACCTAGGTAGTGATGCCATGACATGACCTAAATTCAAATAATTAAAAGAAGAGTGTTTAAGCGAAATGACAGTTTCTGTCTTTTTGAAAGAATGTAATGCAGCTGAATGCTTTTAATTAAAGTAGAAAATACATATTCTATTGCAACTGCAATTTAAAAAGAAATACACAGCTAAACTCTATATCACTTAGGCTCTCGTTATAGCCAACCATTTGATATATTCAAGTACGTAAAAAATCTGATTCTTTATGAGCAAAATTTTAAATAAATCTCTTCCATTTGAAAAGTCACATTATCATAAATACAAGAAGGATGGAACTTAATGTGAGCAAAATGTTTGTGGGAAGAACCACTTATAAAAAATACAATATATTATATAATTACCTCCGAAATATTTGCACTATATTGAATACAGCCCAAAGTTTTATTTCTGAAGCACTCCAGAGAAGCATGAAGTAGTTCAGAAAACTTTTTTACCCACTCCATGACCTAAAAGAAAAGTTTATTGTTAGTTTATACATTTATCTTTACCATATTGGCAACACCAAGTTTCTCTGCGTGCGAGCTTTGAATATGTGTGTAATGTTGTGCACGTGTTGTTAAGTTTCAATAAAAAATGTGAAAAGGTACGTTTCTCAATTCTTCGACTTGTTTCTTGATTTGATACAGGCTTATTTAACATGGTAGCAGTTCTCGTGGTTTGTGAACATGAATGGAGAATTTAGGATTTATAATTTGTTTTAAAAGTTACCGGTACTAGCATAAAAATGGCATGTGCTAGAAGCAGTGATATTGGTATACCGCTATTTGATGGCTCGGACTATTTTAATTGGAAAGTACGCATGATGAAATTTCTCCAATTTAAAAAATGTAAAGATGCTGTTCAGCGAAATATCAATGAAAATGATGATGTGGAAAAATGGGAAGAAAAGGATATCCAAGCTACAAATTACATCTACGGCACCATAACAAACAAGCAGTTGGAATATATTCATGAGTGTGAGACAGCATTTGATATAATCACCAAATTTGATGCAATGTATTTAAAAACTTCAACTTCTCTCCAAATTGTTTGTCGAAATAATTTAGAATGTGTGAAACTGAAAAATTATCCTGATGTAAATATATTTTTTGATGATTTTGAAAAGTATGTGAACGAGCTGAAACATGCTGGCGCTACCGTGACGGAACAAGAAAAATTGAACTATATGCTAAGAGCATTACCTTCAAGTTACAGTCACATTGGTGACTTAATTGATGTATTACCAGAGAAGGACAGAACAGTTGATTACCTAAAAAGCAAAATCAAATCAAAATTACTTGAAGAGAATAATGATCATGAAGATTGTGCACCAGCAGAAAAATCAAGTGCCTTCAAAATTGAAAGAAGCAAATCGGCTCCACAAGGGAATGGCTGTTATAATTGTGGAAAACCTGGTCATATTAAAAAGAATTGTTGGCATGTCCATCAAGGGAACTATCGTGGTAACGGCTCCACTAATTATCGTGGTCGAAGTGCTTCAAACAATCAAGAACGTAGTCATGGTTTTCGTAGACATCGTGGACGCGGAGCATACTCTAACCACAGAATAAACAGTCATCAAGAAAATAGTTTTCACACCACTGTTATCGAAAGTAACATGTCAAGTTCCAGTGCAAATATTGTGACGAATAAAAATGAAATCATTTGGTTACTGGATAGCGGATGCACAGACCACATTATAAACAGTGATGAATATTTCAAAGAGCAAGTCACTTTGAAGGATCCTATTCAAGTGAAAGTCGGTGACGGAAGGATTTTGAAAGCTACAAAGGTTGGCAATATAATAGTTTCTTTTCCTGTATATAACTCTGAATCTATCATAACATTGAAGAATGTATTTTATGTAAAAGAAATGAAAGCAAATTTATTAAGTTATTCAAAGATTACTGATAATCATAAAATAGTTTCAAAAGAAAAGTTCTCTAAAATTTATAATATCAATGGTTCATTAGTAGCAATAGCAAAGAAAGAAGAAAGATTATATAAAGTAAAGAGTTATGTTAAAAATAGTAAAATGTTTGCAAATTTGACCAACACTAAGTTAACGTTAAAAGAAAAATTGCACCGTTCACTTGGACATATAAATTTTAAATATCTGGATATTATGTGCAGAGATCAACTATTAGATGGAATCCCTAAAGAAATAGAAACTGAATATATGAAGTGTGCCATATGTATTGAAAATAAAATGCACAATTTACCATTCAAGAATAATAGAAGAAAAGCAGAAGATATTCTGGAGATTATACATACAGATGTAAATGGACCTCACAGAACAAGTGGATGTAATGGTGAGAAATACTTTGTGAGTTTTATTGATGATTATAGCAAGCTGGCCAAAATTTATTGTATCAAATCTAAGGATGAAGTCTCTAATTGTTTAATTGAATATGTAAATGAAATTCAAAATTTAACAGGGAAGATGATCAAAGAACTAAGATGTGATAATGGTAGTGAATATATGAATAGCAAGATATACAAATTTGCAAGAGAAAAAGGTATCAAGATAAAATCATGCCCACCATATGTACATGAATTAAATGGTATTGCTGAGCGTTACAACAGAACTATAATGGATATGGCAAGATGTCTTTTAGCTGAAGCAAAAGTTGACAGACGTTACTGGCCTGAAGTGATTAAAGCTGCTGCTTATTTGAAAAATAGGACATTAACAAATACTGTTGTAAAGAAGACACCATATGAAATATTTTTTAACAGGAAACCATCTGCAAATGAATTGAAATTATATGGAAGTAGAGTGTATGTAAGAATACCAGAAGAAAAGAGAAATTCTAAGTGGGATAAAAAGGCTGAATTTGGAATCTTACTTGGATATACAGAAGTTGGATATCGAGTTTTGATGAATAACAAAATTGTAGTTGCCAGACATGTTGACATCATTGAAGAAGACATAATGTGTGTAGGTTGTGATGATGAAGATGAGAAAAATATTACAGATAAGAAGAATGAACCTCAAGAAGTGTCATATGAATCGAGTAATGATAACTCCAAGGACAGTGTGATAAATGAGGATGAAACAAAAGGTGGAACGAGACCAAGAAGGCAAATCAAACCACCAGTTCGATTTCATGAGGAATTCGGGTACTACTGTGTTAGTGCAAATTTTTGTGATGCTACAGTTCCAGGTAACTTTGAGGAGGCGATAACATGCAGTGAGGCTGGACATTGGAAAGAGGCAATGGACTGTGAAATGAACAGTCTTGTTAAAAATGACACTTGGACACTAGTGACTAAACCAGAGGATAAAGCAATTCTAGATGTGAAGTGGGTATTCAAAAGAAAACCAGGTAATGTTTTTAAAGCTAGATTAGTAGTTCGAGGTTTCCAGCAAAAAGATAGTATTGAGGATACTTACTCTCCTGTCATTAAGATGCAAACCTTAAAATTGTTACTTTCTTATTCTTGTCAGTATAATTTAAATATTCATCAAATGGATGTTGAGACTGCTTTTTTAAATGGTTATGTTGTATCTGAGGTTTATGTTAAACAACCACAAGGCTATAATGATAATTCGAATAGAGTGTATAAATTGAAGAAAGCACTGTATGGGTTGAAAGAAAGCCCTCGTGCTTGGTATGAGTGTTTTAATGAGTATATTACGAGTCTAGGATTTCGTAGGAGTAAATATGATTATTGTCTTTATGTAAAATCTGAAAATGATGTATTTGTATATATTCTTTTATTTGTTGATGATTTGTTGATATGTTGCAAAGATACTCAGGTAATTAATGATATTAAGGAACAACTACATAATAAATTTAAAATGAAGGATTTAAATAAAGTAAAAAGTTACATTGGAATTGATATTGAATATGATAACAAGAAAAGTAATATCTTAACATTGAGTCAGGAAAATTATATTGAATCTTTAGCTAAGCTGTATGGTATTGAAAATTCAAAGCTTTATGATACACCAATGGAGACTAATCTTAAACTAAGCCAATCTAATTTAAATGAAAATGTTAAATATAGAAATCTAATAGGAGCACTCTTGTATATTAGTCATGGTACTAGACCAGACATATCTTTCAGTGTAAACTATTTAAGTAGATTTCAAAATTGTTATGATGAGACACATTTCAAATATGCTTTGAGAGTTTTAAAGTATTTGTACTTAACAAAACATCTAAAATTAACCTATAGTAAAAATCTTACAACTGATATTATGAATTGTTATGTTGATGCTGATTGGGCAGGTGATATTGTTGACAGAAAGTCAACTACTGGGTTTGTTATTGAATTATTTGGTAATCCAATTTATTGGAAATCCAAAAAGCAAAATTGTGTGACAAAATCTTCTACTTTTGCTGAATATATTGCTCTATCTGAGGCTGTGACAGAAATTAATTTCTTAAAAAATGTGGTGAATGATGTTTTTGCTGATATAAATGACCCCATTAAAATTTATGAAGATAATTCAGGAGCTTTGGCCATTGCTAATTATGGGAACTTCACTAAAAATTCAAAACATATAGAAGTTCAGTATCATTATGTACATGAGAATGTTCAAAATGGAGTAATTGAAATTGTAAAGATTGATTCAGAATCAAATATTGCAGATATCTTTACCAAGTCTTTAGGAAAGATTAAATTTATGAAATTCAGAGAGGGTTTGAAACTGAAGTAAATTCTGTATACTATTTATATAAGTGATGTTTATTTAAATATTTTTGCTTGAGATGAAATAGATTTTGGTAATGTCTTTATGTGAACTAAATTGTATTTAACTTTGATTTTAGCATTTAAATTAATGAAAGAAATATTTTGAAATAATTTGTGTTAAGTGTTGAATTTTATTGTTTATATCTATGCTTAATTGTAATCGGTAAAGATGAAAAGGTTACCTATATCTATGTTTATCTGTAATTAGTAAATATAAATGTAAGGAGGCGTGTTAGTTTATACATTTATCTTTACCATATTGGCAACACCAAGTTTCTCTGCGTGCGAGCTTTGAATGTGTGTGTAATGTTGTGCACATGTTGTTAAGTTTCAATAAAAAATGTGAAAAGGTACGTTTCTCAATTCTTCGACTTGTTTCTCGATTTGATACCGGCTTATTTAACATTTATATATTTATAATTTAATGTGAAATTTATGAATTTTTCTCAAAGAACATGGGACATTTTTAGTTTTATTAAACAGATGACAATATTCTGAATTAACACACTCTTGGTAAGAGATTACAGAAAGAAATATTGATTAACAGTTTAGATTAACATGAAATATACAATTTTTAGAGCTTGCAGCCAAAATACCAGTTAACAGTATACAAATTTATCTGATTTAAAAGTTACCTAATGGTTGCCACGTATATTTCATAGAATTTAATACCAGATCTTCCATACAACATACGAAAATCTATACATTTTCTCATTTTGGGTATTTACAGAAGAAATTCCACTTCTTTAACCCAGTGACTTTCAAAAAGGGAAACTTTATCAGGACAAAGTCACAAGTGGTACATTGAAAACTACCACTACATTCCTGGAAAAAATAAAGATTGATACAGGTATTGCATATATACCTTTTCAACATATATATGCTAAGTCCTTCGATAGACTGATGTGCCTTTAGTTTCTTGAAAATAGCTCTTCCTAAGTACAAACAACACAACTGGTGGACTATGGGAAGTGCTGGTGGGAATGGATATCAATAACCCTGAAAATTTTATGAAAAGCCCTTCTACCACAAGAATCATAATGCAGAGTTATAGGTCATAATAAAGGCTATCAGATCACACATTTAAAAAAGCACACTTTACATTTTAAATATTAATTTAACAACTCCGAAAATTGTCGTAAAAATGAGTAAACATCCTCTGTACAAATGTATTAACGTACCTGCTTTGGTGATTTTTTACAGCAGAAAATGAATGAAGACTACAAAAGGATCATTTTATTTAAAAAATAACTGTCACACACAGTTACAATTAAGTTAAAGATGAAATAAAACTTTGGGTTGACACACTGGCACTATATTTAAATGCAAATAAAATGAAAGTACAGAAGCAGTCCCAGATGATGCATCTGCTTCATCAGCTAGAACTGTAATAAATGGATTCATAGTCTTTCATTGGTTCAATATCCAGAAAACTGGGAATAAGAATTGTTTAAACATTAAAAAAAAAACTCTCCAAGCTCTCTACCAACCAGTTTATCAATGAAAATAGCACACCTTCAGTCAAATACTCACCAAGCAATGTCATTCAATACTGAATGGACTACTGAATGAATCTGGTGGGCATAACCAAAATCATTATCAAACACTGGCATAAAAAAAGCCTAAAAATCAGAGAAGCGATTATTAAAACCACCGTCAAGCTGTGTTGTAACAGGGATCTTCATTTCAATCTCCCATGCATTCTGAGTATAGCAAATCTGAAGAAACCAATAAAAGGTGACAAACATGGTGAATCTATCCATTCCACCTTCAGCTGACAAAGCAAATGGGTCATCTGTGAAGCTCTTGCATTTTCATTTTATTCGTGTTTAAACATCGTAACAACATGTTGATCTAAAGCCTTTATTTATTTAATATTTTAGTTAAGTATTTATGCAGAAAAGCAACTGATACGCTTATGAGCAGTTTTTTTTTTTTTTTTTTTTTTTTTTTTTTTTGTTGTTGTCCTGGTAAGAAATTTTGTAAAAAGCAATCCCCCCCATCCTAGTAAACATTTTATGACTACATGTTATGAATACATTCAAAGCAACTGTTCCCTTTAGTGATTTTATGGCAAAATACGGTATTCCTGCAGAAACTGTACTGCAGTTTCTTCAATTATACGTAAATACCACAGCTCATACTTTAATAAAAAAAAATTATAATGCTGCTTGTTAAAAGAGAAGAATAGCTATGTGCATGGTTGCCACAGTAATGTGCTTTTCAAAAATTTGGCTACTTCTACAAAGGTGGTTACTTTAATATCCAAAAACCAATCTGCATTTACAAGGAATGAGAGGTTTGAAGCTATAGTCCAGTTTTATCAGCAATAATCAATAATTTTATGACAAACAACAAATACCTTAAAAGATTATTTTATTTGTAATGGATCATGAAAGCAATTTACTCTATATTGTTGCAATTTTCAAAATTAAAGGTGGAAGAGTCATGGCGTTTATTGCGCACTTATGCATGCTAACAAGAAGAGTCAATTAGACCCATTCAGGTGAAATGCAAGATATTTTTTGTTGCCAGTATCAAAAAAAAAAAAAAAAATCTTAAATTATCATACAATAATGATATACATCCTTTACATGAATACCTAAAATATCATAGGTTTACATTAACCCTTTTCTACCCTGCTGGTAGCACATGCCAACTTCACATATAAAGATCTACACTGGTGTGCAAAACTTAAGCAACAATGTAAAAATTTAGCAGATAGCCATGAAATTGCATAAAAGGAGGTCTGGAGATCAGTACAATGAACACGTAAGTCAGTAGAAACGTCATGCGTATGCAAATATCAGGAACGAAACGTCAGAGGCGACGTGAGGGTACTCAAAACACGTGATGTTGGCGCGCACAGCTCAACAGTAGAATAAAAGGAAGGACGGGGACGCAATTCAACATATTCGCTGCAAGTGCCAGTAAGTCAATTCGTGAAATATGGCTAGAAGAAATCACCTGGACGACTTCACACGTGGAAGAATGATCGGAAAGCTGGAGGAGGGACGTACTGTCACCAGTGTAGCTGCAGAGTTCGGAATCAACAAAAGTGTCGTTTCGCGTGCTTGGAAAGCGTTCCAAACCACAGGTACAGCTGTTCGAAAGGTTGGTGGTGGCCGCCTGAGGACAACATCTGCAGGGGATGACCGATATATCGTCCTGCAGGGGAAAAGAGGCCGACAGCAGTCAGCAAGCGCCATTGCTCAGCAACTCTGTACAGCAACAGGGTGACAAGTGTCGCGGTTTACTGTGGCCAGACGCCTTCACAAAGGGGGCCTATTCGCCCGCCGTCCTGAACGCTGCCTCCTGTTGAAAGCTGGCCACCGTTTACAGTGGTGCAGAGAGCAAAAAAACTGGACAACTGATCAATGGAGTCGTGTCCTCTTTACGGATGAGAGTCGGTTCAGTGCCAGAAGCGATTCTCAACGCGTTTTGATTTGGAGAGAGGTCAGTACCTGGTTTTATACCAGTAACATCAAGGAAAGACACCGTAACGGTGGTCCTGGAATTCTTGTCTGAGGAGGCATTATGCTGAATGGGCGAACTGAGATCCACGTTTTCGACAGAGGGTCTGTAACCGGGGATCGCTATTGTGAGGAGGTACTCCTTCCCCATGTGCGTCTGTTCCGAGGTGCCATTGGCCCAGACTTAATTTTTATGGATGACAATGCATGGCCACATCGGACTCTTGCTGTTGAGGAGCTACTGGAAAGTGAAAATATCACTCGAATGGATTGGCCAGCGTACTCCTCAGATTTAAATCCCATCGAATATGTGTGGGATGTTTTGGGGAGACGCATTGCAGCACGCTTACATCCTCCGGAGAACACCCAACAACTCAAACAGATGCTGATTGAGGAATGGGAACTTCTACCACAAGAAATTTTGCACCAGCTGGTTCTGAGTATGCGGAGACGGTACGAAGCAACCATTGCAGTGAGGGGAGGGCATATCCCATATTAAGGAACATCTGCTTGTTGTTCTTCCTCTTGGATAGACAATCATGAGTCACGATACTATGTGTTCAATAAACCTTGTTTTTGTTTGATTCCATACCGTATGCATTGCATTCCTTTTTCAGCTCCGATGCTTTCATCATCTATTACGTACATAATACTCTCCCTCATTTCTGCATTTCCTGTCTTTCAGTTGATTTCTCATGGAGTTATGGCAAAAAACCCTGCTGTTGCTTAAGTTTTGCACACCAGTGTATTTTAATGGCAGCAGGGCCTGTTTTACTATTCATTGCCAGAAGTCTCATCTGGTGGCTTGTTTGCATATGTTCTCCCACACACCTTGTGGATGTTTTTTTTTTTTGAACATTGTTTGCGGAACAATCTGTTGGTAGAACACTTCAAACAAGGATTTGTTATTAGGTTGCAAGAGAGTTCTAATACCTATAAACAATATTAAAAAAATTTTTTTGGCAATCTAAAAAAATTCAAGGCTGAGAGTGAATACAAATGAGGTGTCATGTAAAGAATTCAAGAAATGGATCAATTTGACAAGATAAGAAAATTAACATTATACTTTTCAAAAAATTCCATTATGTTCAGCATTCATATTAAGTTCAGCATGCTTGTAGCAAGAACGGTGAAAATGCGCTTTAGCCCACTGCTTGGCGATGTTTTGAAAATCGCCAATTCGGCGCGTTTCTGCGAAACGTCTTTGCAATTGCAACCTTCCCGACACACTCCGCGAAAACCTATTGTAAACAAAACATAGAATTCTAAAGCACAAATTAGTATGGAAACTATTGCCAAAAAAAGATAATAAAATAATATGCAAAACGAACATTATGATCATTAAAATATTTGTCAGTTAGGTTTAAATTAATTATTTACATTTTATGTTGTAATACTTACACATTTTATGCCGTTACATAACCTTCCCGACACGCTCCGCGAAAACATAACCAAAATGGCATCGAAAAAAGAAGGAATTGTTTTTAAAAGTGCATTAAAATTACAAACGATACCATGTACACACCATTCCGTTTTAACTTTAAAAAAAAATCTGCGAATTGCACAATGTAGGCAACGTACACAAATGAACAAAATAAGCTAAAATAACGAAAATAAATTACAAGAAAATGCCATGTGCACAGCATTCCTTTTAAACTTAAAAAAAACATCAGCGAATTGCACAATGTAGGCAACGTACAAACAGTCAGCCATGTTGGCGGATATACAGAATTACTCATGTTGGCGCGTTTATTGCTCATTCAAAAACAACCGCCGCCAAGCAGTGGGCTAAAGCGCATTCCAACCGCAAGAACAAATGAATGGTATTCGGCCCATCGATACAATGCCACTGATGATTCTGCTTTAACAGGAGCACTACAGTATTGCTAGAAGCTTACTTGGATTCTCCTAAAAAGATGCAATATTTCTTAGTTTTTCTTTCCCCTATTAATGTTCCCTTTTAGGGAGAAGCTAAAGAAGGCTGGGGATGGCTACCATTTATATATTAATGTCATCTTTAAATCAGTGGAAGGAGCTTCGTACAACAGTTATTCATCTTGTGTTGATTTTTACTATATATTGCATCATGCATTCGTCAAATCTGTTCAAAAATGAAGCAGAAGCTGTCTCTTCTTTTCCAGGCATGCGATACATTGCAAAAAATCAAGAAAGTTCCGATCTGCATTCAGCGAAATTATGCGGCACGGAAGACGTATGATGGAAACGAAATGTTAACTGTACCAGTCAAAGTGTGAGAATAAAAATTATGGACAGCTGCTTAATCAATCTAATGATGTTGAATATACATCTCACTGCTAAAAGGCAGTAATAGATTGTTGGCAATCTATCAGCTAATACCCAAATAAAGGAAAAAATATAATATATGACAAATAATGCTAATACGTGAATTAAAAAGATTTTTCAGTTTCAATTTTATGGTTTTCCATATAAACAGTCAAATTTCAAACATCTTTTAATAACATTCTAAGTTTTCACAGAATTTGTTAATTGTTTCAAACTTAAAATATTTTATTCAATATGTGCCAAACTTCATGTGGGTGACATAAAATACTTAATTATTATCAAATTACTAACTAATTCAATGAATCCTCCATCTAAAAGGAATGTTAAACCATAATTATTTGTTCCAATAAGCACATAATACTCAACATGCATACAAAATCATAAACTAAATTTTCAGGAATTTTGTATTCTTTCACTTGCCTTTTACCTAGTTCAGTTTTTCAAAGCATGCAAAATTTATTGGAAAGTCGAAGAAGTATTTTAAAATCTTACATATAAACAGTCATGTGTCTAAAGTCTTCATTTAGCTAAGTAATATTATGTACTTTCCAAAGTGCCTGGAAATCATAAAATTTTTTAATTTTTTAATATTTTGTCCCACAGTTCATTTTCAGAAGCTGTTTTTACTAAACCTGAGCTGATTTTCAATAAACCCTTTTAATCATATCATAACTACGTTACAAAAATTAGGTTTTTACTCAAATGAAAGGTCAAAAGAACACAGTAAAGAGTAGCAAAGTATTTCATCTAATCAAAACATGTTGCAAGAGAAAAATAACTGAGAAAACTCTGATATATTCATCAGAATTCTATGTTTATGAATGTAAAGGAACAAAAATAAAAACACAGTTTGAATAATTATTATTACAATCCAGTTTACTATGAAATTATTATTCCCGGAACATAATGAAAAATACTAAATTCCTAGCAATATTATAAATATCATTAATTTGCACACATTTTCCAATGATTAAAATATATCAATCAATGGCAGATGAATTCTCATTCCCATACTGAATCTCCAAAATTGTATTTGGGAATAACGAGCACCAAACAAAATTAAATACAAATTGGAATCAAATTATTATTTTCAATTATTTCTAATATGACACCTTTTACTACAGAATGTTATACAGTTATTACCGCTACAAGTAGAAAAGTCAAATTTTAATCCTGAGTTTATTACACAGTTGAAGAAAAGCTACACAAATTTTCCAGCAGGTAAATAAAAATATACATATGCACATGATGCGCATATGGATATGCAGACATACAAAAATATATAACTGAAAAACTACACTAGAAGAAAAAAGTCCAGCAAAATTTTTGTAACACCTCTGCAGTTACCATCAGTTAAGCTACATATTTTGCTAAAAGGTTACTTCCAGAAAATTAAATTAACTTACTCATCGCAGATGACCCGAGAAAATTATACTATTCAGTATGTTATACATTATATTGCCAGGAGTGAGACAACCATTAACTAGCACAGCTGTCTCACTATGTATAGAATTAAGGTGGCTTCTTCACAGAAGGAGAAAGGGACTGTTAGCGACAGCTATCAAAAATATATTTGACAATTTTGAAAATTACTATTTCAAACTGTGCAGTCGTGCAAGAAGGTCGCCTGTATAGTACACAACTGATCAAACAATTAATTATAAGCGAAGAACATTTTCCTTGCTTAGAAAGTAAGACCATACCTCTACTTTATTCTTAGTGACAAATGTTTTCTGGAAAACGTATTAAAAAACCTCGGATTAATAAAACTGACATAAAACAAACATCATGAGTGAAAAAAGGCCATTCAGGATCAAGCATACCGAATTTACAAGAATACGACAATCATAATATTTTAAAGATAGCTGTATCGAGCGCGAACAAATAGGATTTGGACCAAAAGAAAAATAAATGTGATTATAGGATAAAGCAAATTTTAACTGTACCATTTATCATCGATCGCTTTTTTGGACAGATTTCTTTCTATAAAGTTAAAATAGAAAAGAAACACCTCATATGCCATAAAACACTCTAAGTATCCCAGAATTTAAACTTGTAAGGTTCCAGAGCGAGAGTATCAGCATTTTGCTTACGAAATCACTAACAGATGGCATTAAGTACGTGAAAAACATTTCAAATGACAAACTCAAGATTTCCACTACCGATTATTCTTTATTTTCATAATGTCTATCGAAATGAATAATGATTAAAAAAAGTCAGATTATTTATTGCAAATAAAAAATTGTAAGAGAAAGTACAATTTGATGTCAAATTGCTGACTGAAAACTAAGTCTCTCCATCAATATTTTTAAACAATTCAGAAGCAAAAAGGCAAGGTGATGTTATCACTTGCATAATTTCTCACCGAGCGATTTTAAGCGTAATTTTTGCTTGTATTGTTTCAGGATCTCCCGATGTCCATTTTCCTTGCTTATCTCAGAAAAAAACCAGAATTAGAGCAAACTATATTAATGTAGACTAGAGATACAAGGTGCTGATACTGCAAGTCTTAAGCGATATATAACGTCTAAGATTATTACTCCTAAGCTGTTAAGAGGAGGTTCAGAGTTGTTAAAAAATTCTTTATATCAGATAGTTTAACTCGCCCGGAACTTACAAAGAGTAACTATTTTAGCTTTAGTATTTCATTTTCATCATGTGGAAAGAACATGCACAACTTCAATTTATGTAATGCCTGACGAGAATTTAGAGCAGGTAAAATGAGAGTGAAAATATCTTTAGTTTAATATGGTAAAGTCTGTAAAGTTGAATTTTACAGATTCATTTCCTATCGCGAAAACGTAACGCACCTTTTTATGCTCACATCTTTTAGTTGATCTGATTATAATCATATTTCTTAGTTTTCCGAAATTTAGTAAATCAGATATCTATCGGCGGGAAAGAAAAGCATTGAACACTGCCAGTTGTCATTGGTTCGATTTCAGGCTGAACGGTGTTTCTGCCGTTCCTCTCGGAATGTACCGCGAATAATTTCCTCAAGCAAGTCGTTGCAATGCATAGTTTGTAAGATGGACCGCTCTGTTTTTTTGCAGTAAGAAAGGATTAAAAAAACTAACTGTTATTCTATTTGAGTATTACAGGCCTCTAGTCTAACAGGACAGGACTGGGAAAAACAGGGCTGGATTCATAGATTTCTCAAAAGTGATACAGTGCACTATTTGCCTTTTTACTCGAGTGAGAAATGGGATGTAAAGCAGGTATTCCGAATTACGAAAAGGGATGACGCGTGTGTTCACACAAATCCATCATAAAAGAGAAAATCTCGATCAAAAGAAAAATTTTGTGAGAATCATTGCCGAAAATCAATACTAATGGATTTACACTGCTTCCGCACACACATATAACAGAGTGCTTTATGGTTTATGGTTGAAATTATCTTCGCTACGAAGCAGGAATTTCTCCAACACTATGTTCCGTGTACCTCGTGTAGCAATCTACACTAACGAACGAAGAGATCATAAGCATCCCCACATTTTTCAATAAACTTGTCTGGATGAAGCGAAAGGGCACATGATTAAGTAGGAACGATATTTAACTACTGCTGGAGAAGGTAAGGAATCATTCTTTCAGTTACTTTTGCGAGTGATGAGAAAGGCTGCTAATCTAAGCGAAATTGATAGAGGGTAGACTGTAATGGCCCGAAGACTCGGAACGAGTATCTCCGAAAATTCACGACTGGTAGGTTGTTCACGATTTGCCATTGTTAATGTTTACGCAAAGAGGATAAATGACGGTGAAACCAGAAGTAGACGTCAAGGTGTTGGAAGTCCATGAGTCATAAAAAAAAGGACGTCGGAGACTGTCCCGCTTGGTACAGCAAAATCGTCACCAGATAGTGGCTCAGAAGACAGCACAGTACAATACATGTCC
>KK112142.1:231503-265408 GCA_000611955.2 Stegodyphus mimosarum
TTCAGCAGGCACTGTTGGATATGGGGCTGCGCAGCAGACTTCCCATTCGTGTGCCTCTGTTTACAGAGCGTCATTGACAACTACGATTACAGTGCAGCCGAGAACATTAGGACTGGACTATGTGTATGTGGAAGTCAGTTTTCTGGTCGGATGAATCAGGATTTCTCATTCATTACGTCGATGTTCGTGACAGGGTACGCTGTCTTGTAAGTGAACAGTTGCTACTAGTATACAGCAGGTCATATACAGGCTGGTGATAGCAGTATTGTGCCCTAGGAGACGTTCTCATGGGCGGCTGATAGACCCCTAGTTGTGGTAGAAGAGATTATGAAAGAACACAGTAAAGAGTTAACTAACTGAGCATAATTGCGTATCAGTTGCCCCCTTACATATCGCCTGCCTTCCCAAATGGAAATAAAATCTTCCAGAAGGACAACGCCCCATGTCACAAGGCTAGAATTGTATTGGAGTGGTTCGAGGAACATAAGGAGGAATTCTAATTAATATCCTGGTTACCTAACTTGCCGGAGTTCTAACTGATACAGCACATTTGGTATTTTACGAGCGGCAGTTTAGAGCTCAAACACCACCATGTCGGAATATCTCGACTTTGCGTGACTGCTGCTTAGACATTTTGGTATAAATTTTCTCCAGTCACCTACCAAGAACTTGTGGCATCTATACCAAGGCAGGCCATACCGCACAACGCGTTATTGAGTAGGTGGCCATAATGTTTGGACTTCAGTATATGTCCTTTCCTACCCATTTCCGTGAACCCACTCCTTAAGCGATCTGAGCTGTATGACACCGTATTTTCAGGTCTCATGAACTTACCTCCAGTCGTGGAATTATTCGAAAACAAGACAAAGTAAAGCTCCGTACGAAATCTGAATCTGGATTGAAATTTAAACATGAGCTGCACTGTCAAGCTGGTGTTACACAGTCCAGCTGAAGATACACTAAAACTTTGTAGATGACATAATAAATTCACAATGCAGTACGAAATCAGTAGAACACACGATACAAAAGGAAAAATTGAACAAACAAAGACCAACAGAGGTATGCTGAGCAATACTTAATACACCATAGATCATCTTATTTAGAAATCGTAAAATGACACCGAAATTACGCATACAAATTACGAATAGTTACAGGAATTAATTACTATTGCCAGTGGTATCTTTGTTAAAGATGTCTTCGAAAATGTTAAATAATACAAATAGTTTGTAACTTTTCCTTATATTAATTCTTTTAGTGGCAGGCATTAGCCATTATGGGAGTTGGCTACTACTAAAGCCGGTAGCGGCGGTCACTTTATTATGGAGGCACCTACCAATATAGCACACTTAGTTGCTATAACGTTGCAGTGACCTCTCAATGTCACATTTTCTTCACATTACGTTTGTGACCAGGATGCAAAATCCCAGAGATATCACATTGTGATGTGGATGTGAATGTCGCAAGGATGTCACATACACGTCGTGTGATGGTACAAATTATTACCATCAAATTTTCTCACTCTCTCCCCCTCTGACCTTTCACGACCTTTGTTACGTAATACTCCCTTAACGGGAAGTATCCCTGAGCACTGACCTTGTTCCTAGTCCCCCAGCATTACTTAATGAGACCCCGGCTTAACCGCCGTCCGATCTATTGTGAAAACTTCGATAAACTTTCCAAAATATATTATTTTTATATTTGCAGCTTGCGATTTTAATTAGTTCTTTTTTGTTACATATTTATGGTTCATAGTGTTTTTTTAAAAATACAATACTGAGAAATCGTGGAACTATATTCTATGATGGATGCATACAAATTTTACAGTATCTTCAGTTTTCATGAGACGCTGACCAAAGATCTCAGTGTAGCACATTTTTTTGGTCTCGGTTATTTTCGTGACATTTTTTTAGATCTGCTCCTTCCCTGACTGGAGAGCTCGTGATTACTAAACTTTCAGGTAAGCACTATTTATTGTTTATTGATGCGAATGATATCAGTAATAATTAATATATAATTATTTGAGGCGTATTTAAAAAATTATGAAGAAAAAAGGAATAATGAATAGACAATGAACTCATTTTTGTTTGCATTTTAAAAAGAGTAAATGTTTACTCTCATTTTTATCTCTTTGCTTAACCCTTAGCCTGTCGAGTTATTTTCTGCAAATACCTTTAAAACTGTCGCTAACTTTTGACCCAACTCCCCATAAAATGTCGCGAAAATAACACTGAACTTTCGAAAAATGCTAGCAAAAAAATGCCGCGAAAATAACACTGAACTTTCGAAAAATGCTAGTAACTTCTTTTGTTAGTTGTCTTCCCTCCCAGAATTTTGGATCAAAGATTCCGGCTAATTGAGATAGATTGCTCCATAAACATTAGTAGCTGCGAGCTGTCAAGAACGTTGCAAAAGAATAGCTTTTCTCTGACTGACCGTGGGAGTGCCGTAGGTTAATGTCCAGCAAGTTTCAGCTCTTCAGCATTTCATGAATAGATTTCAGAACTACAAAACTTAAAAGTTTTCTTTTATACAGATATCTCATTTTCAAACATATTGCTTTTAAAATCTTAAATGCAGTAGAATATTTATTAGTTAAACTTTCGCATACGCAATAAATCTGAAATAACAAACTTCTGTTTTTAGCTTTATTCTGGATTGAGAATTCACACCTAGATTTGAATTGCCTTAATATATTTTTAATATAAAGAACTGAAAACTCTAAATCTCCTAATTTCATTTGAAATTTAGACAATTGTTAGCCCAAAGCGTCAATTTGCCCAAAAGGGCTATTAGTTTTGTTTTGGCATTTTTGTTTTGGTTCACTATAAAAAAATTTTAGTATAACTAAATAATATAAACTATATAAAAAATTTGACTATAAAAATTTTTAGTATAACTGACTTCTATAGTATATTTAAAAAAAAAATACTATGAAAGTCTGAATCGCTTTTCAAATCTCTGCCACCAAATATGAGTCCCGCGTTATTTTTAGAGAAACTAAATAATGAAGAATCTGTATGAATGTATGTTTCTCGCATTGTGAAAAAAACAACGGTACCTAGAGACATCAAATTTTTAATAACGTAGTCCTTCACTGGAATATGGGCATCTGGAAGACCAAATTTGGAATTTGTTTTATTATCTATTTGACATTTTGTAAAACTTTAACGAATTTTTCATTAACAAACTCAACGATTTCAAAACAAGCAACGGCAAAGCTGTACAAAAAAAAAATTACCTGTGTATTGGAAATTCTAAAGATATACTCTTTTTAAATATTTCTGATATTGCTGTTGAATTGAGCTTTATGGTTTAAGAACATGATATTTAATGAATAAAGGTAACACATAAAACGTTAAGAAAACACCGCCTTGGGCGTAATACAAAATCTGAAAGCCTTCAGATTTATTATTATTATTATTTTTTTGCTTCTCTAAAAAGTTCTTAAACTTATTATTGATTGCTCATTATAATAGTACATATTCGCATAGGTTTTCTTTTCAGTTTTTAGAACAATAATTTCACGTATCTTTTTTTTTTTAATTTCATTTTACAACATCCGTTTACTAGACGTTTCATCTGCTGTATCTTTCAGCTTTCGTTATGTCATGGCCTTAGCAGAAAATTACATTCTAAACCTGGAAAATGAATTTTTGGCTTCATTTCTTAGGCAAAATGTTAAACAAATCATCAAAGGAATAACTAATATCCAATATGCAAAAAAACTGTAAGCTTTCAGTAAAAAAAGGACAGTGCCATTAATGCTTAAATAATTCTTAAATGCTTTACACTCAAAGACAAATGAAAGAAATTTCGGCACGAGACGTTTATAAATTCTTCCCGCCACTAAATTAGTTCTAATATTTAAATTAATTATAGCAGAAGTAATAAATGTGTATAGTTCTTTCATTGATCTACGTCTTTCCCAGCCACTGAAATTAAAATTCTTCCTTTTAATAAAACAATCGTTTTAAGGGAATTTCTTAATGATTAAAGACTACAAAATTGTTAATTATATCCGTAAAGCTCTCCAAAATATCATGCCCATTATTCATAAAACTGATATCATTTAAATGTGGTTCAGCAATGAGATACTTATTAGATTTAATTTGTAAAACAAATATTTTCCAATTTTAGAACGGCCACAAGCAATGAGACGAATCTTCTCATAGTAATTTATTTACAGAATGCTATGAAAAAAGTATATTCGCTGTTAAAAATCCATAATTTGAACATTTCTCTCATGCAGTATTTTAAATAGAATGAGAGTAAAAATATTTATCGTCTAGCGGAATGCGTACTTGAACTAAAAAAATTTAGTTCTGTAGTATTAATATTGTCCTTTGTAATATTAGTAATTTTTTTGTGTATAAATTTAGAACAGATTATGATTGTATTAAATATAGCACATGTGTATATCTCACGTTAATGAAGGGAATAATTTACTACAGTTCAAACTAATTAAGAACAACAGCAGACAAGGAGGAAAAGAAGAGTGAACGAGATTTGTCGCATTTCTTACTACGGGTCTACACCAGGGACGAAGGGAGTAATTATTAAAAATCAAACATTCACGATAATTGTGGCCGAGGAAGTGAATACTATACACCTCATATCGCTAACAAGACTTAAAAAAAATAAATGAAAAATAAAGTATTTATAGTTTGAAAACATCAGATTGTTGCCCGATTGTTTCAAATCAAAGTTTAGAACTCAAATTAAAAAAATAATGCTAATAAAATTCAAGCTTTTACTTCCTTCTTTTAAATAATACGGCAGCCTACTCTTGCCAATTTATAAAATTAAATATATTCTGTTAGCTCATAAAACCGAATAAAATTAAAACTAAAATCAAAAAGTATTCCAATTTTGTGAAATCCAGCGATTGTTTCTGTACTTCTTTATGGTAAAACTGTTATAAGGAGAAAAGCATCAAATTAGTTAAAATGTCTACTACAGTTTAATCAAAATTAAAAAAAAAGGAGTAGATATGATCGCTTTTCAATCTATATATTATTATAAAATAATAGTCAGCAGGCTTTTTTGCGGGGAGATGTAAGATGATAGCATATATAAAAGTTAAAGGTAGGAATTTTGCAACTGACCGTTATGATAAGATATTAGAAACCTACTTTATTTATGGCACGAAGAAACACTTATTGAAACATGTTGTTAAAAAGTTCAGATAAAATGGCTTTCTGAAGTATTTACTTTTGCTGTATTGAGCAACGATTTTTTTTAATAATATCGAAGATAAATAAAACGTCTTATGCATCGCAGAGTAATAAACATGCTCTCGAATTTTTTTATTAGTAATGGACAGGATTTATCGCTAGATGAAAATATTAACATTTCTTCCAGGTGTTTAAACAATAGATAATAGTAGATCAAAATCTTTTTCTTCTAAAATTAATTTATTTATTCTTAATATTACGAAAGTTGCTGTTATTCTCCTATGAAAGAATACGTCCCCGGCCAGGGCTGAGTTCATTCATGAGATTAAAATATCACGATTAAACACATAAAATATTAAACATTGAAAACCTTCAGTTCCTACCGATTTTTGGACAAGGGCAAGCTTATTAGCAACTTTAGCAAGCACGATGAAGGAAAAAAATCATTTTTTTAATATAAAATAGGTGAGAAAATAATTACCTATTCCGATGTTAATAAAAAAGGTTAGTTCCTTCTATTGTCTTATAATTTTTATGAAAATCATAGCAAAAATGTTTGTTCTTTAAAATAATCTCCACACATTAAGAAACATTTTTTTTTCATATATTGCGTTTTTCTTTTGCTATGGAAAAGTACACAAAAGAGAGATGCCTTCGTGAAGGGTTTTCTAAAAAAAACTGCTCCGTATCCTGTTACACATAGGAAAACCTAGAAAACGCCCCTGCAGCCAGCCTGTTTGCTGGAATTCGAACCCGGTTTGAACTACCAGGGTTCAGCGACATTCCCGCTCTGTCACTGGTCTGCCTTTTTTCTTCAAAGGATTTTCGGCAAATAATTCCCCTTATGTATTATTTTTCAAGAAGTTTAAATACTTGATATTCTTATTTTTCTAATACATTTCTAAAACTTACGTAATTAGCAAATTTCATTAAACGTTTAGTTTTTATGATCTTTATTATCTCTTTCCACTACTACATTTTATATCTTTGTTTCTAAGAAAAGTGCTGTCCAAGGCGATCCTTATGTTAGAAAAACTAAGAAACATAGTTTCTCTCAAAACAATTAAGTGATGGGCATATTTTGATGACTATAAAAAAAAGAATAAAGGAAATCTGCAAAAGATCACTGCTAAAAATAATTATTTTGTAAAGAAAGTCAATATTTATTAAATGATAACATGAACAGAAATTGCTCACAAATATCTGCGTGTGATGAAGTTATTGTTAGACAACAAAGAAATGTAGATAAAAATTGCTAGTTGGGCAATTATTATAGCTTTATACAAAATGCTAAATATTATTCTCATGACATAATTTTGAAAGTCACTTATTCATTTTTTTTACATCAAGTAGATTTTTTTTCAACAGATAATTACTATTTTCTGTCTTAAAATATCTATTTTTCTCACAAAGGTTGTAGGGTTTCGAATTTTTTTAGCTCTCTGTTTTATACTCTTAATGCTAGCATAGTATTTGAAACTGTAATGGAAAAGAAAAAAAAGAAAAAAAAAAGAAGGAAATTGAAAATAGGTGCATTACATTTATTTTTTGATCTTATTCTTTCGTAAGCATAAATGCTTTCGTACAACTTTTCCTAAAATCTTTCCTGATCATTTACAGAAGCTATGCTGTTAAAAATGGTTTACTGAGCCCGATTTACTTTGCATTATCTTTTCAATGAAAGCCACAGCCCCAAAATATATCTGCTTAACATTTTAAAACTGTTACGGATATGAATGTTTTTAGAATTATGTGAATAAACTGAAACTCTTTTACGAATATCATTGCTTATATATGGGTAAGCATTTTTGTTTTGAATGAAAACATTTTGTAAAAGCCACGAGTATGACATTTTTTTTGATAGTTTACTTTTTAAAATTCGAAGCCCGTCATGAGGAAAAGTAGAATTAGCTTTCGAAAACTGCAAATGGTTATTTCTTTTTTATTAAAACATAACTTGTAAAGATGAAAGTTTGTACCTGATTTGTAATCAACCATCATCAATGTATCACTTGTAAAGGATTATCTATCACACGGAAGAATAGCTATTGTTTATCTTACGAAAACATATTATATTTCAACGCTTATAGATGTCGAAATGTTAATATTTGGAAATTGGTAAACTATCTGGAAATGCTTCTCTCTGTATAGTAGTGGGTGATGGAAGGCGGTCGCGGACACTTAGCCGACAACCACTTAGCCGACGGGACACTTAACCGACAAGACATTTAGCCGACAGGACATTTGTCCAAGACAGAGAGTTACCCGTCAGAACATTTAGCTACAGAACATTTAACTGTCAAGACATTTAGTCAACAGGACACTAAGCCGACAGTGACGTTTTAGTTCACACGTACGAACTAATTATTTAATCTTACTATGAATTACGAAATTTCTCGACTTATCCGTAAATTCAATATTTAAGTAATATTTTCACTATCAGTAAAATTCATTTTTCTTTTCTTAAAGATCTCATATGTGGTTATAATTATTGTGTTAATTTAGGCATTGTGTGATATTTATCGTGCTGTTTGGTGTATATTGGCCAAATTAAAAAACGCTGAAATTTCTCGTCAAGGAATATGAATTAAATTTCGAAAGGAAAAAAGAATTTTTTTACCTAAATACGGCGGTCACTTAATTACATTTTAATATGGGATCTTCAAAAATTATCCGTAAAGCTTCTTCATTTAATCAACTGGGTCCTTTTGAACATTTTCACATCATTAATAATTTTTCTTGTTTACTTAATGATATTAATTTTCCAATCTGGCTGTTCTTAATGCTTTCAAATTTGTATGAAATTAAAAGCACGATTCTGTAACATTTTATTGACCACGCGTCTCGCTTAAAATACGTACTTACATTAATGTTTATAACACTAAACTGTTGCATAATGTTTAATTTAGAATTCAAATATTCTTAAAGTTTTTGTTTTATTCAGAACTGAATAAATTTCCGAAGAAACTAACTTTCCTTAAACTTTCCTTTTTAAAATCCTTTCGAAAATTAAATCATATTCTCTGACGAGAAATTTCAACACTTTTTCAATTTGGCTACGTGCCAGCTAAACGTCACTGTCGGCTTAGTGTCCTGTTGACTAAATGGCTTGACAGTTCAGTGTCTCGTACCTGAATGTCCTGTCGGCTAACTTTCCATGTCGACTAAATGTCCTGTCGGATAACTGTCCGTATCGGCTAAATGTCCTGTCGGCTAACTGTCCGTGTCGGCTAAATGTCCTGTCGGCTAAGTGTCCGTGTCGGCTAAGTGTCTGTGTCGGCTAAATGTCTTGTCGGCTAACTGGTGTCGGTTAAGTGTCCCGTCGGTTAAGTGGTTGTCGGCTAAGTGTCACGGACCCGATGGAAGGATCTTGTAGTGAGTAATTATAGCTTTTAAGAGGGAGGGAAAGCGACTGCCCTCCATTGGCTTTGGACATTGTTTGTTTTCAGGGCTAAGGAAGAGAGCTAGTCTGTCGCTACATGCATATTGTGTTGTACACACAGCCGTTATTCTTATTTCATACACCGTGAATGAGTGATTACCCATTTACACTCCTGCTTGACCGGGCCATTAGGCGAAGGTTACGAGAGGGGCGTATGGTCTGAAAGCAGTGAGAACAGTGCTGTAAACATGCGTTTTCCCCTACTTTTAATAATTGATAGATTATTATTTTTATTATTAGTAGTAGTACAAAAAATGTAGATCCTTAACATCACTCATTATCTGATGGCATTTTTACTGTCTGAATTAATGGAAAATACTGGACAATCCAGAAATCTACACTGAATTTAAGGAAATAAATCTAATCCACTGGTGCATTTTTTTTATGGCTTTTATAGCGAAATTCTGGTATTCAGTATTTTTTCGGTTCTTTATAATATCTCCTGAATTAAAGTAACATGACTCTTTTTTGTGCATTATGTTTTTTCGATAATTTTCCTAAAGAGCAGAAAGGCAATTAAAAACTGATAAGTCTAACAAGTGAAAAAAAGTCTCTTTTCCCATTTCCAAGTTCGTTCGCTAAACGTGTACTCATATATTATATTTTTTTATATTTGTAACTAACTATGACGATTGTTGTAAATTTCCGCACTTAGTTGCTTCATAAGCTACTGAATTTCTTTTTATTCAAATACATCAATTTCAGTTCCGGAGGCATGGTGTGAGGAAAGTAGGACAAATAGAACTAGAAATATTGTACATTCAAGCAGTGCACTAAAATAATACTTTTGCATTAAAAAAAAAATCTCCTTTTTTCCCCTCCCCTTCGACCTTCAAAGGAGTCTTCCTCGGAAACGAATCCGTGATGTTAACAAAAGGTAAGACACCCCAGAAGCCATTTTAATGGTTTAGAACAATTAGAGTCGCCCAAAACGTAATGGAAATACCTGGAATGCATTGTATACTATAAAGCAGCTTCTTGAAGGACTTAAGATGTCAATCTATTCCAGGTAAAAGGAAAGCGGGAAATTCTGGTATAGCTTAGGACTGCTTATAAAATTCAGTCGTGATTATCAATAAAGCAAGAAAAAATTTTATTCTCTGGCAGTAATAATAATAACCGCATAATAAGTGCAATAAATTTTTCATTTCAATAACTATTTTCTGATATTTAAACGTATATTTGTACGATAATAGATATAAAAATTAACATATCAATAAATTTATTCTATAACCTGACATATTTTTCTCATAATAAGCTTCATTTTTACTTTAAAATACAATCTCGCAAATTTAAAGTATAAAAAATAAGAATTTGATGAAAGAGAACTATGAACACAGGACATGCAAAATATCACCTAGTAGGTAAATTAAATGGTACTGTTCTGTTATCGGGATCGGATTCAAAAATGTACCTATGTGAGTATCTGTGTGCATGTATATGTTACCGTTAAAGTATGAAATCCGTTATTTTATAGAATACCTAGTTATTCCATGAAATAACTGATCGTGTCCGTTAAAGTGTAAGACTCTCTTGTATTTCATGGTTTAACTAGTTATTTCATAGAATAACGATCTGCAGCCCGTTAAAGCGTAAAATAAACTATATCATATATCTCGCTTTTTAGTATAAGGTACATTTACGTTTCGTTTAACAATATGGAATGTTCGTGTAAAACCCAGTGTCTCAACAAAAAATGTTTTTCTTTTAGAAACAATGTTCTTTGTAATTCCAAGTGTCATTTTAGTAATCCTTGTTGTAACAAATGATTTTATGGTACGTTTCCATAAATACCATTTATACGCTGCATAAATTAGATAAATTGCTTCTTTTCCATTTTAATTGTCTATCATTAGTTTATTTATAGAATACCTAGTTATTTCATTTTAGATAAATTGTTTATTTTACACTTTAACTGTCTCTCATTAGTTAATTTATAGAATACCTAGTTATTTCATAGAATAACTAGTTAAAATGTCAAATTATTAATATATTACACACTTTAACGGACACGATCAGTTATTTCATGGAATAACTAGATATTCTATGAAATAACTACATTATATACTTTAACGGTAACATATACACATACATACATTCGTACGTACATATATGCATACATACACGAATATATCGATACATACATGCATACATACTAATATTTCTGAATCCGGTCCTGACTTTTTTTTCCTCGCACCGAGAAACGCGTACCAATTAAATATCTATTACTTCATGCAATGACAACACCTATCTTTTATAAATTACAACGAAACTGTAAAAGTTATGAGCAATATATAATTTTAATTTATACCCACATTGTCGGAAAAGTTAAATGAAGATTTATATTATAAGAAAAGATTTTATTAACTTTAAATCGCTCCATTGGTTAATCAATAGTAAATTGATTAAATGTAAGAAATTAATTAAAGAGCTGATGCTTTTACTCAATGACAACGCTCTAAGAAGCTGCTCTTCCTGCGTGCGCATGGAAGATAAATGAAAGATCTTACATTTCACGGAGTGGCAATTCTCATCAGCTTTTAAATTCTTTGCTCATCCATGAATATTTTGAAGCACATTAATGTCTACAAATTCTGTTTTTCTAACACAGGATTTTAATCGTTAAGTTAAAAAAGATGCATCTCCTTTGAAGTACAATAATAATAACAAACGTGAACAAATAATTTACAAGCAAAATATATGCTAGCTAAATTCTTAGTTTTAACTGATTGTGGCAAAGAAGGTGAGGGATATTTGCCTGAAGAAAGAGATGATTTTCTGAAGAATTTCAAGGATTTAAACTGGTTCATGGTGTACACGAGAAAAAACAATGAAAATGCCATGCAATCTGTATCGAAATTCGATCAGGACTAAATTACTAGTGCTCAGTGGTTGTATCCATTCATCCACAGATGAGTTGCTTTGGGAATTGTATCCTTTATTTCTGAAAAATTAATTTTAGAATCGTCACTTTACTTGCATTTTTTATTCTTAATCGTGCATTTTACGTAAATACTTGCTTATATGTCTCGGCTGTTAGGTAAAGTTTTTCATTATTAATTCAGTTATGTTTAGCTCACTGTGAAAATTTTCGGGCGACATTCAACATTCATCTATATGATGACTATAAATTAATTACTTCTTCATCCATTGAAAAATGGTCCGTCTTTCCCAAATAACTGAGAAAACAGGGATTACTTTATACAGTATTCAATGTCTTTTTATCTCGCTAATACGAGAAATTTCTTTGTTAGTAAAATATATAAAAAAAAAACAAATTGTGCATAAATATGGAAGATTACTCGGATGGTTTGAGATTGATTTTCCTCTTAATGAAAGCAGTTAAGTACATACATTAACTAAAATCCTTCTCATAGCTCCACTTTAATTATTTCGACGTATACAAAACTACCATCCAAGAGTAAGTACGTAGCGTTGCTAGGATTTTTGAGATAGGAGACGTGAAAAAGGAACAATACTCTAGCCGGGACTCAAAATTAAATCTCACGAATACGCGCAGAGAGTGCTACCGTGAAACCACGAAGGCATGCAGAAAAGAGAAAGAAAATACTTTATATACTCCCCCTTTCAAAGGGCCACTAGGGATTAGGGGACCCAGTCGCCAAATCCTGGTGGTAAAGAATCATCATCCACAACCTTTTAGTTCGTGCGCCACTGTAGAGTCATTAGAATTTTTGAGACAAGAGACGTGAAAACTGAGCAATGCCCTCGCCGGTGATCAAACCTGGACCTCTCGAAAACGCTCCGAGTGTGCGACAGTTACACCACAAAGGCATGCAGAAAGGTGGAATAAAATACCTTATAAGTATGCCTTCGAGAAGGCTTTCGTAAAGGAAACTGACTCTTATTCACGTTACACTTGAGGAAAAACCATGAAAACAGTTATCATCCGGCCCCTTCTCTGGAATTAGAATCCAGCTTAAAGCGACTTAGCCACTCAACCGCTGGTGGCGTTTTTTATATAACTGCGGTGCAGAACACCAGGGTGCCTAGGTTCTAAGAACCATACCCCACATCGAACATGTAAGTATAGTTACGAATATTGTGAATTGTAACAAAATGGATCTTAGAGATCATAAACTTATAAGGGAAATACATAATTATCATGAAATTGTACTTAATATTTTCTAAGTAGATGTAAATAAAAATTCATTATTTGTAGTAGAAAGCAGGTCAGGCACAGAAAACCTGTAAAGAGAACATACGCATGGCAAAGAAACAATAATAGGCAAGTGCGAGACTTTTGGTGCCACTAGGTGAAATAAGGGTACATAAACATACTGATTATGAGATACAAAGAACTAATATATACATGTTAAGTTATAATACATATATTGCATAATACATAATCATTAAACTAGATTATTACACATGATGGCCCTAGGGCGCTTTATATACAATGGGTCGTTACAGTCATAACTATAATTGATAATCACAGGATTGTCAATTAACTCCTGCTGCTCAAAAAATTTCCGAGCAAGGCGGCTGTAGAATATTTTAATTTCCTCAATGTTAAGCTCCTTGTGGAGCTGCTTGTTTCGAACATACCAAGGGGCATTACATATTTGTCTGAGTGCCCCATTTTGGGCTGCCTGTAATTTTTTTCTTAAAGACTTGCAGGAATACGCCCAAACTGGGCAGGCGTAGCTAATGATGGGACGCAATACGGATTTGTAAATGAGCAACTTGTTGTCGATAGAAAGAACGCTGTTTCGAGCCATTAAGGGGAATAGTGACGCTTTACGCGCTCGAAACTTACTAATAATATGTTTAATGTGTGGGTTCCATGTGAGAGATTTAGCGAGGATCACCCCAAGATAAGGGACCTGCCTGACCCAAGGGATACTTTCACCATACATTTGTAGACAATCCGGAGATTTTCTTTTCTTAGTGAACAATATAGCATTGGTTTTGCCAACGTTGACTTTTATCTTCCACCGGACTAGCCAAGCCTCTAGTGCTTGGATGTGTTCTTGTAGGTGTTGTAAAACTGGACCAACAAATGCATTTTGTGTAAGGATCGCAGTGTCATCAGCATACATTGCGAGTGTAGTGTTGGGTGTAGTGGGTATGTCGTTCACATAAATGTTGAATAGAGTGGGGCCCAAGAGGGACCCCTGTGGGACGCCAGCCTGGATAGGCCGGCTTATGGAAAGTGAACCTGAAACATGAACGACAAAGTGTCTACCTGTCAGGTAGGACTTAATTGTGTTTGTGATGTAGCCTGGTAATCCCAGGTTGTGTAATTTGTATATGAGGGCATCCAGCCATACTCGATCGAAGGCCTTAGCTATATCCAGGAACAAGCCACCAGTCACACTGCGCTTCTGCAATCCTTCGCTGATATGCTCCACCACTCTATATAATTGGTGCGTAGTAGAATGTTTCTGCCGGAACCCAAACTGGTACGGTATGATGATCTTGTTGTCCAGTAGATAGGTGTTCAGTCTGTGTAATATCACAGCTTCCATCAGTTTACTTATTGAACTTAGCAGGCTTATGGGTCTATATGATTCCGGTGCATTCGCAGGCTTCTGTGGCTTCAGTATAGGAACTATTTTTGCTGTCTTCCAGACGTCAGGATAATGTTGTAACTTCAAGATGTAATTAGCAATTCTGGTAAAGTAGAAGATGGTTTTAACTGGAAATTTTTTAATCATTTGATTTGTGATACCATCAATACCTGGACTTTTCTTGTTTGCTAACTTCCTGATGTATCCACAGACCTCCGATGGCATGACTGAGATAATGTTGTCTGTGTGGGGGCTTATTATGTATTTGTTGTGAAAGTCAGCAATGAGCTGTTCTGTGTTTGTATCTGAAATGTTGTTTATGCAGAACTGAGATTCCAGATGCTGTGCTAAGAGTTCTGCTTTCTCAGTTCCAGTGTAATGGATCCGTTGGGGCCCATTAAGGGGCGGAATGGAATTGTAGCATTTTTTGTACCTCCTCACAGCTTTCCACAGGGAGTTATCCTCAGTGGAAAGTGATCCGAGGTAGCTGGTCCAGCTGTCTTGTGCAAGTTTGTTTGTAAGAGACTTGACTGCCTCATTCAGTTGGTTGAGGTGCCTTTTATCAGCCGGGTGCCTTGTACGCTGGTATTGCCTCCTGGCAGCATTTCTTTGGCGACGCAGCAGTCGAAGTTGTGGAGGTTGGAAGATTTTACCAGGTTTAACTTCAACCCTGGCCTTGTTGACTGCTGATTGAAGTTGGCAAGTAAAATCCTTGACCAAACTATCAATGTCACTCCCCGAGTGTACCGTTGGAATAGAGTACTGGATGTTGTTTAGAGCTTTGGCATAAGTTTGCCAGTCAATACGAAAGGCTCTGTTGTCTGTCGTGGTAAAACTACTGACGTTCAGGATAATTCTGACCGGGTTATGGTCAGATGATAATTCATCCAGCACAGAAATATCCAGCGGAGAGCGCTGGTGGCGTTTATTAGCATTTGTATCAAAAGACTTTGCAAAATAATTGCGTAGATACAGTTATTAGGTAATAACGAATTAATGTATTAATTAAGTTCTCAATATAAAGAAAAACTTTCATTCAATTTATCGCTATCAGCACTGACATTTGGAGAGAAAATAATTTGTTTTCTGATAATAAAACATCTTTTCAAGCGTAATATTTTGTGCGCAAAGTATCTAACACTTCCACACACTTATTTTTTCAATTCTCTTATATTCGATTAAATACAAGAATAAAAGACTTACAGAGTTCTTTCTAAAAGAGTTCCAAGACACGGCGGAGAATTTCCTACCATGCAGATTTTAAAATTTAGGTTGCATTCCAAATTTTAATAAATTATCTAAACAAAGCTAATAATCTCCATAAATGTTTTCGGCATACTTATTTACTCGATTTAATATAATTTCTTGAGTTGAATATTTTAATTTCTACCTTGAAGAATTTTTTACATGTAAGTTCACGTTTATAGTAAATAGTCAGTCACAATTACAAATTCCAAAACTCAGGCATGCTAAAAACAGCTTTGTCATTTCGTAAAGTAGAAAGAAAATACCATTAAATACTCCACTTGAAATACGAAGGCAAACAAAAAGTTAGTTTTGACACTATATATTTTTTTCTTGTTGTTGAGAAATCAGAAACTTTAACCAACTTCTAATACGAAGATCAAATAGTCAATTATATATTATATGATTCATTAATAATGCATTTTTCATTACATTTCTGAATTTTTCCCATTTTTACTAAAGATTTGGGGATGTAATCAGCAACTGAGGATTCGGCTTTCATTACTACAACGTACCAGAAGGCACACGGTTGTAAAACAATTTGTCATCATTCAAAAAGCTTGCAGAATAATATACACTTGCTGTCCGACTAAGTCTTCACTCAGAGGACTCTTCCGTAAAGTGCGCTATTCAAACAGATTTCACACCCTATTAAGAGCATTGTGCAAATGACAGCCGCCTGCGGAAACGCAGGGGAAAAGAAGACCTCGCGTAGCGTCTCAACACGTCTTAAGCATTTATCGGGATATCTTGCCTCCGTGTATACACGTCTTAATCATTTCTCGAGATATTTCAGTTCCGTGTATACGCGTTTTTAGAGCGATCTCTGAAAACGTTTAAAGACGTCTTAAGCAGTTAAAGGGTTAAAACTTTAAATTTAGGAAAACATTTTTTTCTAGAGAAAATTATACTTCTGTTCTTTTTGATATTAAAAGACTGCATGAAAAGTAATTTATTTTATACATTTTTATTTTACATGTGGTCTGCTATTTTTCAAATTCATTTTTTAAATTCATACCTTACTTTTATGCGTGGGACCTCATATTAGATTGCAAATTATTCCATACTTTATAACTCTCTTAAACCAGATTCTAGTTACATATTTTTGAATTGATTTTTTGATTTTTGAATGATTTTTTATTATTAACATAATGTTATAAATGTTATGTTAATTTTCAATGCTGAACTTTTTACATGCTTTCTCTATGTAAATTTCTGAGATTTTTTTCTAAATTTTATTATTAATTGCTATTTTTGCTTCCCATAAATTATGTTATATTTTTACATATAACGTATTTCAGTTGAGATGTCTAAGTAGCCCAAATCATTTATTTAAAGATTTACAAAAAATTGTTTTCAGTTTCGGCTACACTATTTACATACGGTAAAGCACGCAAAGGGCATCTGTCATAAAGAATGAGAGATACCTTTATGGAGAACTTTTGAAGGAAGTCTTATACATATTCACCTTACGTATAAGGAAAATCACAAAACCCAACCATGCAAAAATATTTCTTGTTTCGGAGGAATATAATTGTAGTATCAAAGTTTTAAATGGACAAATTAATTATTCAAGAAATAATATCATGATAATAAAATTAAGCAAATTACTTTTTACCGATATTATACATGAAAGAAGTTAAAATCTTACCTGTGACAAAAGATTGTAAATTAATATTAATTCTTGTCCAAAAATATGAGTTACTTATAAAAAATTTGATGCTGAAACTATATTTTTACAGAATTTAACAAATCGCAAAAGAATTTATAACCGTAATTAAGACTAGTGTAAATCGAAATGTATTTAAACCACGCCAAGAAATTTCATTCGAAATAATAATTTTTCTTCAAGTGAATTTATTTCACTTCCGTAAACATGACACTAGTTTATTATAAATTTAAAAATTAACAAATGAACAATAATTTCAGTTTGATGCATCATTTGCAGAAATAGGAAATTAAAGGATATTAATTTCCGCAAAGGAATTTAAAAAGCTTAGGAATATTATGAAAGGAATCTTTCATAAAGGGATTTAAAAATTCCATTGCGATAGCTTGTGATTATATATACTATCAAATATTTAAGCGTTAAAGTAAAGCCTTTCCCATTATCCAGAGAAAGACAAACTAATTTTGAGGGATAAAGATAATTTCTTGGAATCCTTTCTCGTGGAATAGACTTCGTGTCGTGTTCTTTGCCGTATTCAGAGAAAAGAACAAATTTTAATGGGAATTATTTTAGAGCAGAAAATGTATAACTGGATAGCCCCTCGAAGTTTCTGAAAACTTTGGATGTATGCATTTGAAGGAATTTCATATTTTTTAACGATTTTTTTAAAAATTTCAGGACACTATGCAAATTTATACAGTTAAAAAATTAAATATAATTTCCCTCAAAAAAATCCCCGCAAATTTAAGTAGTGGAATTTCTTTTGTTTTCATAAATAAACCCATTTATATTTCAACTGAAATTATTGAATGAAATTAAGTTTTAATTGCGTAGATTAAAAATAAAATAAAATAAAAAACAAACAAAATCACGTTAATACGAGATGTAATTTTGTTTTTATATTTACTGTACTAAGTGTAAATTTAAAAATACTTTTTATGTTAAACGGATCATATATCCCATTTCTCTTCAACTAAAATTAGTCAAAAAATCATTAATTGACGTTAAGTAATAAAATAATGAAATGTGAATAATGTAAATAATGAAATGTGTTAATGAAAGTACGTATTAATGCTGTGTTGACACCTTACACTCTGAAAACAGTTATGATTTTAAAGAAGAAACTGAATCACATAGAAAAGCCAGCATCAGAATCAGCATCAGATTTTAATACCTGAAACAAAATCTCAAAATTGTTTCTCCCAAATATTTTTTTTAACCTTTCAAATCCTTATTTAGTAACAATTGCGCCCTGCAGGTCTGGCGCCAGAGTCGTTGTAGTGCCACCGGGCGAGAAAATTCAGAGCAAAAAACAAAGAACAAAACTAAAACTTTATTAAGAACCGACGGTAGACTTCGGGCTTGAGCCTCTCATTACCGGCAAGTGCACCAAAAAACAATACGGCTGTGAGTTGTAGAGACTCATTTGGATTGAGTTAGTAGCTTCCTAAAATATGTATCGGGAAATATAATATTCGAATGTTATTTAAATCAAAACAGAAACTGAAATCACATAAATAAATAGCGAAATTTATTTCAGATAGAAATAATAACTAACCCCCATAATTAGAACTTTGGATATCAGATATTTCGGGTAATTAGAATTCTTCTCCGCTTTCATATTTACGCTAAACAAGAAGAATATGAAATGCTCATATCTCATATAGCCATTTTTGTCTCAAAATGTATTTTCCAAATCCTCATATTTTCTTCTCAAAAATCATATTAAAATAATTATAAATAACCACCTTTTAAACCTTTCCACAACTGGCAACGGTAATTCCATAACTGGTAGTAATTCAGATTCTAGCGCTGATTCTGCTACTGAAAGCATTTCAGAAATTAATTCTGATGAATTCGACATATCAAATTCGATTCTTCAGTCCCAAGCTAATTCAGATCAGACCATAATTTTAAATGAAAAAAATTAATACAAATTTAAGTTATGAAATATCTTCTTGGGCTGTGAAAACGAATGTTCCACATAATGCTTTATCATCATTACTTGAAAATTTGCATCAAAATGTTGATAGCAGTAACCTACCAAAAGATCCTCGTACTTTGCTAAGCACTACAAGAACTACACCGATAATTAATCTTACTCCAGGCAAATATTGTCATATTGGTTTATCAAGAGCTATTAATAACATGCTGCAAAATTTAATTAAACAAGGTTTAGAATTAATTAATAAGAAAATTGATTTGTTAATAAATATAGATGGTTTGCCTCTTTCTAAATCTTCCAAAAGTTGTGTTTGGCCTATATTGTGTTCTAGCACAATTTTAAAAAATGTTTATATAATTGGAATGTATTACGATTTTGACAAACCGCAAAACTCCAATGAATTTCTAAGGCACTTTGTAAAGGAAACAAAGTCATTAGTGCATGAAGGACTTCTCTTTAGAGAACAAATAATTAAAATAAATATCCATGCTTTAATATGCGATGCTCCTGCAAAACCTTACGTCCTGCAAGTGAAAGGACACACAGATTATTCCAGCTGTACAAAATGTACTATAGAAGGGAAATACAAAGAAAGAAGAATTTGCTTTCCTGGTGAAGCTAATAAGTTGAGATCAGATGAGGATTTCAGAAATTTAATTTATGATGATTATCATATCGGTGAAACAATTTTAACAAAATTACCTAATTTTGACTTAGTGACAAGTGTACCTCTAGACTATATGCATCCCATTTGCTTAGGTATCAGGAGAAAATCGTGGAATTTATGGTTAAGTGGTCCACTGACGATTAGATTGAGAGCAAATGAAATCAAATTAATTTCCGATAAATTGCTTTCATTAAAAAATACAACCCCGGACGAATTCGCTAGAAAATTGAGAAGTCTTACTGACATACTCTTGTGGAAAGCAACAGAATTTCGACAGTTTTTATTATATATTGGCCCTGTTGTATTAGCTTCAGTTTTAAGAGAAGATATATATCTTAATTTCCTAACTCTTCATGTAGCCACTATAATATTGATAAAAAATTCACCAGTTAAATATTTAGAATATGCAAACCAATTACTAAAGTACTTCGTTAAAACGTTTGCAATTATTTATGGAAAAGAAAATGTGTCGCATAATGTTCATAATTTATTGCATGTAGTTGAAGATGTAAAAATTATGAACCATTAGATTCTTTCAGTGCATTCAGATGCGAGAACTTTATGTAATTAATTAAGAAACATATGAGGAAACCAGATAAACTTTTTGAACAGTTATATAGACGATATGTAGAAAGGAACGCATTTTGCGATCTGTCCCATCAAATGAAGAATTCGGTGAAATGATTACTTGTTACAATGAACATCATGAAGGGCCTACTTTAAACGAAGCCGCAGATATCTAATACAAGATTTACAAAAAAAAAAACTATTTACAATAAATTGTTCCAAAAAGGGAAATAATTACGTGGTTTTAGATGACAATCAGACAGTATTAGTATCAAACATTTTATTTCAGCATTCTACTACCGTCTTTTTCTGAAAATAAGACATCCTCCGAAAATAAGCCCTATCGTGATTTTCGGAACTTTTTGTAAAATAAGACATCCTCCGAAAATAAGCCCTATCGTGATTTTCGGAACTTTTTGTAAAATAAGACATCCTCCGAAAATAATCCCTAGTTTAAATAATGTGACAAAAAGAATTCGTTAAAAAATGCTGTTGATTTATTAAGTATAAGTAATAATATGTTTAGCTTTCCTAATACTCGTATTTAAGAGAAACGTTTGAAACAAAAAATGAGTCGAAAATCAAAAGGGGTGATTGATGGGTTACTTATCTTCTCAGCGGTGCCGCATTAGGATCACAGCGGGGCTGTTTCAGGAAAGTAAAGGATGGGGACACTTTCTTCGAATAGCTACCCCCTCAACATATCTTATGAAATCCCCAACAGCTTTCTCCCTTTCTATTAACGAAATAAGGGATTTGAATGCTATCTTTTCATTTCTTAACGATTCAATTCTTCTCTTTTGTTACAGGCCATCAAAAAATAATAAAACAAAATTCAAGGACATTTCAAATACTAACTAATGCCCTTATTTTTACTTTATATAAAGCTTTTTCTTGACAATAAAAAATTACATTTTCATTGTAATAGATTGCAATAGGTTTGGGGTTGGGTGCAGGAAGTGGAAGTGGGGTTGGGTGCAAAGGGAAAAATATCTGCTCTAAGGACTACACCAGTCTTTGTGTTTTATGTTGCCCCTTAGGGGGTCGTTATTCACCATCTTTCAGTGTGACAGGTACGCTGTTCAATCTGATTTGAACAGAACTTCTAAATAGGCTTTCACAGGTGGTGAAAGGGGGAAAGAAATACTAGTTTTAGACACAAAAAGTTTACCTTTGGATGCGAAAAATGGCACGATATGTTTGCGATTTTCCTAACGGCGAACTGGTTAAAAATACAACATAAGGCAGCAGTCTACATTGAGCGACAGTGCAGGTATACAACGTTCATTCATTTCAGTCTTGTAAGTCTGATTATTTCCTCATACGTAATTTTATTTAAAAATAAAGTGAATAATTTTTAACCCCAGTTAAAATATGAGTACAAAACGAAAGAGCTATTCCGTCGAGTACAAAAAGGGAATCGTGGAGGACTCCAAGGGTGTAAATCTTGTAGCATTCTGTAAAGAGAAAATGCTGGATCTCCGTACGGTTCGTAAATGGCGAGCAGACTACGATTACCTGTGTCAACTGGTGGACCAAGGAAATGAGAAAAAACGCAAAGTTGGATCAGGTCGGCAGCCGTTACTTACCGAGTTGGAAGATTGCATCTGGGAATGGATTGCAGGCAGGAGAGCAATGGCTTTGGTTGTGCGCAGGGCTGATATTCAAAAATTTGCCCTTGAAACAGCAATTGAATTTGATATATCCACAGAAGAATTTAAAGCATCGTCACACTGGTTGGACAACTTCCTTAAACGACATGAACTATCTCTAAGGAGATCAACAACATTGTTTAAGCTGGAAGACAATGAAGTTGTTAAGCGTGCATTTGCATTTAAGCTTTTTGTTGATGGCATCGATTTTTCGAAATACCAACTCTCCAACATAATTGCTATGGATGAGACCGCGGTATTCCTAGGCCAAGGAGCTCAAACGACAGTTCACCACAAGGCTTCTTCGCCAATTTACGTTCCTTCTACCGGTTACGATAGTGCACGTGTTACCTGTATTTTGGCGATTATTCTAGATGGCAAGAAAGTATCGCCATTTTTAATCACTAAAGGTAAAAAAGACCAAATTCAACGTGTTTCAGGAATTTATGTCATTCAAAGTGAAAAAGCCTGGTGCACCCAAGCAGTTATAAGAAAGTGGGTTAATTTTATGCTGCCACCACTGTTGAGGGGTCAGAATAGAGGTTTACTAGTTTGGGATTCAGCCAGTACTCACCACGCTAAAGACATGAAAAACTTTCTTGCTGAGAGGAAGATTGATCAAATAATGATTCCAGCAGGAATGACTGGTTACCTCCAGACACTTGACATTGCAATAAACAAGCCATTCAAGGATCATTTGCGGATGGAAATCAATGAATATATTGAAAACAGAATGGTGAGAAATCATCGAGGTAATTTTGTAAAACCAGGCTTACAAGAAGTTGTGAATTGGGTAAAAAATTCATGGGACAAAATAACTGATAGTGATGTTTCCAATGCACTACGAACAGGCTACTTCGACAAGAAGTATTCATTTAACGATAGCTATATCGCAAGGCATGAGAGATTCGGACCAATGATTCAACAGGAAATGGATTTGGAAGAAAATCAGAATATAATTCAGAATTTTATTTATGACGATATTCCAGAAGATGATATGACTGTAACTGAATAAATTTAAATTTCTGTATTCTGTGTAAAATAAATATTAAATAAAAATATATAAATATACTTTTATTTTTGCCCTCCCCCGAAAATGAGCCCTAGCGCGTATTTTGGACCAAAAAAGAAAGTAAGACAGTGTCTTATTTTCGGAAAAAGACGGTAACGAATATTTTCTTTCGGATCAGAAACTTCTGCCCGTCAAAAACTTATATGACAGCCCTTGCGAATCTAGTATAAATTACATTCATGTTGCTAAAATAAATTCTGATTTTCAAAGATGGCCTGTTTCTCGCGTTGTTGGCAAATCATGGTTAATGGGCATTAAGAAATATTTGTTTGCTGTCTTTCCTCTAATTCACTGCACATAGACTAATTAGCAGTACGTTGGTGTTACTTCAGTTTTTAATGCTTTTAAATTCTACGTTAAAATATACAACTTAGTAAACTTTGGCATACGCAATATCTGAAGTGCAAATAATCAAATTTTTTAAATATTATGCTCTGTGGTTTATCTTTTAGAAAATCAAAAGCCTAGAATTCTGTAATTTTGAGTAAAAAATGAAAATAAAAAACATTTAACACCAACCAAAAACATCACGTAAACTTGTAATAACGTAACAGACAAATTACAAGTACTGCAAAAGATCATACCTTTTCATTTTGTTAAACCATATATTATAGCAATACTATTAAACATGTTAAAAAGTTAAAAACGCGAATATATTTGAATACAAAAACTATGCAACAATTTAGAAATTAGAAGTTATCTAGCATCAGTTCCACTCTAAAACAATGCAAGTGCAGACTTGATGTTAAGAACATCAAATTTATTGAAATCTTACTTTATTTTTCGATCTGCTTTTTCCTCAAACCATTTGCCGACTTTGCAGAATTTAATCTTAAAGTAGCATTTATGTACAGACATTTGTGGATAATCTTTAATCAAAGGACATTTTCAATTTTTTTTTTCGAGTTCTTCTAGTGTATTACATCTCATGCAAATACTCCATTAAAGTGATTCCATTACACTGGTGTGCAAAAATTAAGGATGAGAAGGTTTTTTCAATATAACTTTGTACAAAAGCTTTCCAAATCAACACATTTAATACCGTAAGATCCCTAATACGTAAGGACATGAGTAATGTAAGCAACACTTACTAAAAGAGAAATCAGAGGGATAAAAAGAAGCTTTATTGAAAAAGTAGCATGGAGCGCAATGCGACTGAAGGCCGAAACATCCCTTTGATGGGTGTCCAGCAAGAAACATCCGGTCTTTAATACGGAATATGATCTCCCCTGACTACTAGGCAGGTTTCACATCATTTGTGCATGCTAGATATGTGGTTGTTAAAGAGCTGTTGAGACACTGCTGCTCGGTCCTCATGTAGCACCAATCGCAGTTTCGGAATCGTTACTGGCGATAAGTTACGTGCTGCCACGGGTCTTCCTAGTAAGTTCCGTACATGCTTGACGGGATTTAGATCCAGAGACCTTGTCGACCAATCCATGTGTTCAATATCTTCACTCTCCAACAGCTCTTCGACAGTAACTGTGCGATGAGGTGGAGCGTTGTCGTCCATGAAGAGGAACTGAGGACCCATAGCCCTTGTGAAAAGACGCATGTAAGGAAGAAGAACCTCGTTACAATAGCAGTCCCAGGTGACGAACCTCCTTGGGAGATATGAAGGTCGGTCCGGCTACCAAGCATTATGTCTGCTCGAACGAGAACTCCGCGACCTCCAAAACAGTCCCTTTTGATGATGTTGAAGGGGTTATTGCGTGTTCCCCGCTCTGTCCAGATGTGTATGTGTCTAGAATCGCAACTCAGACTAAATCTGCTCTCATCTGTAAAGAGTACTCGTCCCCATTCATTGTCTCTCCAATTCCGGTGTTCCCGGCACCACAGAGAACGCCTTCTCCGATGGGCAGGCGTTAGAGGTACACACCGTACAGGGCGTCGTGCAAACAGACCACCACCGTGCAGTCTTCTGGCCACGGTAAAACGCGATATCGGTCGTCCAGTCGCCTGTGTCGTGTGTCTAGCGATTTCTCCCGCTGTCTGCCGCCTGTTTCTTCTGGCCTGTAAGGCAATATACCGGTCATCTGCGGGTGTGGTTCCTCGTGGACGACCACTACTAAACCCCCGGATAGCTGTTCCTGTAGTTTGAAATTGTCTCCAAAGTCGTGAAACGATGCTGTGAGCAATTCCGAACTCTGCAGCCACACTTGTCACACTGCGGCCTTCCTCCAACTTCCCAATGATTCGACCTCGGGTAAAAGCATCCAGATGTCGTCTAACAGATTGATTATTCGCCATTTCTCGCTGAGGCAGCAACTCGGTGTGATTTTAACTGCTATACGGCGTGCAATCTCTTTGCCAGAAATACTGATCTTACACCGACAACATGCTTTATACTACTCAGACACTCCCCCATTACGTCTACCTGCATATCTGCGCATGTGCTACCGTACATCACCTTACTTAATCTCCTGATTGGTCTTTCTGTCCGCTCTGCCTCTTCGTTCAGCTGATATGCTAATGTTTCGACTTCGTCCTTAATTTTTGCACATCAGTGTATATTGGCTGTACTGTAACTCCAAAAAACTGACAAATTAGCTATTTGTGTATGCTGAAATATTAAAAAATTGCTGTTTCAAAGTTGTAGGCTTCAGGTGAATGTTGAACCAGTATTTTGTCACAACATGCATCCTTGAAATGCTAGAGGACAAGAAGTGCTAGAGGTGGGCATCTGCAAATACAAATACTGTACTAATGCCCAAAATCAACTATAAATATGAGAATATTTTGTAAAAATCTTCTGCGCTCACAATTCAAGCCACAATTTTTCATAAATGTTTTTGGAAGCTGGGTCATGAACTACCAGGTACATACGTTTGATGTTTGGCTATTGTAATTTATTTAATTGATAATTAAATACACCCGATCATGATTTTAAAAGGTTTGCTAATTTTTCGAAAATAATATGAAAATAATCACGTAATGCATATATAAAAATAGAACATCGCTTTCCTGCCTGAGACTAAACTACTAATACAAAGAACGAAATATAAAAAATTTAAATTAAATAATTATTTCCTTTTACGCAATTAAATACATTTTTAATTCACAAAAATGTGTATGCAGATGAAATAAGCTATGTCAGTAATTTATGGAAAGAAAAGTTCTGCAAAGAGTAATGAACCTGATCCTATTACTCTAAGTGTTGCAGCTTTATTTCATATGAAATATTTTTTATATAGTTGTTCCTAAAAAGTAGTCTCGGAATAATTAAATCACTTAAATACATGTTCCCTTCTACTACAAGTAAATTTTTTTTTCTAAATGTACTAAGGTTAATTGATAAAGCAAAGTTCTTTTTAAATAGCAAGTCCGAATTTTAATTGATTTCATACCTAGATACATAATCATACATACATCGATAAAATAAATAAAATTCTAAGTAGACAGTTAGAGCAGTTTCTATTTTGCTAGAATTTACTACAAAAATTTTATAGTATCTAAAAAATTTCATTCTGTTTATGATCATTTAAGTTTCATAAACAGAAGTTAAGACGTTTAAGATCGCTTAAGACAGTTAATACATCGTTTAAGATCATAAACAGAATTTGATCATTTAAGTTTAAATTGTCTGTTTATGATGATTTAAGATTAAAAAAGATTTTTTTGTAAGGATTCATTAAGCATATTTCTTCCAATTGCTGATGATTGCAATTTCATTAAGCATATTTCTTCCAATTAATGTTTTCGAAGAAACGCTCTTAGAACCATATTATATCAAAGTAAAGAAGAATTACCCCCTCCGAAACTGTTAAATCTGAATCCATTAAAAAAGTACAGTTATGTGTGTAATGAACATAGGTAAAAACTGTATTAAAAGTCGAATTTATTTGTAAATTGTTCTTCTCTAAACTTCTGTTTTAAATCTGAAATATTTTGCACGAAGTATTATGCTATTTTATTTATTTCAAGACTATTTTACATTTAACTAAAATATCTAAAATAATTATTTTAGCTTTATCATCAGTTTCTTTTACATCGCGGAATTTGATGATGGGGTACAAATGGTGCCAAATTCTTGGTTTTCGGCTAATAAGAACAAATGCTATTGGCCAAATGAGAAAGAAATTCAAAACAAATTAAACAAATTCATTGCATAGCATCAAGCCCCAGATCCGGAACATTGGCAGTTGCATCGGGTTCTCCGAATTTTTGGAACGGCAAGTAAGATATTTTCTGTATTTCAAATGTATTCTTGTCGCTCATTTTTCTCACAGTATAGTTTAGAAAGCTGATTAAAAAGCGGAAAAATAGTCTACCTTGTAATAAAAAATTCAAATATTATCAATCATGTTGGGAAATAATATATTTGCTTGAACAAACTTAACTACATTATTTTTATACAAATTTGATGCTCTAGAAATCCCTTTAGTTACCTTAATTTTGCAGTGGAAAAATAATAAAATATTATAATCCTACATTTTAGAAAATATGTAAATAAAATTCTGATTTATATATTTATTAAATAAATCGTAGTAAAGTATCTAAAATTCTTAGAATTTAATAAAATAATGCAACTGTGATTGTCAACCTAATTTTACATCAAATATTTTGATCATTTTACTCAATAAATATTGCCAGAACGTTTATATGTTTGATCTAATATTAAACGGTTATTTAATTAATACATTTTGCTTTATGTTAAATTATTGTTTATGACCAATCGCGGAATTTTAAAGTTTAATGAAAACATTAAATTTTGTTTTCAGTTAATTATGAAAAAGGTATAGAAAAATTAAAGCTGGCTATGGAGTTTTCAGACATCGAAAGTTTCGATACGACTCTGATACGAGTTCGAGTCAGACTCTACTGCCGTACCAAAGCTCCCAGATTCGAATCTCGAAGAAGGCTTGGGTGTTTGTAAATGTAAGGCGTCTGCGCGGCATGGGGGCACTCAAAACATGCTGCAAGCTGAAAGTTCTCTCGAGAAGCTGATGGTAAGAAAATAGGACTGGGAGACCTTCAGACTCGCCCTCCGGGGTACTCTCCCTCGAAACTGGGGCGGAACTGAGCTAAAGTGGTGCTGTCACGTATATGGTTCTCAAGGCTCTTGCCAATGACAGGTGCAATCTTGTACTCCTTGCCAAGATAAATTTCCTGGGCTTGCTTGTGCTGGCTACGCCTGACAAAAGAAATCAGTAACATCAACGTATTATATTTTAATTATTCATCACTTATTATTTTTTTGTATTATTCCTTATTATTTATTGCCTATTCATTTCTGTTGCCGTTCCCGTCGGAGCTTCATAAGGCTGTCGCACATTTAATTTTAGAAACTAAGCTCTGTGCATAGGTGATCGTGGTAATACAGTAACATATTGGGACTACTTAATTGCAGCCCGCAATTAAAATTTTAATTTACCTGCAAAAATTAGATAACTATACTTGCTTCGTTATATTCTAAACGACAGTTTGTAAACTGGTACTTTCGAAAAAGGTTTTTGAATCAATGAAGATTTGATTCAAAAACTTTTTTCCGTTTTTCAGTTTTAGAATTAATTGTTTCATAATAATTTTTTTGTATTATTTCTCTTATATTTTAATTGCTTTCATAAGCGTTAACACAATTTAAAATGATAGCGATAAAATATATTTAAGAAGATGTTGATAGATGCATTGAAAAAATTTTATGCCTTTTATTTCATTGATCTTCGGTTTATAAATGCAGTAATTATAATTAAAAATTCACAAGCAAATTTTCCATTTAATGTATCTTCAGAGATAGTGCGAATTCTTCTCCCTGCAATGACTGAAGAGAAAGTTGCTACTATAACATCTAACTGGTTGAAATATGCAAAGAAACGTAAAGAAAGAAATGAAATGTAACTATGAAAATAAATTCAAATTGAATATTCATTCTGGTTGCTAGAATTTCCTTACGTATATGAATTTTATATACCGTTTTGTACAGAAGCTGTCTTGAAATCTTAAAATCTAAAAACTTAAAGTTTATATTAGCTTTTATTAAATTATAAGTATTATAAATTCTTATGTTTGAAACTGTCTGAGTTTCCTCTAACAGTAAATCAAACGATCATAGAACTATTTAATACTTATTTAAAAATTTGGAGTTTTCTATCAATTTTAAAATAATTTTAAAATAATAAATTTTCACCATCACCAGGTATGATTCTAATAATTCACAATTTCTATCCCAGATTCCAAGTTTTGACTTTCAATCGCAAGCTTAGAAAATCTGCTAGGCGAAATATTCAAACCTAAGCCTCAAGTGCAAAAGCCATATTTCCGTGTCAGTAATTAAGCCGATTATCACCTAAGCCTCACCAGCATGGGCTGCAGTTATCCTTGGTAATCTGAAAACTCTTCCTACATTGCAAAATGGACTGCTGAGAATTATCACAAATGTCCATTATATGGTTAAGTTCATTCTCCATCGGGACCTTCAAATTCCTAGAATGCAAGAGATACTAAGACCACTTAATGAAGACTTTTCTCTGAAAACTATAAATGGTCACAAGGTTAATTATTGTGAGATTTTTCAATACAAGTCTTAAAAAACTATTAAGACCTTTCATAGCACATCTCTTTGGAGACGAAAGCTTTATTACTTAGACAGGCTGACGCTGTTGAAGTGAAAATGGACTTTTGAGAATACAATACTACTATATATATTGTAAATAGTGTTTGCATAATTTTCTTCATTTTAGTTTATGCATTATGTTTATCTCATCTGTATTTTATATTTTACTGAATTTTTCTTCAAAAGACTTCGGAAATTCCACTTCAAGCTAACTTCGTAAGTTGAACTTTGAGAACCCAATCGCCTTGTAGGGTTCCTTTATTTTACATAAATTATTTAAATTTGGTACCTTTCCTGAACCTCTCATTTTCCCCTCTCATTTCCTCGTGAGGATGCAAATTTAAAGTCAGGTGAAATTCTGAACAGGCCAGTTTTGTAGTTTACTCAGAGTGTGATTTCGATAGCCAGCGCACGTTACTAGTTTGTTCTTGCTGTTACGCCCTTTCGGCCATTTAATAAGTATATCGCCGGGTAGGTTGTTGATTCATTCTGGTTAGCCTTAAATTAAATTATTAGTCCAGCACTACTCTTTAAATTTATTGTAAAATTATTCTTAAGTGCCACCGCAAATCGTCGGTGTTATTATAAGCACGAAGTACGTGCATTTGTGTTAAGCGTTTGACGAATAATAAAGGTGTTTTTTTACTCTTCTCCTATACTGGTATTATTTACGTCTATGCCAGAAGTCGTCAGGTTTCTTAGTGATATCTACCTAGTTTTATGTCAGAGTAAAATCCCACAACCAGACCTGCGAAAACCAGCCGCTAAGCTCCTCCAGCAAAGTGACATGACTCTTCCCAGTTTCACGCGCAAGATGATATAGGGATCAACTAGGATCCACAATCTTCCTACTTGCTGTCGAAGGTATCTAGGATTGATTTAGCAACCAAAAATCGACTGATTGACTCTTTCTAGATATTTTAAAGGCCTATATTCCCATTTGACTGGAGGGAATAACTTAGAAACTAATCACTCAGGGTATCTCAGACAACATTATATACACAATTAATTCCTGTCTCACCGACAGACACTTTGTCGTTCGCTTAAAATACATACTCCACAAACCGGCAAATCAAAGTCGGCGTACCAAAAAGGTCAATCCTTGGCACAATAATTTTCTTACTTTATGCGAACGACATACCCCGCATTCCCAGCACAACACTTGCCATTTATGCAGACGATACTACGAACCTCGCAAGAAACGCATCTCTGGATTCAGTTAAATATTCACTACAAAATCACATACATGCACTGGAATCCTGGCTTCAGAACTGAAAATAAAGATCAACGTCGAAAGAAACGGTAGCGGTTATATTTTCATAATGAAAACCTATAATCTTTAATATTTGTATAATACTTCTATCCCTTGATCCAAACAAGTAACCTATCTTGGTGTTATATTGACCAAAGATTGACATGGAAACCACACATTATACACGTAATCTCAAAGTTCCGAAAGTGTAAAGCTACTCTTCATCCCTTAAGTCGCCGAAACTTTATTTGATGCCTTGACAACAAAGTTACTCGTCCATAAGGACATGTTGCTACCTATTATTACTTATGTCTGTTCCGTCTGGGATTTTGTATGTAAAACCACGTTTCAGAGACTGCAAATTAGTCAAAACATTATGCTATGCCATATTGCTCATGCTCGCTGGTTCTACCGTAATGCAACTACACATGAAGAGCTTGGCATAAAAAATATTACTGTACTTATTACAAAAATTTCTAAAGGTATGGTTTCTGCTTTTTTTCGCCTGTTACTTTATATCATTTTACTTGTATACTGTTATAACATGTTATTTCTGTTTGTGTTATAATTTGTATATTATTATTTGGAACAAAGCCCGTAGTTTTCTGGTGCTTTCCTTACTTTCAGCCAATAATACATCTCAACGCTTCCACTTCTCCATCGGTGCATTACATACAAGCTTCGAAATCGACGAACGTGCTTTATTTTGCATAGCCTTTATTAAGAACAATTTGCTATCTTTTTTTCATCCTACAAGGAACTGCTGCCTGAAATACTCTTCTGCTGTCACACTATTTTTCATACTAATTTTATCACATATCTTGTTAGCCTGGGATAGTGCTCCGGCCCATGAACCCGTGTTTCGTGGCCTACGGCCACCTAAGGAGATCGACAAGGATCCAATACCTAGCTTTTCTTCATTGGTACATTGAATCGTGTGGCTTGTAACTGTACACTCTCCAGACTGATCCTCACGGAGACCCGCATTCGAGATCGATTCTCTGCGCCCAGAATAGCTGCACAATGTTCTCTTCTGGTAACAAACGGTTCCTCTCTTTTTCTTCTTTGCATTTACGCTTCCATTCTCACAGATTTCGAACACGCCACGGTTTCAACAAAGCGCCGATAAAAGCTGTACTTCATTAGAACTGATAGCGCTTCGCCTCGCGCGTTAAATCAGGCATAATTTAATACTGGTAAATTGGATGGCACATTTCTTGAGAGAGTTGGTTGCCAAATATAGGGTCCTAACTGTAAAATGTTAAATCAAAGTACTCTATAAAACTGACAAGCGTCTTTAAAACTGATAGTTTCGTCTAAAATATTATGACAAAAGTTTCAGAAAGTTTTAAATAACTAAAATGACATAAGTTGAAATTTAAATGAATGGTTATGTAATCGGGAATTGCACAAATTAATCTTTATCGATATTTTTAACGACGTGTTTTGAATGTCAGCAAGCGAAATGGATAAAGTCAGAATAAGCTTTGGCATAGCTGAGCGATAGAATGTAAATGCCATGCGAGGCTGCTAGAAGTTCTAAACATACACCCCCCCTTTTTTAATAATCAACCAACTAATTTGCATTCTGGTGAGGACTGACGGAAAGGAGAAGTTTGAGTAAACGTTGTAAATCATAATAATTTTTTAATTGATGTAAATTGGATATATAAAATGATAACGCTATTGACTTTGCAGTTGTATTTAATTTTGGATATAATTTCTGATTTTTTCCTGCATACTTGAGTTTTAGGTTTCTTAATATTTTGAAATTTTAATTTTTAGTATTGATTATTAAACCTATAATTAATTATTATTCATACGCTGTTCATAAATTATTCACATTTAATCTGTTTTAATTTACACGTTACAGAGCTCCCATTCTGTGACAGTCTTATCATTATTCATTCTAATATTTTACTTTAATTTAGACTCTAGTATTAACTTCATTAGCATTTTCAATCTTTATATAATAATAACATGTGCAGAATATTATAATTTCCTGCATAGTTAGATGTTTCCTTACAATTTTAAATTTTTCTATTATATTTTCCGATCTTAATAGATCTTCTATTTAATTTTATTTGATTAAATTTTACATATAAATTTTCTACGACAAATTGAGTGATTCAGTTTAATATTATTAAAATACATGCATTTATTTTTCATATGTTTTTAAACACTTCAGTGTTTTCTGGCATCATGTTTAGTTTCAAGCTCAGATTACTATAAAATGAACTTAATGTTATACTAAACTAATTCTAACTGTTCTAACTAATTCAACTAGTTCAATACTAAACTAATTCAACAAACGACTTCACTTGCATTCTATATTATAATCTCTAATATAAGGATTTCTATGAATTGTAAAAAGAGAATATACAAATATTAATCGCTTCAGAATGGAACTGGTATACATATACAAACACCTCCTCTTTCTGTTCAAACACACCTTAAGGCACAATTAATTCTTTACATGAAGAAGATCCTTATAGCTCATTTGTGTCTTCGAGATCTCTGGCTTTTAGTGCTTCTTCACAAGTTCTCAAAGTCAGTAGGAAATGCACTTGACATTTTTATTCGATTTATAAAACGCATACTGTTGTAAGGAAGATTTTTAAGTTAGATTATTATTCGAATAGCAACATTCTGTGCTAATTATGTACAAAGACATAGATTCAAAATATTCTTGCAAGGCATGATTGTCATTCATGATATAAAATTCCAATATTTTCCTATTATTTGCTACACTTTAGAAAACATTTGTTTTACAACTTTAGCATTTAACGAAATACACAACTAAAAATCGCGATGTACTTCTTTTAAAGAAAGAAACTTTGATATATTTCTTAAATTAAATGTTGTTCCCTCCCTTTATCTTTCTTTAATAGAGTTAGTTTAGTTAGACGTAATAACGACGTGGCACAATTAGACCTAGTCTCTTTCTCATTCAACAATGATTCTTGTTCAAACGACTGTGACTCACCCCCCCCCCGTTTTTCAAAAGTGTGCTTTAATCTCATATGAAACCAATGAATGATAAGTAATCAAATAAATATCTAATCTTTTATGAGTAAGAAATGGGAATACAGCTGCTGTATAAGAATATCGAGATCTTTTTAAATGTTAGCCC
>KK112142.1:278457-349568 GCA_000611955.2 Stegodyphus mimosarum
AAAAGTGCAATCATTTGCATGGGGTGGAAATGCTGTGACTGTTTAGAAGATTTAGAATATAATTGTATTCAGTCTGATTTGCGTCTTAATTGGTATAACTAGACTTGTCAAAATATTGTAATTTATCCACCAGTCAAATATTGGTTTTGTCCAAACTGTAGATACCTATCATTTGTTACAAATTATATTTATTTGAAATCTTTTTATTACTTAATTAAAAATGATTTAATATGTAGAATGTATTGTCTGAGTTCTATTTCATATTTTTAATTTAATTATTTAAAAGTAAGGTTAAAGTTTACAATTGGGTGCCCCTTGTTTTTTGGCGATTCTTTTTTGACGCCAAGATCGGCGCCAGGAAGGCACAATTTCAAGATGGACGCTACACATAACCAAAATAAGTCAAAGAATTTCACAAACTCCGTGTCCATGTACACATCGGTCTATTTTCACTTAAAAAAACATCAGAGAATTGCACAAACTAATCACTGCCCATTGCCTCGTCTTTGTCCATGTGCACATCGATTTATTTTCACTTAAAAAAATCAAGAAGCTAAAACCAAGTTAAAACTCTCATGGTAACCAGAAATGGGGTTTTATCGCCAAAACTGAAGAAAATTTTTCGCCAAACGAAACGGCACCCAAACATTAGAGGCAAAAATAATGTGTGTTCATGAGAACGTTGACATTCAAAGAAAATCCAAATTTCTTTTAAAGCAATAAATAACAAATATAATAACGAATTTAGCAATAAATAACAAATTTTCTAAGCACTAATTTATAACACAAACTATTGACATAAAACTGATTAACTGTTTATGTTCAACAAATGTGCTACAAAGAATGATTTTACAAATGTGTGGGATTTAATTATTACATATTGTTTTAACCATGCATAACTAATTTAAATCATAATGATTACACATTATTTATATCAATCGCACAGGTCAGCTAGTCAATAATATAATTATGATACAACAATAATATAAATACAGTGTAGTAATAATATATACAATGTAGCAATAAAGAAATATGTGACAGTAAATATGCTAGATAGTGCTGCTAGATTCCAAAATATAATGTAATGCAATCAAATAGGTAGCATTCTACCTTAAAATGAAGCAGTATAATCTATAAAAAATAAAATAATTAGCTAATGAAGTACAGGACGCATGGTGTCACTATAAATATTCACCAAAATATGTATAGTGAATATGTAAGAGAATAATTTGCAAGTAGTAATTATCAGTTGCAAAGATGAGGTCAATCTATATACATGATTATGTTCAGAAAAAGATAAGATCAAATAAGGATTTAATGATGGTTCTAATAGCAAGTGAGAACGTATAATTAGTTAAAAAATCTTTAATGTATTGCCAAGAAGGCTGCAGAAACGACTTAAATTCTTTCATTTAACAGAGGAATTTTTATGCAAACTTAGACCCTAGTCTTATAGCATAGAACTGTCAAAATTTATTATTCAATAGGAAAACTTATTGAAAATTATAATGTTCTTATATATGCATCAATTTTTCAGTGTCCACACATGTTTATAGGTTCAAATGCCATATTTCAAAATCAAAGTTATTTATGAAATTAAACCTTATAAAATCTGATAATTCATTTGTGTGTGGAAATTTTTCAATCTAAATCTCTATTAAATTATTTTTGCCTTTTAAATTACACCCCATTATTTATTTAAATTTAATTTATTAATGTCTTTGTATAATATATCAAAGTTCTTTGAAATATTAGTACGAACAAAGTTCAAAATTCTTTGAAATATTTTTTGTATAATGAAAATAACGAGTAAAAAATAGAAAATTTAAAGAATAGAAAAATTAAAGAAGCATACAAAATTGTTAATAACCAGTATTATATCATTAATTGTTCATTTAATAGTTGATTTTATCGCTTTTAACTTATTTCACGTCTAAATTTTCTACGCGGGAATTCTCGGTCTAATTTTTATTATAAAAGACGAAAAAATTCGGAGAGGAATAAGGTAAAATCTTGATTGTGTAAAACACATATTCGAATCTAAATGTATTATAAGAAGTACAAAAAATGTATACAAGATCTTAGCCCCCAAACCAGTCATTTAAACTATTCCAACTGTCCAGGAAAACGATAAACATTACGAATATAAAAGTCTGCCCTTTTTTATATATAAATAAATAAAGGAAATGTGGGCAGTTCACGCACTTAGGATTCGTTCTTTTCGATTCAGTTCAAATAACGGATCTGGAACTGAGAACCCAATGCGCATGCGTGGTTAATGTTGGTGCGAATAGCCTGAAGAGGCTAATCGCACCGGTGGTGCGAATAGCATCGGCCGCGAAGGAAAGGTATATAGAAAATGGGCAATTTCGTATTTCAGAGAAGAGTAAAAAGGAACTTCGTATATTTAATACGAGTTCTAAAAGTCAGGAAAAAAATATGGGACAAAAAGAAATTAAAAATAAATGGCTCAAAAGTAATGTAGAGGAAAAAAAATAATAAAAGGGCCTATAGAATGAAAAGGAAAAGGAGTAAGAAAATATCCTAAATACGATCGTGTCCAAACAAAGTATATATTAAGTAAGGTAACATATAGTAATGCGGTAACCAAACATATTCATACATTTTTTTTTTCAAACAACATCGGACAAGATCATAAAACCATACACAGTGCGAGAGCATATCAGCAAAATTAATTAAATAAATAAATATCAGAATTTTTTTTATTTGATTATTTTTTTAAACATTATGTTTATTTAATAATTTAACCATCATAGTTTACTATATATTTGTACTAGTCTAACAAGTTGAGGCACTCTTTATCAGTATATGCTCATAACTCTAAGAGCTGTATTCAAGGAAATATAAATTAATCTTATTGTATTGTTTATTTGCGAACTGAAAGAAAACATTGCAATCGAAAACAGTAAAACTGCACCCTTTTACATTTATCGATGCCCAAGATCCCCTTTGCCCTTCTCGAGAAATTCCTCAAAGGGGCCCAGATGGGGAATGCTGACAGACGGCGTCTACTGATAAGGATAGCGTCACTACAGGTTACAGGAAAAACAAGTATATGATATAAAGCAATTTCTAACTATTATTTAATGTCAGAGGCCTACAACCATAATAAATAAATGAATTTGAATTTATTCTAATAATATATATTTGATTTAGTTTAGAGAAAATAAGGCTACTTATCAGAAAGCTCCTGTTTTCCTTCGGACTGCAGAAGAATGAGCAGCGAGGAAGATGAGACCCCTTGTGCACAGAAAAACTGTCACATTTGAGGGCGAGACACTTCGGAGAAAATTTTTTAAAATTTCTTTAATTAATTAAGTCTTTTTTCTGGAAAACACACGTAAAAAGGTCGGAGCTGGCCAAGCTGCTGTCTCTATCGTTCGTGATCACAGCGCCCTCCTTTCTATGACATCTCAGGAGAGAGAGAGGGAAGGAAAGGGGGAAAAAATAAAAAAATAATTGAAGGATTTTTATGAAATTTTAACCCAGAGTCGGGATGCAATTTAATGTTAAATATTAGTCCCAAGTTTAAGCCTTTTTTTTTTTTATCCAAGGATGCATACACTGATCTGAGAGAAAAGAAGAAAAAAAAATTACAGACAGACAGACAAAGAAGACAGATGTCTTGTTTTGCACCCGCTAAGTCTTTCTGCACCGATGGGCGAAAAATCAAGCTAGGGTGCGAAGGAAAGGTATATAGAAAATGGGCAATTTCGCATTTCAGAAGAGAGTGAAAAAGGAACTTCGTATATTTTATACGAGTTCTAAAGGCCAGGAAAAAAATATGGGACAAAATAAAATTAAAAATAAATGGCCCAAAAGTAATGGAGAGGAAAAAAAGAATAAAAAGGGCCTATAGAATGAAAAGGAAAGGAAGTAAGAAAATGTCCTAAATACGATTGCGTCCAAACAAAAGTATATATTAAGTAAGGTTACATATAGTATTGCGGTATCCAAACATAATCATACATTTTTTTTTTTTGCAAACGACATCAGACAAGATCATAAAACCATACACAGTTTGAGAGCAAATCAGCAAAATTAAATAAATAAATAACTATCAGAATTTTTTTTTGGTTAATTGTTTTTTTAAGCATTATATTTATTTAATAATTTAATCATCATAGTTTACTATATATTTGTGCCAGTCTAACAAGTTGAGGCACACTTTATAAAAAATTACTACTAATGTTCTATAATACAGTTACAGTTATCATGCATTACAGTTACCGTTATCATAAATACTAAATTATAATTACATATGTGACAAAGGCCAACTGGATCTAGTTGGGTAGGGTTCGGAAATACACATCTGTGGCACACAAAATTCCTCAACAGCATGAAAAAAACTTTCTAAAATTATCTGAATTAAAATATGTATACTGCCGTCACCACGTAAATTCACAAAAATAAGAGTAGAAACTATCATCTGTAGTGCCGGACTGTCGGTGGCATTTCTTGCATGAACCTTTCTTACGACAAACCCTATCAAAGCCATCTGAACGATCTCTACATTCGACCATACGCATTTCCTTCGTACAAACAGGACACTTATAATGACTACTAAGTAAATCTTTATATTTACACACCAGTCTATTAATTCTTTTTTTTTCCTCTTTCGTTCCAAATCGTACAGAAACTTCACATTAATCTCATCACATACAGCCATCTTACGGCGTACAGCGCAAAATAAGCAAAGTACTTTCTACATGACATCCAAAGAAGAAATAAACCCTTAAAAATATTTTTCCATCAGTCAAATTCACCGCAATGACGCAACCAAACGCGTCATAATACAGTTTCTATAACATTCAACTATTCAGGTTACCATAAATGAAACAACAATTGGGTGATAAATGAAGCAACAACATGGTGATAATCAAAGGGAACCCTAAAATATAGACTAACCAAAATTTAAGAAAGAAATATTTCTTGAGCACAGGTAATCAATTCCATTAAATAGTTTACACGCGCTTTCGAAGTTCCATTAATGCAGATGGGTCCATTACCGTGTTCCATTTCCAACTTTCCTTGTCTTGTGTGAAACTTAGATTTTATACCTGGCATCACTCTGAAGAAGGATAAAATTTGCGTTCACTTAGTTCAGTACCCTCGCCATGTTCGTTGTAATAGTAATGTGGTTTTAAATTTTTTTGATTTTGTGTGTCATTCAGATCATTTTTAGTTTAAGTTTAAAAGCTGATGCGCATTATTATTTTTCGGTACTATTACAAGAGTGGCAAATCTGTCATCAGTGCTACAAAATTTTACGCTTAGCTTATAGTTTGTATAAATTATGACGAGGTAAGATAATGATCAAAGTAATATGTTATTTTTATGCCACTGTGTATTAAAATTTTGAAACAAAGCTTTTTGTAATATATATTAGTTGAAAGCTTCTGTCAGGAATATCAAATATTCCTGTTTGAAATAAATGCAGACCGCATTTAAAATAAAATTTCCTAAGAGCAAATTGCTTACGAAAAGTGGTGGGCATTTTTATATTAAAATAGTGATGTTTATGATATAAATCGGTAATGAGGAAGCGGTTTATAGTATGAACATTTTTCTTCCAGCACGTTACGCTGAATAAACAAAATTCATATCATGAACATAATTTATCTATTGGTTAATTCTTAAGAATTCTCAGAACGCTTATCCTTTCTTTCTTTATTGTGTAAAATGTAATGGAGAATTTTTTTCCCCTTTGTAATAATTCGTTTCTACTTACACTTTTTGCTTTACTTTGGAAGTACATAACTGTCTCAAAATTAACAATTATTTTTACATTAGAGGATAAAAGTAACGTATAAATGAATGACTAAATTTTATATAAGTATTTTATTGTTTTGAGGCAGTTTTGTATAAATGGTGGTAGTTTCCTATTTTTCACAGAAGCGTATTATTTGAAATTAATAAAAAATATAAATCATTGATTGAAATGATCAGCGTTTGATCATTTCATTTTTCCCCCTTGGGTATTTTCTTGACCTCCCTTTTTTTTTTTTTTTTTCACCTTAATGAATGTATAATATTGACTATTCTTATTCAGGTGTTTTTAATGTAGCAAAAAATTTTAAGGAGCGACATTGTATGGAAATACTAACTAGTAATTCTTAAGGAGGTCAACAATATAATTTTATATCTTTTATGGAAGTTGCAGAATCTGGTTTGAATGTAGTTCTTATATATGTAAAATTCTTAAGTTTCTGTGAATTGAAACAAAATTTTGACATTGCTTATAGCAGTTCTCAAAATGTCAGGTGTGAAAGAGTTTCGTAAAACAGCATATTACGGGCCAGTTTGGCGCATTTTCGAAAAATCACCAAATCGGTTATATTCGGGCATTTTAGAAAGTCACTAGCTCATCATATCGCCATATTAGATGATTGCGAATTTGAATGAATCCTGTAAATACGCAAAAATATCTAAAATGGAAGTTCAAGAAAAACAACGATAAAGTATTTGAAAGTTAATAACTATGTATTTTATGGCATCAACAATATTAAAACTTTTCATAATATATACCATTTTTAAGACAGTAGCAAAATAGAGTAAAACGTTTCAGCACGAAATTTAAGAAATTGTAATAAGCAGTAAATGATCAGAAAGCATTGATTCATATTTAATTTAAAACTTGCAAACTTGCTAAAAAAAATGCAGAAGAAAAAAGATAAAATTCAAAATTTCGATCTGCTGAAACATGAGCAATAGTATAGTAAAAAAAAAAGTGGTTAAACGATTTTAACTTTGCAATTTATATTTTTACAATAAATTTTCATTTATAATAAGTAGTAGGGCTAGACTGCAGATTATGGGCCAGTCGCAAATGAAGCGAAATCGCGCCAAATCTGGTAACCTCTTGGTGTCATGAAAATCGTTAGAATTTAAGGTTACAGTTTATAGCATTTAAGCGGGCTTTTTGAATTTTCGTCATTTCACTGTGCTTCTAGTAAATTGTGTGAGTAAAATGGCTGATGTCGAAAGAGTTGAACGTATGGATTTTACTTATTTGATTCGATTGCAAGATAAGGGCGAAAGATGTGCGATAGAATGGTTCATGAATTATGGTTTGATTGTGAATATGTACGAATGTCCTAAGTGTAAAAATAGTATGAAATTATTTGAAATGAAAGATGCGACAGATTTGTGTGAATGAAGGTGTGTGTCCGCTATATGTGGTTAAGCACATGGTTGAAATGAGCCGTAGAGTCGGTGTTGAATGAGCGTGCCATTTTGAATTTCATCTCAATTGTATTGTTACATTTTAGTGTGGATATAAACAAATAAGAGTTTCTACTATTTATTATAAATAAAAATTTATTGTAAAAATATAAATTACGTAGTTAAAATTGTTTAACCACTTTTTGTTTTTTTTACTATACTATTGCTCATGTTTCAGCAGATCGAAATTTTGAATTTTATTTTTTTCTTCTGCATTTTTCTTTAAAGTTTTAGATTAAATATGAATCAATGCTTTCCGATCATTTATTGCTCATTTACTGCTTATTACAATTTCTTAAAATTTCGTGCTAAAACGTTTTACTCCATTTTGCTACTGTCTTAAAAATAGTATATATTATGAAAAGTTTTAATATTGCTGATGCCATAAAATACATAGTTATAAACTTTCAAATACTTTATCGTTGTTTTGCTTGCACTTCTGTTTTAGATATTATGTTTACATGATAAATTTTTGGCATGCTTACAGGATTCATTCAAATTTGCAACAATCTAATATGGCGATATGATGAGTTAGTGATATTCTAAAACGAGTGAGAATAACCGATTTGGCGACTTTTCGAAAATGCGCCAAACTGGCCCTTAATATGCAGTTTTAGCAAAATGTGTTTCGATTAGTATCGCGTGATGACATTTGCATTTATTTACTAAGCAAAAGATTTAATTATTCGAGATACAATTACATCTTCCCCTCCCCTTCTGAATCGCTTACATAGAAGGCTTGCAAAAAATATTTCTCGCAAGCGAAATGGCAAGTTTATATTTTGTTAGGATATCAAATTAGAGGACTGAAAGTAATAACGCCTTTCATTATTACTTCAGATTAATGCTGCGGGTGCGGAACCTGAATGTTTTTTTTCTTGTTATGAATGTTAATTTTAAGTTACCTGTTAAGTAATCATATGTGCAGAATACCAAAACGTTAACTAGAAGAGGAAATACTTAAGCTATTCACTGAATATATTTGCTATAGTATCCAGACCATCTGGCGATTTGTTACTCAAATTCTATTCCAAACTTAGGTATCTGAAACTAATTTTTAATCTAAACCTAAAAATTATGACTAATCTTTGAATTTAATTTTCATCATAAGTATTGTGAATTCCAGAAAGAAATGTATTTTGTATCAAGGACGAGGGTAAAAGTGAAAAGCTAAATTGGGCAGAATTCAGTTTTACACAGATGAGGATTTAACAGGATTGCAAAAATGTTATGCATTCCATATGATGTAGACCTAAAATCCGTCGAAACACGTAAAAATATTCTATTTACTCTTATTAAAAACTAATGGTTCGGCTATAAAATACAATTTTTTTTTTTTTGCTTACAAATATTAGTTTTAACAGTTTTTCTTGCAAATGCCACTTTTTATTATAGGCTCTAGTGTAGAATTGGGTGCCCCTTTGATTGGCGACGAATTTTGTTTAATTTTTTGGGGATAAAACGCCATTTCTGGTTATTATGATAGTTTTAACTTGGTTTGCTACCATTGCCGTCACTTTAGGGTTACCGTTACTCTGTTTTAACGTTATATGACGTCATCGTTGTTACTTTCTTAAATATAAATTTTATTGGTTGTTTTTGTGATTACGTGAGTAATTTATGTAAAATTAAGTGTAAATTTTATTGGTTATTTTTGTGATAGCGGGAGTAATTTATGTAAATTATATTGTTTGTTTTTGTAACTGCGTAAGTATTTCATTTTACTTTTAGTTCCCCGCTTGATATTTTACGCTATCGTTCTCCGTCATCCAGCAAAGTAGTATGTCTGGGAAAATTAATATGCGTTTTTTTTTTTTATTGGAGAAAAACGGTAAGAGAGCTATTATTGATTGGTGTATGCATGAAAGTTTGATTAGTTCTCGTTATGTTTGTCCTGTTTGTATGAAAGATATGCGTTTGATCGATAGAAAGGATAGATCGGATGGCTACGAATGGATTTGTCGTGAAAAAGGTGTGAATGCTCATCATTGTAAGAGGTCAGTGAGGAAAGGTACCTGGTTTGAAGAGAGTAATATGAGTATGATTGAGATTTTAATGTTTTCGTATCTATGGGTGTATGAAGCTGGTACGAATTTGATTATGAATGAGGTGAATGTGAAATCGAATAAGACTGTGGTTGATTGGCGTAATTTTTGTAGAGAAGTGTGTATGGATGTATGCGTGAAAAAGAGTGAAATGATTGGAGGTCCTGGTATGGTTGTGGAGGTTGATGAAAGCAAGTTTGGTAAGAGAAAGTATAATAGAGGTAGACGAGTGAATGGTAAATGGGTGTTTGGTGGGATTGAAAGAGAGAGTGGAAAGTGTTTTTTTGAGGTTGTGGAAGATAGATCGAAAGAGACTTTGTTGGAGGTTATTAGACGAAAAATTCTACCTGGGACGACAATTATTTCAGACTGCTGGAAATCTTACGATTGTTTGAATAGTAAAGGTTTCCAGCATTTATCTGTCAACCATTCGTTGAACTTTGTTGAACCAATGACTGGTGCCCACACTAACAATATTGAAAGTATGTGGAGCCAGGTAAAGCGGGAGTTCCGAAAACACAGTGTCCGGCAATCGTCGGAAGATATTTTCGATTCTTATTTTGCGGAATTTATGTGGAGGAGGCGCTACCGGAATCAGACGGAAGCAGATCCGTTCCGGGACTTTTTAAATTGCGTGAAAGATTTGTATGTGCCACAGTTCTCCGACGATGCTGAAGAGGATGTCGAAGTAACGATCTAGGTAAGTTCTGTTTTTTACGAATTGTAAACTACATCATCTAGCTCAATTCGCGTTTTATGACGTAATATTGGCTACGCCTGTTTGTAAAAGCAAGTTGTAGTTAAACTGTAGCTTCATTTTTGAAGAAATGTTAAATTCTATTTTAACTGAGTTGAAATGTTAGGTTTATAATGTTACTGCGGGAGATATTTTTTATGATAAAAGTTTATTCAACTGTCTTTTTTTATGTGAAAAGAGATCACTGTGCACATGGACAAAGCCAAGGTTGTGCGATGCCGAGTTTGTGCAATTCTGGATTTTTTTTAATTGAAATAGATGGATGTGTACATGGACAAAGTCAAGGCAGTGCGCGATGCCGAGTTTGTGCATTTCTCTGATTTTTTTAAGTGAAAATAGATCGATGTGTACATGGGCAAAGTCAAGGCAGTGCGCGATGCCGAGTTTGTGCAATTCTCTGATGTTTTTTTAAGTGAAAATAGATCGACGTGTACATGGACAAAGTCAAGGCAGTGCGCGATGCCGAGTTTGTGCAATTCTCTGATGTTTTTTTAAGTGAAAATAGATCGATGTGTACATGGGCAAAGTCAAGGCAGTGCGCGATGCCGAGTTTGTGCAATTCTGTGATTTTTTTAAGTGAAAATAGATCGATGTGTACATGGGCAAAGACAAGGCAGTGCGCGATGCCGAGTTTGTGCATTTCTCTGGTTTTTTTTAAGTGAAAATAGATCGATGTGTACATGGGCAAAGTCAAGGCAGTGCGCGATGCCGAGTTTGTGCAATTCTCTGATGTTTTTTTAACTGAAAATAGATCGATGTGTACATGGACAATGTCAAGGCAGTGCGCGATGCCGAGTTTGTGCAATTCTCTGATGTTTTTTTAAGTGAAAATAGAACGACGTGTACATGGGCAAAGACAAGGCAGTGCGCGATGCCGAGTTTGTGCATTTCTCTGATGTTTTTTTAAGTGAAAATAGATCGATGTGTACATGGGCAAAGTCAAGGCAGTGCGCGATGCCGAGTTTGTGCAATTCTCTGATTTTTTTTAACTGAAAATAGATCGATGTGTACATGGACAAAGTCAAGGCAGTGCGCGATGCCGAGTTTGTGCAATTCTCTGATGTTTTTTTAAGTGAAAATAGATCGATGTGTACATGGACACCGAGTTTCTGCAATTCTTTGGTGTTTTTCGAGCGAATACAGATCGGTGCGCACATGGGCAAAGCTAGGTTGTATGTGATGCCGAGCGGTAACGTAACATATTTTATATGCAATGTTTAATGTATCATTTGTGTATTAAATGTGCATTGCTGTTTTAATTGTAAATTATATTATAGACGTTTTTTGTATTTAAATTTTATTTTAAATTGTTTTGTTTTGATATGTTAATAACGTTTTTCGATTTAAGATGAATATCGATAATTCGACAATCTACTGTACCAAACAATCTACTGTACCTACACTACCAAAAGTGTAAACTTTGACCCTATAAATAACTTTTACGTTATCATTTAATATGTAGTGTTTTCTATCGTAATTGCACTTGATAATATTAATTCATTAATAATATGTGTGTGAAGCATTGCTTAGTGCTCGAAATTTGAAGTATTTATTTTCTTATCTTATTTTATCTCATTGTGAGAAATTAGATTTTTTTTATTTATTAGTTTGTTGAAATGTAGTATGCCTACGGAAAATATGATTTGATTTAGGGATTTAAGAAACAGTGATATGAAAGCTGTGTATGATTTTGATATGGAACAAAAATATTTTTCTTTTTTTATAAATGTAAAGTTTAAAATTTTTAGAAAAAAATGAAGATTGGCTGCTTATTAGTATGTAAGGGATTGCATCATCACGTAGCAGTAAGTAATAATAATATCAATTATAAAAATGATAAAATTAAAGTGTTCCATAATATGAATTTAAATTTAAAAAAAAACTTTTTTTTTTGTTTAAATGTTAAAGCTTAAAAATCTTTGAAAAAACTGAAACTGTTTGAAATATAAGTATGAGAGGCATCGACGATGCTTACCGTTTTAATGATTGGTAGAATTAATTTACTGCATCATGGTAATTTGAAATAAAAGCAATTTATTATACGTATTTCGTATTTCTATATCTATAGAGAATACATTGTGACGTCACAAGCTTAGTCCCACCCATTTTTGGGCGTCACTTAGCTCTGCCTTCGCAATTTTGTTTACGCAAAGTATTCTAAGCTTTTACCATGGCGCCGATATTGGCGTCAAAAAAATCGCCAAAAAAGCAAGGGGCACCCAATTGTAAACTTTTACCTTATTATATATTGAAATTTAGTTTAGAATGCTCTTTTCTGATCAAATTAAATTATTTGATTCATTTGCAAGATAAGGGCGAACGATGTGTGATAGAATGGTGCATGAATTATGGTTTGATTGCGAATATGTACGAATGTCCTAAGTGTAAAAGGAGTTAAAGCACATTTTCAAAAAATTGTTATAAAAATTTATTGTTATTTCGAAAAATAGGTTGTTTTCGCTCGTTTTAGAAAATCGCTAACTCATCATATCGTCATATTAGATGGTTGGGAATTTGAATGAATCCTGTAAACATGAAAAAAATTGATCATGTGAACATGCAAAAATGTCTAAAACAGAAGTTCAAGAAAAACAACAAAGTATTTGAAAGTTACTAGCTATGTATTTTATGGGATCAAGAATATTAAAACTTTTCATAGTATCGTATACCGTTTTTAAGACGGTAGCAAAATGGAGTAAAATGTTTTAGCACGAAATTTAAGAAATTGTAAGTGAGCAATAAATGATCAAAAAGCACTGATTCATATTTAAGCTAAAACTTTAAAAATAATACATATATACTAAATGAAAAATATTAGTGAAACATGAGCAATAGTATAGTAAAAAACAAAAAGTAGTTAAACAATTTTAACTACATAATATATATGTTAACAATAAATTTTTATTTATAATAAGCAGTAGAAACTTGCATTTGTTTATTTCTACACTAAAATGTAACAATACAATGGAGATGAAATTCAAAATGGTGCGCTCATTTCAACCATGTGCTTAACCACATATAATGGACACGCACCTCCATTCACACAAATCTGTTGCATCTTTCATTTTAACTAATTTCATACTATTTTTACACTTAGGACATTCGTACATATTTGCAATCAAATTATAAATCATGTACCATTCTATCACACATCTTGCAACTGAATCAAATAAGTAAACATTTTGCTCACACAATCTCCTACAAGCATAATGAAATGACAAAAATTCAAAATGCCCGCTTAAATACTATAAACTGTAACCTTAAACCCGTACGATTTTCATGACGCCAAGAGGTTACCAGATTTTGGCGCGATTTCGCTTCATTTGGCGACTGGCCCCTAATTTACAGTCTAGCCCAGGCGGTAATACAAAAGGATTTTTATATCATTAAACTTTTTAAAATAATCTTTTTGTTTGGAAGAAAATTTGTCATCCAGAGAAAAGAAGTCAAATAAAGCAGGTAAAATCGATAAGTTCATATGGGATGGGGAGGCATTTTTATCTCCAGCGCATGAGACAATGTATTTGAAATTCTAAAGGTATGCTCATTTTAAAATTGTTTTGTGGTATTGTTGTTAGATTGAATTTTATGTTTTAAGTGCGAAGAACATGATATTTAATAAATAAAAAGGTATCTTACAAAAACATTAAAAAAAAGCCCCCATGGACACAACGTAAATTATTTTCTTGAATTTTCTTTCATTTCTTCTGGGACAGCGTATAAAAAAGACCCTTTGGACGTAATGTAAATTGTTTTCTTGAATTTTCTTTCTTTTCTTCTTGGACAGCATATGCAAGCAAAATTTGAAAATGGGCCATAAACATTTTTCAGTATGAGTGGATCAAGTCCAGAAACATAAGCAATCTAATATATGCAGGAATAAAAATTTGATGTAAAAAAAAATACAGGAGCAAGTTTTTGAGCTCTAAAACATAAAAGCAACAAAAATTTTGAAATGAAAAAATATATATATGCCTGTGTAGTAGCAAAGCCTAAAGTTAAGTACTGAATTTAGATAAACTGCAAATTTTAAAGTGATTAAACCCAATAAAAATAATTAGAAAAAACTTGTGTTGTAATATAAAAAACATAGAAGTAAAAATGAATAATTTGAAAAAGGAAAAAAGATTGAATTACCTGGATTATGAATAATAAAAAGGCCAATTTCAATATTTTCATATGGTTTTCTTTTTCCAAGTTTTCGATGCTATAATTTTGCATTTTTGCATAAGAAATTTATTATTATTATTTATTTACTTGTTTCATTGCACCAACTCTGATGACAGTGCAGCAAAAGATGTAAATTTCATTTTAATTTTTATTTTTTGATATAATTTGCCCCACTGTTTCTTGCAGTTGACCATTGTGCATCTGTGCTCCCTGTTTTTTGCCTGTGATTTGTTCCAAATTGAGTAGGGATGAATTTTAAGCATATTTTTTTTATTTTATTATATATATATTTATTTAAAGCTTAATAAAATATATAATTTTACAAATATATTACTCTTTTAAAACATATCAAATGAGACAAAATTGTGAAATAAGAATTTGTTCTTTATAAACTGGTACAGAGTCGCCAATTTTCCCGATTTAGGCGGGAGACTCCTGATTTCTGACTGTTCTTCCGCCAACCCGATTCACAATATATTTCTCCTGACTTTCTCTTATTCTTAAAATTTCTCATCATTTTTATGTGGTTTGGCCTAATATTTCGTTATTTGCGTCCCCAAAAAAGTGATTTGGGGTATCTGAAAGCACCTGATTTTTCTCTAGACTGCATAGAAAACCAAAGTAATTTCATCAGTGAGAAATTATGGCACACTTCTTCTGTGTGAGTGAGAGCATGTGTCCGAAAACATTATGTTCCATTTCTCCAATGAGCATCGAGTGCCACTGAGTGTCATCTGGCTTATATAAGCCAGTGAGCACAAAGGAAGATCGAGGTTGTTATCTCGTTCCTCTAGTCACTAACCTGTGTGAATGTGCATGCTTTTGAGAACTATTTTAAGAAATGACAATATTTTGTCTTAGTTATGTCTGCGAAAAAGATAAAATACTCGGGCACTTTTCAAAAATCATACACACATGACTTTCCTTCTAATATTTCTTCAAGGAAATGTAATGCATTTGCAATATGTATCATTAGTCATTGCGATTTTTCAATTTCGCATGGTGGAAGAGCCGATGTTCTCAATTAAAAAATATATTTTTATCATTTAAAAATCTTTTTGTCATTGAAAATAAATCTCCCGATTTATAAAAATTTTTCCGGATTTTTGAGCGTCGTATGTTGGCAAGTATGCTGGTAGAATAATTTTCTCATGCATGCATATATGCAGTGCAAAATCTGAAATCTGCACTCATTGGGACTTCAGTATTTTGGATTTTACCAGATATTAGATTATCAGAACTAAAAATATGCATAGTGGTTTCTGAAATAATGAAGCAATTATGACTTTAAGGAAATAAAATTTACAGGAAAAAGTGCAGTATTTGTTTGCTTTATTTCAATCTAAGTAGCTTTAAGTTGCTTCGCTTTTTGTGATAATACTTTGTCTTTATGGATAGATAGTTCTAAAGTAAAAATCACAAAAGTGAGGTTCACAAAAGTTGTTACTCAAAAAGCTATGTGTAGAATTTAATGAAACTGACCCACAGTGTACACAGTAAGGTATAAAATAACTTGAAAGGAAATCACTAGACAATTATATTGTTATAGAAATTTGCATATGTATAAAATGAATAAATCGGATGTATCGGTTTGGTATAGAAAATTACTTTCCATATGGAGCATGTTCTCCTCTAGAAGCAATACAACACATACAGTGATGTGCGATGCTGTCGATGATGCAGCCTATGAGTTTTGTAGGATGTGAGAGCCATTGCTCCTGCAAAGCATTTACAAGTGTGGCAAGAGTCTAAAGATGGGAATTGACAACAGCTATTTATCTTCTTAAAGCAACCGAAATATATTCTATAGCAGACATGGCCAAACTGCGGCTCGCGAGCTAATCTGAAATGCGACTTGTTTTGAATAAATGTATTTCAAATTTTTTTATACAAATGGAATTTAAAATCGAAAAATGCAGTGCCATGTTTTTTTATTAATCGCTAATTTAATTTCTGATATTGCTTATGTAAAAATTTGATAGATTTCAAACTGTCTACTGCTGGCTTATTGTCATAGCAACAATTCCATTTTTGGTGATTACTATTCTGGTTATGGTAATTTTTGAACAGGCAATGGTCATCGGAATACACTAATAAGATGTTAATATTTTTATTTAATTATTCTTCCTAATATTTTTTCTCTCAAGTTAATTTTACTTCAGGCAGTATCTCAGGGTTGCCACGCTATCTGAAAAACTGAAAAAAGTCAGGGAATTTGAAAATTGACCAAAAAATTCAGGGAAAAGTCAGGAAATTTAAATATTTTAGTCAAAATATGGAAATGTAAGGAAATTTCATATAGCGATTCCCCCAAAAAAGTGAGTTTTGCACCGATGTTGGAAGCGATCACACTTACTTTCTGTGTGTGAACGTCATTCGGGCTACTGGCTTAGAGATAGTTTTCACAGCTCCTATCAGATTGTCTTTTAGAAAGGCAAAGCAACTTTCCAGCAATTTTTTGGTTTCCAGTAACTTCGATAATCGAGAGACTGGTATGCGCATGTGCAGTGCATGTTGAACTAAAGAAAATACATATTCTTGTATAAAACAAAATCAGTTTAATCCTAGTATACGGTACCATGGAGGTTAGAATAGCCTCTATGTACAGTACACATGGGATTTGGCGACATTATGATGATCTGTAAACGGGTCATTTTGGTATTGCAGCAGTTTTCAAAATTGTGACATGGCCGTAGCGTATACTAGGATTTTACCACAAAATCTTTTAAACATTTTATTTTGCTTTTTAATAAGTGCCTTATTTGTCATTTTGTGATAAAATAAAAAATATTAATCGGGAATCTACTGCTTTTGCCAGCCGAAAGAGACTGGTCACGTGATTTACTGATCGCTCCGATTTGTTTCTCGGAGTGAAAATAGGGAAGATGGGTAGTTTGCGGATGAGTTCTGTTGGGCAATACAAAGAGTCTCTTGCTTAAATGCCGACAAGAATAAATAAAAACAAACAACGTATAAAGGGGAGATGCATAAAATGGAAAATTACTGAACAAAAATCAGTTTAAAATTATCACAAGAATAACATACACACACACAAAATAAAAAACACATCTATAATAAACTCTATAATAAACTTTTAGAATTTATTTTAACGATTGTAATCTAAAATAATTGCTGTAAACATGTCTGAAAAATTAATTACACTAATTATTTACATTAAATATTAATTATTTGCATTGAAGTCTTTAAAATAGTACAAAATTAAAGAATTTCTTACTTTGGGTTTCATTAAGCAATTATGCAAAAACAATAATAAAAATATTTCAGTTGGAAATTTAACCTTCGTTCTCTGTCGAATCGTCATCATCGTCCAAGGAAATAACTAAAGAGTCGCACATTTCTTCAAGTATACCATCTTTTTCCCAGTAAGCGTTTTCCAAGCTTTCTATGTGTGCACAATAATTCTTCCATTTTTCTATTGTAACATTTTCTATAGCATGTTCAGTAAGCTTTAAGAGTTTCTCCATGTTTATATCTGCCGTTATGTTTTGCGCATGAATAAAATGTTTGATATCTGCCCAAACATACTCTATAGCATTTATGTCACAGTGATATGGTGGCAGTCTCAATGCTGTGAATCCATGTTCTTCTAACATGACATTATATATGATTTTTTTTTACGGTAGCAAATGTTCTTTAACAATGTTCAACAGTTCGATCTTTCGCATATTAGTTGAGTACACAATATTGTTTGAAGTAAGCCAATCCATTATACTCTGCTTATTATGAGATGAATTTGGGGGCTTGTTCAGTTGCACTGTCTATTACAACAATTGAATCTTTTGGTAAATTTGGAATCAATTTTTCTGTTGCCCATTTCTCAAGAATTCATTTGCGCGTGGTAATCTCCTCTGCTACAATTAGCTTTATAAATTAAATTTGTGTTTGGAATAAATCCATGAGCAAAAATATCAAACAAAAAACACAAAAGTATTAGACAATAATTAATTGTGACTTATACAACGATCTTGAGATGGAAAGAACAAAATTTAAACAAGCGCAGAAGGGAAAAGCTAAGAACACTCTGAGATTACTGAAGGAAATTCTAAGCAAGTGTATTTTTCCGTCCCTCCAGACCTTCCTTTTCTCCCCCTTGGCTTGTTCCATTTTCTTGGCAGCGCGCCAAACCCAGTCTCTCTCGCTTGGAGAAGCAGTAGGCTAACCATTTAAAATATTTGCCAAAATATTGTTGATTATTGTAATTTAGTTTTTAATTATTTTAATGTTATTCATATCATTTAACGGTGCTTCTTCCCTCTAAATTTATTTATTATTAGTAAATAATACTTTCAAATTTCAGGAAATTTTCTCTAGCATAATCCTGAAACTAAATCTAGCAGTATGATGACATAACATCACGAAATTTAATGCACATATTTTTTGCTGATGTATGCTGCTAAATAAACATAAAATACCTGAATTTAAACTGTTATTATAGTTATAATACTAATGCTTTGAGGATTATGTATCATATGTAATAGTGAAATTTTTGTGTTTTAAGTGGTACTATAATTAATTTACCTCTTAGCACAGTCAAAGTGCATTACACGGATAGACTGGAATTTTCTTAAAACACACCTGGAAAACCAGGACAAGTCAAGGAATTTCACTCTCCTGTTTGAGCGGCAACCCTGTATCTGCTGACATTCGTGTGTGATCCCATTGCTATTCGTATGGTACTACTTTTATTCAGTCCTTGAATGGCTAAAGTAACTGCTGAAGAAACCTGTTTCACTTTGCAATTCGTATAGAGGTATTTTAATCTGTGGAAAAATTTAAGGAGTTTTTTTGTTTTGGTGGAGTCAACTTTCAGCCTCTTACTTGGTTAGGAGACTTGTCTCAATTTTCTGCAGAATTCCTTCAGAATTATTTTCCTATTCCTAAGCAAATGAGATATTTTTATGCAGTTGCTTTACATATTTCACAGCCATTCACAAAAATCTGCTTAATGATTGCTTTGCCCACATTAAACTCTTATCTTTTAAAATAATTCCTTTGTAATCCTAGGTAGAGATCATAATTTATTTCACCAAGTCTTGGGAATACTGAAACATATGGAATCATGGTAAGAATCACTGGTGTGACAATGAATTAAATCTTAGTCAAAATGTTTAATTCTTATTTTATCAAATATTGTCATACCAAATAGAGATCTTTCACCTTAATCATCAAATCTTCATATCAATAACGTTACGTCAGGCAATGAGGGCCCAACAGGACACAAACCTCTCTCTTCTCCAAAGTTACTGTCGAAATTGGGATATTGGTGAAATCTCTTGTGATTTTCTCTTATTTTTCGCGTTCTTGTTTGATGGCCTTCTTTTTTTCTACCTTAGAGGGCACTAGGTCAGAGTCAACAGTAAATATCGCAGAACGTTATAGACATTTTGGTGCCTGGCATGTCTAAAACTTTTCACCCCTTAGTACTGCCACTCTGCAGTTGTTTGCCTTGGCTCTGATGCCAGCATTACACTACTTTTAATCTGTTGATATTTTTTGTCTTCCTAATTTTCGATCATCATGTACGTCTAACATGTGCTTCATGAAAGCTTAGTAGCCAAACGAAAAGTTGTAAAATGATCTAATGCTCAATCAGTACAAATTTCTGGAAATAACGTGAAATTTTGCTGACATAAACATTTAAAGTCTGAACTTTTATTTTCTAAAGTATCCTCTGCCTGCTGAGTCCATTTCAAACTCCATTTGATATTTATTTTCTGCACACAGGTTAGGAAATCCAATGAAAAGTAGTACTATGTAACCGTTAGGCTGATAATAATTTTTTTTAAACGTTCTCGTGAATTATTTTGCTTAGGAATTCAAGGCGAGACGGTTAAGTCATTTGACCGCCTTTTATGGGTCCAGCTGTTAGAATATGGTGGAGGCAAGAGCTTAGGAACTAAAACATTGTGCAGACGTCTGCTGTGTTACAAAAAGCCGCCACATTGAATGCTTGTCCGTAGAAATATGAAGAGTTACATGTTCAAATGTTATATCTGCATTTGTGAAATAAATTCATTATAGTAGTGATAAGTATGCTTTCTAGATTCAAGAGTTTGCCTTTCAGTAAGTGGATGGAATATGTGCTCGATGAAGTGTTTCTATAGCCTGCCATAAATTACTAGATTTATTAGCAATAGGTTATGTATGTTCAGAATTATCGTAACTATTTTAGAGGTAGTTTCGAGAATTTTTAATGATGCGCATGAACTCTTCGTTATCTATATCCAAAACAATCAGGACAATTCGAGAGATAGTTTGAAGAATTTTCAATGATGTGCATGAACTTTGCTATCTATGCCCAAAATTTTTGAGATGATTTGAGAGATAGTTTCGAGAATTTACCATGATGCTCATGAACTTCGTTATGTATGTCCAAAATTATCAGGACATTTTGAGAAATAGTTTCAAGAATTTTCAATGATGCGCTTGAACTTCATTATCTGTGTCCAAAATTATTGGGACAATTTGAGAGATAATTTCAAGAATTTTTAACAATGCGCAGTTTTTTTATTACTAAAAACATTCTGGCAGATTTCGTTAGATACCAAGCTGCAGTACTGTATCAGTCAGGATATGGGAGATATTGATTATTCAGATGCCACCAAAATTGCAGTCATATTCTTTTTTTAGTGAATTCTTCTGTACCGGGCATCAGTAAAAATAGTTATTCCAAAGTTTTGGTAAAAATTGTTTAACAGTTTCTTAGGTTATTCAATTATGGCAAAGCACACGAGGGCTATCTGCCTAAGGGGAGGGATGCCTTCGTGGAGGACTTTCTAAGGGAAACTGGCTCGTATACACGTTACACATGGGGAAAACCACGAAAACGCCCATGCAGCCAGCCCGTTCGATGGATTCGAACCTCGGACCGAACTACCAGTGTTCAGCGTCTTTACCGCTCGGCCGCTGGTGGGCCTTAGGTTAGGATCCAAAGATTCAAATGCTCTCTGTATATTGGTCCTTATGTTAATTATGTGGAGAAACGAAATTACTTTTAAGCAAAAGTCTATACAAGTTAATAACTTATTTTTAAATAAATATTCGTTCTCGAATAACAGTTTCTCCGCAGTGCGTGTTGATGTAAATATTTTAATTTATCCTTTCTAAAAGACTGCTCATGAGTTAAAAATAATGCCCAATTTACTTTTCAGTAATGATTTGTAATTTACTCAAATAGCTCTTTTTATCTAACTGTAGACCAATGAATATGCTTCTGATTCATTTTATTTATATGTAATCATGTTAATCACGTGTTCATTAATTTACATCAAAAGTTTCTTTATATTCAAAACCTGCGTCATTATTTTTGAAACAATATAAATTTGGACTTGCCCTCAAATTTTCATAAAATGTATCATGCGGCTCTCATCGTCTTCAAGTTTGGCCATCCCTGCTGTGTAGGATCTAAGTCTGGTGATTAAGCTTACCAAGCCAGGTGCTGAATTATTTGCTGCTGAAGATAATTATCCATGATGCAAGCCCCGTGTGTTCTAGCGTTGTTGCCCTGTAGCAGAAAATACCACCTATTGCCCTGGCATAAGGGCATACACAAACATCAAGGATGTCATCTCTGTAGTGCTGAGCATTCATGGTTCCACATAAAAAGACATGGAAATCTGTACGTCCTCTCACAGGGATACCACTCCAAACACAGACACTGCCTCCTCTGTACGCATCTCTTTCATGGATGTTTGATAGATGGTAATTGGTTCCAGGCTCTCTCCTAATCAAATAATGCCTACTATTGCTTTGTAGGCTAAACGTGGATTCATCCGTAAAGAGAACAGTTTTTCATTGATCAGCTGTCCAGTGGACATGTTGATGTGTTCCCTTCTATGACGTGATGCGAGAGGCATGCAAATGGCTGGTTGCTTCGCATTCAGATCTCCTTCATAAAGACTTCTATGCACATTTGACGTCGACGCCAAACTTCCAGTGGTTACAGCAAGGGAGCATCTGAATTGAGTTGGAGTCGAGGTTCTATTCCTTCATGTGCATAACATCTAATATCGGTCATCAGCGCTCATTGTAGCAGTTGGCCGTCCTTTGCTCCCCCTCAGGGGCTCACTTCTGTGAGTACGGGTGTGTCAATCTCGAGATACCCTAGCCCTTCAGGGATCATCTTCTTGATGAGACGGGTGTCACAATCCTGGAGCCCCAGTGATCTATCCTCTTTTCCGTCTTCTCTCCTCTGAGCTGAAATTTTCTGCCTTCCCTTCTCCCTTGTGGTTTTCCTCTTTGGAGGTTGGGGCTCGTCATGAGAGACTGGAACAGCCCTTGTCTCTAGTTTTCGAATGACGAGAAAACTGTTCACGTGTTTGCCATGCGTGGAGACCCATGTCGCTGGAAAGGAGGGGCAAGGTACTGTCCCCAACACACTGCTTTGGCCTCTGCTTCAGCTAAACGGGAGGCACCTTGTCGTCCTCACGGGTGTCAATCGGCTGATCACTAGTCTTTGTGTGAGTGGCTTGGGGATAAGCTTTCGGGAGTTCCTGCTTTCGGGAAAGCTGACTGTGGGGCTTGAGATTGCGTATAGACCCGGTTAACCGTGGTGCAGGATTTTCCGTCCCCTTGTTGGACTCCGTGGTGGGTGGGGCTGCCGGGTCCGAAACTTATTTATCTTTTCAATATGGCTCAATCAAATTTTGTAAGTACAAATGAACATAATTATGTATCAAAATGAGTGAAAACAAATGGAAATGCAAACCTAGATGTAAATGCAGCAAGTCCACCGCAGTTTATTGTCATAAATGACTTCACCGGGAATCTCAGAAAGCTGTCACCATTTTTTATTCAAAAGTACATCCAAGTTTCAGTTGGGGAACCGAAGAACATCAAACGATTGTGCTCTGGAGATCTTCTTGTGCAAACTGTATCAGGTGCTCACTCTGCAACACTCCTTGGGCTGAACAAACTTAGACAAATCGATGTTAAAGTGTCAGCACATAAAACACTAAATTTTTCTCGTGTTGTTATCTCAGAGATGGACCTCCTTTTTGTTTCAGAAGAGGAAATGGTCTCTGAGTTGTCTGACCAAAATGTGTGTGCAGCCAGGCTGATCAAAGTGCGTAAAGAGGATCAGTTCATTAATACAAAGCATATAATCCTGACCTTCAAGTCCCCTGATCTACCTAAAAGTATTAAGGCTGGGTACTTGCACTGCTCCGTAAGACCTTACATACCGAACCCTTTGCGATGTTTTCAGTGCCAGCGCTTTGGTCATTCGAAAATGTCCTGTTGTGGCAAAATCACATGTGCACATTGCTCTGTGGAAGGCCATGACAGCGAAAATTGCAATGCTGAACCATTATGCACGAACTGCAAAGGAAGCCACACAGCGTACCCACGACAATGTCCAAATTGGAAATCCGAAAAGGAGGTGCAGATAGCTATGCCGAAGCAAGGAAGCTAGTCCCAGATGCGAATCCCCGAAAATTGTCGTATGCTGGTGCATTAAAATCCTATAAATCAGTAGCCACACAGACAGCAATAGGTTTACCAAACAAGCAGCCAATCCAAAATGAGGAAAGAAACAAAACGCAGAAACTGATAGTATCAATATTAAAACCTCAGCATAACAAAGAAACGAAAGATAACCAAACTGAAAAGAACAAAGAAAAATTTAAAAGCTGTCAGAGATCCCAGTGTGAGTTCCTCTGAGAACCTAAGTTCAGACGGCGTAGATTCTGAGATGGATGTGGAAGAGGGACTGAATATCCCGAAACATCTGCTTCCACGAAATTAAAAAAAAACTCCGAAAGAACAAAGATAAAAAATATAATGGCCATCCTCATTTCATGGAATTGTTGCGGCTTCTACAAAAATCTCGATAATATTAAAGATTTGATAGATTTACACCATCCTGTGTGCTTAGCAATTCAAGAGACTTTCCTAAAACCTTTTCAACAACCAAAGCTTCGGAGGTACTGCCTCACAAGAAAAGACAATTTAGTTGGTGAGCATGTGAACGGAGGTGTCGGCCTCCTTACTTCAGTTGACTATCCCTCTAATCCAATATCTTTAAGCACAGGTCTCCAAGCTGTTGTTGTCCGAGTAAACATACGAAGCTTAATTTCAATATGTTCCGTGCATTTGCCTCCAAATCAACATATCAATCAGTATGATTTAGATGACCTAATAGAGCAACTACCTAAACCTTTTATCTTAATATGGGACTTAAACGGACATAGTCCACTCTGGGGAAGCAAGGACAGAAACCCTCGGGGCAGACAAATAGAGCAAATGATCGAAGATCATTGCCTTTGCCTCCTCAATAACAGGCAGAATACTTACTTCCATGAGCCTACAAGGACCTTTCACGCTCTTGATCTTGCCATCTGTTCTCCATCTCTTTTGCCATTTTCACCTTTCATGTTGGCAGTTATCCTTATAATACCAACCACTTTTCTATTTTTGTATCCATCACATGAGAAAAGATTAAATCCCATGAAAACACCCTCCCGCTTTATACTTTCTAGGGCGGACTGGGAGCTCTTCTCGTCTTGTGCAAAGATCACAGAAGAGATGGTAAAAGATGCGGCAATCGATGATGCTGTGAAAGCAGTCACGGACGTTATTATTCAGGCAGCTACTATATCTATTCCAACAACATCAACAAAACTTGCCAAGTACACAAAACCGTGGTGGAACAGTGAGTGTCGAGATACACTGAAGCAACAGAGGAAAGCTTGGGGATTTTTCATAAATACCCAACCTTGTCAAACCTTATTGCTTTCGAAAAAGCTAAAGCAAATGCAAGAAAAGTGAGACGGAAAAGCCAGAGGGACTCATGGATGTCCTACGTGTCTGGAATAACATCCTCTACATCAAGTAAGCGCGTATGTGAAAGAGTTAGAAAAGCATGCGGACTGTATAAAGAGCACTCTCTTTCATTTCTGGAAAGAGATGGCCAAGTAATTAGCACAACAGAAGAAATCGCAAATCTTATTGGCGAGAATTTTGCTGCCATTTCTAGCAGCAGTAACTATCCGCCAGCATTTCTTACTGTCAAGCTACGTTCTGAGAAAGATCCCATAGCATTTAACTCTACCCATTCCAAGCCATATAATAAAGAATTTACACTTTCTGAGCTGAGAACAGCTTTGATGCAGACACATAGTACGTCACCAGGTTTAGTTGGTGTGAGATGTGAAATGCTGAAGCATCTTTCCTGTAAGTCATTGATTACCCTTCTTGCCCTATATAACAGAATTTGGAAGGAGCATAATTTCCCCAATGCATGGAAGAGAGCTGTTGTCATTCCCATAGCCAAGCCTGGGAAAAATCCGAAGAATCCCTCGAACTATAGGCCCATCGCGCTTATGAGCTGTATTCGCAAACTATTTGAAAAAATGGTAAACTGCCGCCTAGTCTATTATCTGGAAAAATCTAACATAATCTCCCCTTATCAGAGCGGTTTCAGAAAAGGAAGAACGACCATAGATAATATGCTCCTATTGGAGACATCTATTCGTAAAGCCTTCATCAAACGAAACCATCTTGTTGCCGTCTTCTTTGACATCGAAAAGGCTTACGATAAGACATGGAGAAATGGTATTTTGAAGGATCTTCATGCTAGTGGCTTGCTGGGCAACCTACCAATTTTCATCCAGAACTTTTTAAAGGCAAGAACTTTTCAAGTGAGGATTGGCTGTGTTTTGTCAAATGTCTTTGAACAAGAAGAGGGTGTCCCTCAAGGCTGCGTTTTAAGTGTAACTTTGTTTAGTTTAAAAATAAATTCTGTTTTAAAGGAACTTCCGCCTACAGTTTCAGGATCATTGTACATTGATGACCTCCATATAAATTGCTTGCACTTTTGTAAAAAGCGTGGTCTTCATCCTGAGCCAGAGCTGTATCTTCATGGTTCAGAGATTCCAGTTGCATCAGAAGTAAAGTTTCTAGGAGTGCTATTTGACCAAAAGCTTACCTTTCTTCCTTATGCCCAGCATTTGCGGAAGAAGTGTTTAAAATCTCTAAATCTATTAAAAGTCTTGGCGAATACCTCCTGGGGTGCAGAGTGTTTCTCTTTACTTCGTATTTATAGAGCGCTCTTTCGATCTAGATTAGACTATGGCGCAGTTGTTTATGGATCCACACGGCCTTCAATTCTGTTAAAACTAAATCCTATTCATCATCAGGCTCTGAGAATTTGTTCTGGAGCTTTCAGGACATCTCCTATCCAAAGCCTGTATGTTGATTGTTACGAACCAGCTCTTGAGTTAATGCGTGAACAGTTGTCTCTCCAGCAGTATTTCTTTATTAATTCACAAATTAATCATCCTCTCCAGATCTGTAAGCTTGATGAGAATTATAAACTCCTATTTTCTGCACGTCCTCATAACGTTTTCCCATTTTTCGAAACATGGGAATCACTGTTATAAAGTTATTGCCTATCAGACGTGAAGGGCCAGCCAGTAAAGCATCTAGAAATCCCACCATGGCATCACCCACAAATTGAGCTTCTGGACATATTTCAACACTTTGAAAAGAGAGACACAAATGAGAATATATACAGGCAATTACTTTTAGAACACAGGGACGAGTACAGAGCTTTTGTTCCCATATATACAGACAGGTCAAAATCAGCTATCACGTAGGAGCATCATTCGCAGTACGAAACCAAATTGACGGGAAACGATTACATAATGCCTGCTCAATATTTAGCACTGAATTGACTGCTCTGTACTCTGCACTAACTTTTATCTCAAAAGAATCCCAGGAAGACTTCGTAATTTATTTCGACTCATTAAGTGCCCTAAAATCATTAGTGAATTCTACTTATAACCGAAATCCTTTGCTGGCTGACATTTTAAGTTTACACCGAAAATTAAAAAGGTGTGGATATGAGATCTTTTACTGCTGGGTACCTGGCCATGTAGGCATAAAAGGGAATGAGCTGGCAGGCGAAATAGCAAAGTCTGCAACTGTTTTATTGAACCAGTTTGTCCCTTACAGCGATATTAAAACTGCCATCAAACAGGAAATATTAAATAAATGGCAATTATTTTGGGATGGTTTGTTGTTAAATAAGCTGAGGAATGTAAAAAGTAAAGTAGAAAACTGGGAGACGACTAGGAACTGAAAGGAGGAAGTCTTGTTAACACGCCTAAGGATTGGTCACTCTCGAGTCACACATAGTTATCTGTTGAAGGCCAAGAGTGAACCTCTTTGTTCAAACTGTAATTGTATACTGAGCGTGCGTCATTTACAATCGTTTAAGAATTGGTCACTCACGAGTCACGCACAGATACCTTTTGAAGGCGGAGAGTTAACCTCTTTGTTCAAGTTGTAATAGTGTTTTGTCCGTACATCATTTTTTAATTGAATGTCCTGGTTTTAACCAACTTCGTTTAAAGTTTTTCTAGCTACTGTGACTTGCCTCTTGACCGTATTATCGGGAAAGAGGTAAAGGACAATTTGTTTGATTATCTAAAAGAGACGGGTTTTTATTGTTTAATTTGACTTCTTTTTAATGAATATCATGTTACTTCAGATTCCATCATTTTCTCTTATCAATTGGTTTTAGAAGTGTCATTGAGTTTTTAATTTGCACTTGTTTGTATTTTGTGTTTCTGTAATGTTGAATTCAAGGTTTTGCGCCAGGAAATCCGTCATCCATTCATCCATCCGTCCTTTGCTCAACCTCCTGGATACTGAATCTGTAATTAGAATTTGTTGGCAAAGTACAAACAACAGAAGACTCACATTTAGCCACCTGGCCACTTACGTCTGATTTTATCGGGCCTCTAGTCTCCCAGTACCTCTCCATCACAGTTCTTCAGACAAATGATACCTGGAGGTCATTGTTACAAAACTGGGTATCCCAGATTTCTTATCACAGTGGAATTTGTAGGCTTGCTCTAAAACATGGAGTTGTTTGCTCCTCACAGATAATGTATTTTTATTGTAATGTCACTAATTTGCATATTGCAGTTTTACTCAGCAATTCTTATTTGACAACATATTCAGATTTTATTCGGATTGGCTTATTTTTGAATGAGTTATTGCTATTTTTGTGATTTTTCCTTAATTTTTGTAAATCTATGTATTTCTCCACATTTCTTCACAAATTAGAAAGCAAAATTAGAAATCAAAACCAGCAAGAAAACAAAAAGCAAAATTGGAAAGTTTTGTTTTTGTTTGCAATATCTGAAAACCTTCAAATTCGTGATTGTAATCATAAAGTATGCACTGTGCACTATTGGCGATATATGATGAGATTGGCAATTAAAAACATGTTATTCTACTCTATTTTGCTTGTATCTCATGCTCACGAAGTCAAGCCTGAATTCCACCAGTTATTTATTATACTTCTGTTTCCTCCACATGTTTAAGACTCATCTGAGCCCCAAGTAAATAAATTCCAGATATTCCGATGCTAGACATTTTGCGGTTCATTGCTGTCTGCATGTCCTAACTTCTGCTGCCCAGTGCCTTTCTAAATTTTAAAAAAATGTGCCACCTCAAGATTTTGCTTCCCAGTACCGTTCCTGAATTCTAAAGATTTTGCCATCCCTTGATTTTGATGCCGAGTACTTCTCTAAGGTCTAAAATTTTGCTTTCCCCAAGTTCTGTCACTACTCCTAGACTTATCTGAATAACTGATCGATAATTCCCTATTCAGATTGCACTTAATGTAATCTTTTGCTATGGGTATCATTTACAAAATTAATTTGTTGCACACGGAAAGAAATTTTTTTAAAATTTCTTATTAACACACACAGTACTGTTCAGTGTAGTTAGCTGAAATCTGTAATAATCACTGAGCATGATGCCAGCATAAAAAGGTGTTACCCTGCTGTTTGATATTCAGTTACTAATACGTTAAAAAAAGTAAATAACAAATTTTTAGACATCCCTGCATGAATCTTTTCTGAAGTTGCTGTGTGATGTTGAAAGCAAAAAAATATAAGTAAGTATTTGCCAACTTGATATCGGGGATGTAAATTATTCTCTAAATGTAAAATCAGGGATGATTTTATGTTGAATGTTCTGGTTTGAGATAGATACTAAGCAGAAAGATAGCTACAGAGCCAAATTATTGATTATACAGATTTATGCTAATAAATTGTTTCTTCAATATGGAGGAATTTGTTTTAGTGCCAAAGTGAAATTGAGAATTTGGACTCTTCGCATGTTTTATTATGAAAACAAATTATTATTATGAAGTATCAAATGTGCATGCGAAAAGCATACAAATAATTTTTTCTAATAAAGTGTGTGGATTTTAGATCATTCTGGATATTGGATGTGTGGATTTCAGACTGTATCATGTATTCATATGCACTCTTCTATCTGAAGTATTCTTGAGAATGTACTCTTCTCTATCTGAAGTGTGGGCATTCATGGCTGTGGGAGTTCTTTGGGTTTTTTGCAAAAGAACATTTTATGCTCTTATGTTTGAAAAGTTCATTTGATGATGCACATTTTATTTAAATATGTATTTTTAAACTTTCTAGTGCATTTTTCCAAAACATGAAGATGGGTGGTAATGCTGTAAATAATACTAGCAATCAAGCTACAACCAAGATGCTTGGTGTCACTTCTCCTATTAGCACTGCCATGCCCAGGCCAGAAGATATCCAGAAAACTAAGGAGCTGGAAGAAGTGCTGAGGCAATATGGTCTTTTTGAATCTGATGAAGAATTGGCTCACAGGTAATGTGTGATATAATTATTGCATAATTTTGTATTAGTTTCAGTGATGTAATTGTAGTTTCCACATTTTATATAATTTTGTATTCAGGGCAAGTTTTACAGTTTTATTTAAAAAATTAGTATGTATGTAATTTAGTTTTAATGTCCTCAAATTTTTATAGAATGGAAGTTCTGAGTAAAATAAATGAATTGGTCAAGCAATGGATACGAGAAATAAGCATAAAAAAGGTACATAGTATTTTTTAAAATAGCATGCCAATATCAATTTTAAAATATCTTATCTTTTGTGTATTTTTTAAAATATCTGAAAGAAAATGTAGTAATGTTAAATATTTGTTTTTAGAACATGCCACCAAATGTAGCTGAAACTGTTGGTGGGAAAATATACACATTTGGCTCTTATAGATTAGGAGTTCACACTAAAGGTATGTGTTTAAATTTTCATTCTTTAAATTGAAAAAAAGAATAAAGTAGACTCTTTCTTGTAATATAAATCGTTATCCTTTGATTTGATAATTCAACCTTTTGCTCAGTTCAGAATCAGGAGACTAGAAAGGAAAGTATTTGATTCCTTATGACGTACAGTTTTTTCATCCTTTAATACAAAGCCATCAACTCGCCTGGTTTTACTCGGAGATTCTCCTGGTCATCCAGCAGATCATTAGTATTCAGAACTTCATGGCAGTGGAACCTTATAAAAATGCAAACGGCACCCCCCCAAAAAAAAAAAATTTTAGAACCCCAGTCAGAGCAGCAACCCTTAATTACATTTTTATCCACTTTGCGATCTGTAAATTTTCTTGAGTCTGAATGGTGTCCCGCCCCAGTGTTTGAATACCAGTGTGGTAGATCATCATATCCTCTGGTAGAGTACTGTATTTTTAGTCTTCTTAATTATATTATGTATTAATTTTTAGTCTTTACTGTGGAAAATATGTCAGGTGTTCATGAAACTTAAATTGTACAAATTCTGTTCCTTTACCTTTAGCCCTCTGGCTGCTCATCCACAATTTTCGCAGGCATGTGTTTTTCTTCCTTTATTGAGGAGCACATCCCACCTTTTCATCATTTAACCAGTGAAATAAATTATGTACAGTATTAGACACTTAATTTGGGTTTTGACCAACAGATGCCGTTAGTCGTCCACTAAGTTGGGGCATTTGAAGGTGTTTGAGATTTACCACTTCACTATGTTTGCTGCCCTTTTTTAATCAGAAATATCTGCTAGAAAACATTCAGCGATTGATGAAAGAAAGATGCAAATGGAAAAAAAAATTTGCAAAGAAACACGAATCTGGTGCAAAGACTGTGAAGTTAGACTTTGCCTTGAACCCAGCTTCGAACTCTGTCGTACTAAACTACATTTCTAAGTTATTTTTTCCTCAATGCATTATATTTTCTTAAGTTTTACAAATTTTACTTTTTTATATTATGTAATAAATAGAAATTAACTGTAATTCAAATGAAATTTATTATTATCTTTTTTTTTTTTTAAATAACATTTGAAATTAGTTTTTCTGACAGCTTAGTTTCTCATGATAAGAATCTATATTAAAATTCTTCTCTAGAAAGGAAAAATAAATATTTCAATTCTTCAATATATATAGATTTAAAAAAAAAAACACACACACACACAATTTTTAAGCAATTTTGGTCCACAAATTGAGCAGTCAGAGGAGTTAGGGATTATCAGCTTAATGTTTATTACTAAGTTTTATTTGATCTGAATTTTCGTAATTTACTGTAGGCATTGGTAGAAAATTTTATGAGTATTCAAAGTGTTTAATCAGTTAATATTTGTATTTAATTTTGTTTTACATTGCCAAATTTATCCACATAACACTATGTGCTTTATTTTTTAAGTTTCTTTTTATGTATTTACTTAGATAAATAAAAAGTTCTTTCTCAGACAGACTTCAGTATTTTCCTGGTATAAAAGTATAAGAAAAAACTTACAAAATGAAATTAACCAAAGAATGTAAATAACCTTAATTGTACACTCTTAAGTAAATTTACATCAGTTTGGAGTTCTTATGAAATGGCATCTCCAAAATAATGAAAATCTTGTTGAATTTGAGATTTTTCATGTTTCATGGTTGGCTGCTATACTGTGTAATATGTTTTAATTAATAAACTGATTATATAGGTACCTTATAAATGCTATCATTATACATGCTTTGCTAGTTATAAACTTTCGCCTTTACAGTTTCATTCGCATTAAATTTCATTTCTTGAACTTATCAAAAAAAAAAATCTAATTTTGTAGGAAATTTCAGTATCATTTTACCAGTGATTGGTGTTTTATGTAAATGTGAATGTTTGGCAATAGCAGAAATGACTGCATTATTCACATGCACACCAACAGTATTAGGTTGATCATAAAGGTTGACTTTTTTAAAATTCTTTTTATTATTATTATTATTTTATTGCTGAGTTAAATTTCAATGTTTATAGATGTAAAGAATGCATGAATAAGAAACATACAGATTTGATTACAATAGCTCATTCAGGAATATTTCCTTGTCATAAATCAAGGATTGCCTACATTTTTTTTCATATGATATTGATTATTCTTTGTATTATGTAGTTAAAAATTAATTATAAATTAGACCTCATGGTAGTTATCTGCTATTAATAATGATTGTAAAAAAGGGGAGTTATGGAAAGCAAACTGAAAATGTTAAATTAATTTATAGTACATTCTTCATCACAATATATGGTAATATATAATATATGAAATCATATATCATTAGCTGTGTAGATGATATTGCAAGAACATGTTGAATCTTTTAGGAATATAAAAATATTCCGTCATTAATCCATTAAATACTGAATGTCTAATGTAGGCAGATAAAATTGCTTGCATGTATCTTTAGTTATAAAATTGGTAAGCTATATATGGTAATGTGTACTTAACTCATGCTACATTAAGAACTATATTCTGCCAGTTTTTTTTAACTGAATTTTATCAGAGAAGAATGTAATAAATATTTTTCATAATGAAGAATAATTGACTGCATGTATGCAAGTCAGTTTTGGACTGGTAAGTCTAGAGACTAAATTTCTTGAAATTGATGTGTAAAGATTTTGAAAAAGAAGTTTAAGAAAAATGTTGAATCTGTTGCCAAATAATTAACATTGTAAAATTTTAGAAGGTCACATCTGTGTTGTTTTCAAAAAGCTAAACCTTCATATATGCAATTGCTTTAGGGAAGGAACCTTCCAATGCCATATTTCCTCACTTATTCCCCCCCTTTTTTTAACTAATTTTATTAAAAAATCGATAAGGGAAAGTTATGCGAATAATTTAATTTCTGAAGGATGCAGCTATAATAACATAAATAAAAAATAGTCTTGTAATAACTCATTTCAAGCCTGCCAGCAGCCAAGCAGTAAAATCGCTGAATACTAGTAATTCCAACCTTGGTTCGATTCCAAGCGAACTCTCTGGCTGCTTGGTCATTTTCATGGTTTTCCCTATGTGTAATATATATACGAGCCAGTTTACCTTAGAAGTGCCTCCACGAAGGCATCCGTCCCTTAAACAGATACCCCTAGTGTGCTTTGCCATAATCTACTAAACCAAACAAATTTTATTATTTATTTATCCAATTACAGAAGAAACAGCCAGTCTTTAACTTTCGATGATGCATCCTTGCTTTACAAGCACATGAAGGTGAGGAAGTCAGATTAAAACTTCAAACTACTAAAAACGTTAAAATAGAATGCAATGCACAGTGCATTTAAAGAGAAAGCTAATCCAATCGCACACTGAATTCGTAACAATAACAACAGCAGCTGACTAAACAAGAGTTGAGATGTCTCTCTGTGGCTTAAATAGTTTTCAACCGGCTGTGTGAGATAGTTCTAGCATTTTTTGCTTCTCGAGATTTCTCGAAACCAATAAGAGGATAGAATTATGGTTACAGCTAACATAGTGGTCAATTACATTTATTCAATTTCAATACAAATTAAAGATATCCATTTATTCAATGTTAAATGCACATACTCTTGTATTTTTATTGTCCCGGCATAGCTTTCTCTTAAAATTTGTCTCATGCAGCATTGCACAAGGAAATAAAACAATTTTAATTATAATTTTACTAAAATCGGCTATCTAAATACAAAATTCATAACATTATTGTCCACTACATTTTTAGCTGAAGTGCCAACCCGCAGAGATTCAATACAGGAAATATTAAAAATGAACTGTGAAGAAAAATCACCTGATCTTTTTTAAATTAGTGCTTTATTCTTCACTGTAGTATGTAGTATTCACAGTAGTATATTTAGTATTTTTTAAAAACAGTCAGCAACTGTAAATAAGGAGGAAAATAAAGAAAATGTTTTTATTTGAGAAAAGAGCATTCTGCTGCATTGTACATTAACTTAAAATTTGCATATCATAGGAACATGCTTTTCTTAGTGAAGAGCAGGAAAAAAGAATTATATATTTAAATTTATTATTTATGCAAAAAAAATTGAATTCTTATTAATTTACCTTTAACATTTCTTTCCATCCAACACATTTTCTTTCTTTCTTTCTTCTTATTTTTTTTTTAAGTCATATGAATACAGATTTCAAATCTGGAACTTATTTGAATTTTAACATCTGGCTCCTGTCATGAAGTATGGCCATCCCTGTTATATAAGATGTATTCAGGAAAAGCAATATAGTAAACAGTAATAAGTTGAGACCATTCAAGAAGAGAATTAAATAAATTATAATAGAATTACAAGCGATATATTTTTAGAATGGACAGAAAAAGGTTGGTAACTCTAACTGCCATACCAAAGGGCTGAGGTTTGAATCCAGGAGAAGGCATGGATTTAAATTTTCTCTCCCTTCATAGGAGGCAACGGTGGTCCACTGACTTAATAGTGGCTAGTGCCTACCATTGGAAATAATAATAAAAAAGTATTAATAGAATGACTTCTGTTTCTTTAATGAGTTCATGTTATTTTTTTGAAAAATTTGTATTCATCTATAATTAAACTTTTTTTAAGATATGACTTATTAAAAATGAAAATTATTTTTATTATTTCAGGTGCTGATATTGATACGCTGTGCGTTGCACCAAGGCATGTAGACAGATCAGATTTTTTTACATCTTTTGTTGATTTGTTGAAAGAACAATGTGAAGTGAAAGATCTCCGGGTAAGCCTGAGGAATGTATATTGGAACTATTTATTGCAATAATAAGTTAACATTTATATTACTTATCAAATTTTTTCCCTAAATTTTATATTTCAGAGAGCATTGTAAGTATGAATTATGTTTTTCATGTAGTTATTTAATTTTGTGCATGCTAATAAATTATTATAGTTGTAGTTTTACTTGTAATAAGGATTAAAGAAAAATAATGTATCGTAACGTAGAATATTGTTATATACATAGGTATTTGTTAAGCTGTATTTGAGTGTACAGAATTCTGCAGATAAATTACAGTAGCATTAAATATGTACTATCAGTAGCTTTGCATTTTTGTTTTCCTGTCATCTGTTTTGATACTTGTTCATTAGCTGGATGCAGAATGAATTCATAATATGTAAGAACAGGAAGTTTAGTAAATTACCAAGAACCCTTGACAAATAAGCAGTAGGGTGCCTTTTTGGATCGTTAGCTGATAACTGATTGTGGAAACTGGATTTATAATTAAATTTTAAGTTCTCAAATGTAACTGTTCTCAACACTTATGTGCATATTTTCCAGAAACTAAATAAATTGTAGATCCTTCAATAGGGATTCAAGGTACGTTGCAAAGAAATAATAAAAGTATTGTTTAGATATGTGAGGGAAAATGTTAATCTCGTTATAGAACATCCGTTGCTTCAAGTAAAGATAAATAACTTAGCTTTAATGTTTGGTAAAGTTAAGAGTAGAAAGTGATTTTCTGCATTATTTTTTATTATTCTATTAAATGTTTTTTATTTCCCACCCACATCAGTAAGTATGAATACATAAATTGTTTGTACCTGACGTAAAGAAGAACCTCTGGATCTATTACCTACATGCATTAAGGTAACGACAGTCTTAGTTTTATGTTGATCACTGCTAATTATGTTTTCTGTAGTATTGTAAAAGTATCATGCAGTAGCTTGATATGTCTGTTGTATATTTGATTGAAAATGATTGTGGTCAACTGTGGTTTATTGGACCTTGTTATAAAAAAGTTAAGTTTGTTTATTGTAGAATGGTGAAAAAATTACTGCCACAAACCATCAGAATATGGAAAACGTTTTCATAGGAAATACAAAAAGGAAATTGAAATAACATGGGATAACAGCAGATGATGTCACAGTATTTAGGAATTGGGTTCTTACGTATTTTCTTGTAAACCACGAAAGTTAGCGGAGATTGTGCAGATTGTCCCTTCAGAATTTAGAAGGAACTAATGATTTTTTATTTAATAAACAATCAGTATTCAACCTTCGTTTGATTCTGTGCTTCGTAAAAGGGCTTTTGTGAGTTTCTGCTGTTTCAATTAGTTCTAAGATTTTACTAGAAACTGTTAGAATATTATGAGTACAGTCTTCCCGCAGATAATTGTTCCATTCTTTTACTATTTTGTCAGCCATGTCCAGCTGACCATATCATATCCATTAATACACACATTTTTTATGATAAAAAAGAGTGTGAATTCAAAACAATTCACTACTTGGTTGAAATAATTGCTGCCATAAAAAAAATGTGTGAATTGAAAATAATCCATTACTTACTACTATGAAAATAATCCACTACTTGCGCATTGTAGAGGGCATGTTCCATATTATAATAATTATTTATAAATTAAAGAAAAGATAAAACAATAACAATCCTTGTTCATAAAAATGAAAACACAAATGTTTTTAATCTGTTGTTACTTCACGCTGATCCCAAATGGTGCTAAATCGCATTGCTTGGTGATAGTTTCATAGTTATAATGTGCAAATACCAAGAATTGTTTTAATCTACTATAGTACATAATGTAATTGTACAGAATCTAGAATATATAAGCAATGTAAAATCATCCATTGGAAATAAATTGCCAAATCATATAAATGAGTTTTACTATACAGCCATAAATTTTCTGTTTCTCATTGACTCATCAAAATACAAGACTAAAAGAAAAAAAAAGCATTGTTCTTCCTGTTTTGAATGCTTCTTTAATTTACATAATCAAATGAATCTATTCTTCAAATTAATTTTTTTTTAAGTACAGGTAAATTATTACTATTAGTTTTCTGTTAATTATAACATCAGTTATTTCTCTTTCCTTTGTGTTTTTAACTATAGGATTAAGCATAGACATTGTCCCTATTATTACCTCAGTGAATTGGGTATAATACATGTAGTTTAATTAATATTTTCTTTAGTGATACAAGGCTCTAAATACGTATTTAAGAATTTTTGTATGGAAGGATTATTTTTATTTCATCCTCTTCTGATTCATGTTTTAAGGTCTGCACGCTATAAGTTATATATATATTTTTTGTGAAACATAAGTAATTGTTTGGAATGGGAAATCATTTATAATGAACAACTTAGTATAAGAGAATTAAGTACTACTGCTTTGAGTTATGCTAATGAAATGAAATTCCTTTTACTAGTGTATCATGGCTATTAAATCTTTTGTAAGGAAGTTAAAGGCAATTTATATATGCATTTAAAACCATCTTTAAAAACATTCTGAATGTTTATTTTTATATAATGTAATTCCAATTAAGAATTAGTAGCATGTAACCTTTTTATCTTTTATGGCTCATATTGAATGTGTTATCTGTTTTTGTAGACTGTAGAAGAAGCATATGTGCCAGTCATCAAAATGACTTTTGATGGAATAGAGGTAAAGTTTTGAATGTTTTATATCATATCTTTTCTTCTATCTTATGCCTTAACTTACAATTAAAATACAACCTTTTTTTCTTTTAATGAGATCTGTGCACGAGCTTCATTTTATGAATTTATTGTATTTATTCATTGTGTAATTTTTAACATCATCTGGTCTCATATTGCAGGAGCGATAGGTGATATTTTGCTTTGGTGTGTTTGCTTCTTTGACTGGAATTCTATGCAAACATGTGCACACTTCTAAATATGTTTATAGTTATTTCTGTTTCCAAATAGAATCAATTTGTATTTTAAATTAAATAACATTTCTCAATAAGTTTTAAAATTGTAGTTCAGCCTACTGTGCTGTATTTTAATAATTGTAATGTTAGTTACTTTGTTTTGTTGACTTTTGTATTACTATATTTCTGTATAATTTATTGTATAATGTAATTAACCGTAATCAAATGCACACAGTGGATTATGTGTTCTGCTGCATTTAGCAGTTATTTCTGAAGTTGACAAAAATTGTAGAAATCTGATTTTTGTAAAAAAAAAATTTAGATTTGTAGAAAAATTTTTGAATAGGACTTTCTTTCTCAACAGATTTTGAAAATATATAAATATTAAAAACTTTTTTTAAATGTGAAATATTTGTTAGTAATCAAATTCATTGTCTGGTGATAACATTATTTGCAAAATTGGAAAGACCATTGTATAAATAGTTGTAGTAAATATTCACCTGAGGTAGTTTCTGAATTTTTATCTGTAGAATCAAGTAACTGGATTTTGAATGGGAATTTTTGTATAGATGCCATGCTCAGAAAGAATATCCATTTAGGAGGAGGGAAATTTAATTAAACAAAATCTGTTTACTTTGGAGCTATAATTTATACATTGAGATGTTATTTCAAGGAGTCATTTACAGTATTGAGCCATTTACTATGTGGGAAGATAAATTTTAGTGTATTCTCATCATACATTTTCATCACCAGTCCATAGGGAAATTCAGTTACTATTTCCTAAAACTCTTTCCTATGAACAAAGTGCTTTCCACCTTGAAAAATTTTTAGTTCTGTGAAAAGATGCTGATCACTGGAGGAAATCCATGCCATTTGCTCTTGAACATGCTATCAGAAGTGTTGCATAAGTACTGCAACTTGCAACTAATTTTTTTTTTTTTTGAAAAGATCTTGCATACAATGAAGAGTTTGAACAAATAATGGTGGTGGCACTAAATATGCGGCAAGCCGAAAGTCCTCTTGTGTGGATTGGTGGGTGAGGAGAGGGGTGGGAGACGCCTGGATCCCCCCGGCGCTCTCCCTCAAAATTGGGGGTGGAAAATAGAAGCCCAACCTCTCTTCGGAGTAGGCTCTGGCAATCATTCTTCCATGTAGTAATGGGCATGACAACAACAACAAATAATGGTTGCATTTCTCATTGGGTTGGCACTAAAAAAACTGTAATTTCGGGAAGAAACACTGCAGCATATACATGTTTAAAACTTAAGCTTTTAGCAGGCGAGGCATTTTCTACTGATGCAATGCTTACATGAACTTGAACTGTAAATAGCTTGGATCACTTTGATGCTGCCTTTTCACAGAAGACCTCCCATTTGCTTTCTGGGAATTTGTCCTTTGCTATATGCTTTCCCTTGAACAGATTTATCTGCCTTATTATCCCTAAATGAGATCTTAGAACAATTACATTCTTCTCTTGTTCAAATACACATTCTCATCCATTTGAATAACCCTGCTCTTTTTGTTCTAAATCTATCATTTTTTCCGAATGTGGACAGTACTCAACTTACGCCACAATAACAAACTCTAGCGTGTTTCTTTTTTCTTCCCTTTCGTCACTAAACGATTCTTCTTGGCTTTCTGCAAGCTGCAGATCCCATCAACTTTAGTATAAACACTTGTTGGATAGTTTTGAAGTAAAAAGAAAGTGGAAATTATTTGAAAATAGCACCTGAATGGCATAGAAGCTATATTGTTAGTTTTAAGCTTATTGCAATTTCCTGTGCTGAACAAATTGGAAATGGAGCAGCAGGTCAAGAATTTGATGTTGGAGATCTGAAAAAGAACTTGAAAATATGCTACAACAGAAATTAGCCAAAAGAAATGGTACTGTAAGAAGGCCAAATCTAAAAGATGACCTTCAAAGTAGATAAAAGAGCAACAAGGAAAGGGAAGGGTAATTTTGACTGTGAAAATGCATGTGCAAGCAAATTCTCAACACATGAACGTAGGGCCTTGCTGGAGTAGCAAATTTATGAAGAGAAAAAAATATTCTGTGCATACCAAAACAACAATTGGCTAGTAATTATCAGTGGACTGATGGAATCAAAAAGCATCTTTTGTTAAACATGTGATAGGTGAGAAAAAAAAATTCTACCACAGATTATAAATATGGATGAAATACCATTAGCTTTTGACTTTCCTGCAGACAAAACTGATGCAAAAACTGCATCTGTGCTTATTATAGGGCATGAAAAAACGTCATCTACATATGTGTTAGCTTGAACTACAAATGGTAACAAGCTTTATCCGATTATTGATAAGCCAATGATAATTTTTAAAAGGAAAACTATTCAGAGGAGAGAGTTTCCTAATGGCGTAATTATTTGCATAAGCGAGAATGGATGTATGTGATGTACAATCGTGCATGAGTGGCTACAAAAAGTTGGGCATTATTTTAAGGTATCTGTTTTTCTAACTAAAACGATTGTTATTGATAAATGCCATGCATTTTTATTTACTTGCTTCAGTGAAATACACATGTCAAAAATTGTCTAAGACCTTGGCAGTAATTTTCTACTGGCTTGACAAAAGTCTATGTAACAATTAGGTTTGTCAGTTAATAAATATTTCAAAGTTGAAGCCCGAAAGTAATGGAAGCATTGGATGAGCCAGAGATACACGAAGGGATGGCAAAATACATAGAGCATCTTATGAAGAAGTTGCAAAATGGTTAGGAAGTGTGTAAAAATCGGTGAGAATATTATCTATAATATTAGGATTCAAAATGCGTATTCTTGTATAAAACAAATCGGTTTAATCCTAGTATGTGGTACCAGAAAGGTTAGAATAGCCTTAATGTATTCTAGTCTAGCCTCCATGTGCGGTACACAGGGGATTTGACAACATGATGATTAGCAGTTAATGGGTAATTTTGGTGTTGGCAGCAATTTTGAAAATTATGCCAAGCCCGTAGCGTAAACTAGGATTTTACGGCCAAATCTTTAAAAAAAAAATCTTTTTTTAAATAAATATCTTATTTATTTACAGTAAAATAAAAGAATAGTAATCAGTCATCTAGGTTAACCATTTAATATAACTATATTCGCCAAAATAGTGTTGATTATTGTAATTCAGTTTTTATTATTTTAATGTTATTCATATCATTTAATGTTGCTTCTTCCCTCCAAATTTATTTATTATTAGTAAATAATACTTTCAAATTTCAGGAAATTTTTTCTGGTATAATCCTGGAACTAATTCTAGCAGTATGGTGACATCATTAAATTTAACGCACGTATTTTTTGCTTATGTATGCTGTTAAATAAATATAAAATACCTGAATTTATTTAAAAATGTCATTAAATAGATTTCTTTCTTTCGTTTAGCTGCAAAATCTCTGCAAAAAAAGACATTTTTTAATGAACATTGGGCAAATTCTAATTTCAATCTTCAGTGGAGAAAACAATTTCTGATATAGCTATAGTAGTAATGCTTTGGGGATCATATGTATTATATATATAAGTCACATGTAATTGGCAATTTTTTGTGTTTTCAAGTGATACCATAATTAATTTACCTCTTAGCATAGCCAAAGCACATCATGCGAATAGACTGGAATTTTTTTAAAACACACATGGAAAAATCAGGGAATTTCATTCTCCTGTTTGAGTGGGAACCCTGTTAACTGTAGCTTTATATGTGTATTATTGCATAGGTCAAGATTCTGCAACTAAGACATTCACTGCAATGGCACATACAGTTTTAGTGTAGCATTTCTGTGCAATTTTAGTTTTTCTGCCATTTTCCTCTAGTGCAGCATTTAGGCTGATTTACCCTTTTTTACAGAAATTATGTTAAATAAAAGTTTGTATAAAAACCTATCTGTGGCTAAAGTGTATTCTTTGTGCAATGTATCTCTATATTGATTCAAAGTGTATGTTCTTTCAAAGTAAAAAGATTTTGTTCATTTTTTATTATCAAATGAATATTACTTTTTTGAATGCACGTAATATGTGTGTTCTGTATATACCCATTCATAAAGTTTAAATTGTAAACTCACAGAACAGTGGTTACTGGCCACAAAAAAAAAGAAGAAAAAAGTCTTGAACGCTATTTAGGTATAAGAATTTTTTTATTAGTTTATTTTTTTAATATTTCAGTATATTGAGAAAATACCTTAAGGTTATTACGTGTTCCTTAAGATGTTAATTAAAATATATGGAAGCATGTTTTAAAGGAATCGTTGTCTCATCTAAATCTTATTTTATCATATTTTTAGAGGTTGTACCAATATTCTGCGCCTTTATTTTAATTTTTAATTTTTGATTGATTTGAATACCAATTTTTGATAAAACAAAATATGCCTTATAAACCTATGATATTGAGCTTTTAAACTATTGTTATGTGTAGTCTGTAGCTGAATGTTCAAATTCAGATCTGTGAGTGGTTATAATGTTCCTGTGTAATTATGATTTGAAGATAGAATGCGATTCTGTTTTTATTTGAATTATATAATTTTTTTTTAGCTTGACATGCTGTTTGCTCGTTTGGCTTTGAAAGACATACCAGAAAATCAGGATCTTAGAGATGTTAGCCTATTAAAAAATTTAGATCCAAAGTGTGTTAGAAGCTTAAACGGTAAGTACCTGGTATTTTGTTTACCATCCCTTTCAGAGATGTTCAGAACATTTGAAAGTAAACCTTTTAATCTGTTCTGTCTCTCTCTTTTTCTTTCTTTCTTATTTTCTTTTTTTTTAAATGCTATTTTAACATCCTGGTATCGGGGGGGGGATATCTGGGGTACAATTCAAATTTTTATTATGTTACTGGACTAAATTTTGTGATAAGTTTTATTTTTTATTTTGCAATTATCTTTATTCTCATGACATAATTTAAAGCAACTTTATGATGAACAAATGTGTACATGTGGTTTAATGCAGAGTTTTAAACTAAGCAACTTTCCAAACCAATATTTTTAATTGATGAACATGCTGCTAAGAAATCATTAAGGAAATCTGACCTGAACAAATGCTTCTAGTACTAAATTTAAAAATGGGAAAAAAGTACTTGTTTTGCAAGATGTAATATTTATAATATTTCGATTTAAAAAATACTTAAACAGTACTTTTTAGTTGATGTCTCCGATTTGCCTGATAACTATATGTTTGCAGATACATTATTTGCACTTTCTATTTGCATTGTCTTTTTTCTGTCTATGAAGTTCATATATGTAGTGAAAAGGACTTTGCAATATTGGTGGTGTAGAATGTTGATCCATAATAAATAGGAAACTTGCAGCCGAGGCAGATTAAATCTTCATTTTTATTTCAAATGCTGTGGCTACAAATGTTTTCTTCATGTTGTGGCCACAAACAACTTAGCACTTGTATTTAGTAATTTGTAGTAATAGCATTTAACTTTAATTGAAAAAATGTTTTTTTTTTCTCTCTCTCTCTCTAGAATGTGGGCTTAGTTTGTTTTTTATATAACTGCAGTTTGCTTTTTATGTGCACCTGTTTTGTGCAAGTTATGTAAATTGTGTTTTTTTTTTTTTTTTCACCAACACCAGTCCCTTATTCAAATTTCGTTCAGGCTAAATAAATGTATGTGACTTAAAATAACCATTTATTTGACTTTCTAATTGTAAAATATAAAATATTGTAATTCGTTGTCTCTTATGCCATAGTAATTAAATCTTCATTTTTATTTCAAATGCTGTGGCTACAAATGTTTTCTTCATGTTGTGGCCACAAACAACTTAGCACTTGTATTTAGTAATTTGTAGTAATAGCATTTAACTTTAATTGAAAAAATGTTTTTTTTTTCTCTCTCTCTCTAGAATGTGGGCTTAGTTTGTTTTTTATATAACTGCAGTTTGCTTTTTATGTGCACCTGTTTTGTGCAAGTTATGTAAATTGTGTTTTTTTTTTTTTTTTCACCAACACCAGTCCCTTATTCAAATTTCGTTCAGGCTAAATAAATGTATGTGACTTAAAATAACCATTTATTTGACTTTCTAATTGTAAAATATAAAATATTGTAATTCGTTGTCTCTTATGCCATAGTGGCCACTGAAAAAATATCTTTCTGAGTAGTAACTACTAAAAAAACTACACTGTATTCTTCTGGCCCTATCAGTCATGGTATTTATCGCATTTATCATTACGATTTGGGAATTAGATAAATTTTCAAAAATTTATCATTTTTACCAAATTTAGTGGTGATTATCAACAGTTTATTACTTTTACCGTAACATATATATATATATACACACACAGTGTCTAATTTTGTACTATGTGCCTGTTTCAAAATGTGTACATTTTTACAGCTTTGCAGTAAGAAGAAAGCTACATTCCAGCTATGCGGAGGGTAGAAAGCTTAGAGATCAAGATGAAATCTATTCGTTAGTTTTGGTTCTGAGTACATTTTGATTAGATAATTAATACTAGTGTAAAATTATATAATAACTAATGGCTGTTAGAGTTTTAGTTCCATTTAGATGTTATCGAAGCCAATACATTAATTTTATTGCTGATCAGTCTTAACATGCATATTCTCAGTCGCACATCATTGTATATGCAATATGCACATCACAGTTTTATACAGTTATTCAGATCTTTAGACATTAGGTGAAATAGAGCAAGAGGAAAGTTTGAAAGTAAGTGCACATTTAACAGCAGTGATATTTAGTCAGTTGAGTTGGTTCTTTGTTAAAATATTGATCTGTGATTGGATAAAAAATATCCGATATGTGCATATTATGTGTGATGACATGATAGATTAATTTTGCGATGATGTAATTTAGATTCATTAGGACAGGAAGGGGAATTAGCCAAATTAAAATGAGGAATTAAAGAGAACTATTGCCAAATTAAAGTTAGTAGTTTTCTTTCTCATTTTATATCTTACATATACCCCCTCTTCTTCAAAGAGAAAAGACTTCACAACAGAAAAGCATATGTCAGTCTGATAAATACAGTCCTTGTTTGATCATTGAGTAAAAGTTTGTGAATTTTGTATTTTGCAAATGTCAAATTATTTAATTTCTAGAACTATGTATATGAAAACTATCCTTTTGATTTTACAAACTTGTAATTATTTCAAAAAATATTTCTTAAAATTGAAACGTATGTATATAGGAAATGTGAAAAAAAAAGAAAAACTGTTTGGGAGTGCACTGTAGTTTATTAATTGGAGATTTCTAAAGATGCAAGTTATGAGTACTGGTTCAGGAATAATCAAGTTAATATTTCAAATAAAATACAGCTCCTTTTTCCCCCACTCCAGGAGATATATATATATATATATATATGTTATGGTAAATAGATAAATTTTAGAAAATTTATCAAATTAACCAGTTTGTCTGCATAATTCCTAACTTGTAATGGTAAATGTGATAAAAGATCCTAAATTTACGAAAATTCAGTTTGCGCAACTGCTTGGCTTCTTATCAACACGGGACAATCACGAGATTTCAGTAGTAGTTCTCATTTCGTTGCGTCTGGAAGTTTTTTCGCTATCCTCTCATATTTTATAAAATACTGAATAATTGTCGGTATGCTTGAGCGTTTTAATTCCAAATTAGTTAATATTATGGATACTAAGAAAGCAAACAGTAATTTACTGATGAAAGAAAGATATGACAATTTGTTTAAAAAAGTGAATAATAGTAAAAACAAAAGTAATGGGAAGGTACTGGAATTTTAAAAAGATGTGATGTAATGAAAGTAGGCAATGTTGAAAATCTTATCTTTCCCGTAAGTAAAGACAGCTCTAATATTAGATTTTACGTGTACTTTGAAGGTTTTTTTACCATAATTCATGGGGTACATTTATCAATAGGACATGGTGGTAGAAACAGGATGTTAAAAGAACTTCAAAAAAGTACAAAAATATTACTACCGAAGAAGTCATGATTTACTTAAATTTGTGGGAAAGTTGTCAAAAAAAAAATAAGGTACCTATGAAAGGACTTGTTAGACAAATGGTCTTTCATGAGACGAACTCAAGTTCCAGGTGGACCTAATTGACATGCAGTTGCAACCAGATAATGACTTTAAGTTTATATTTGTCTATCAAGACCACTTGACGAAGTTCGTACAGTTATGTTTCCTAAAAATCAAATGTGCAGAAGAGGTTGCATATCACCTAATTGATATTTTTACTATATTTGGAGCCCCCAGTGTACTGCAAAGTGAACATGGTCATGAATTTGGTAACAAAATTGTAAAAGAAGCTTGTGCAATGTGGCCGGATCTGAAAATTGTGCACAGAAAACCTAAGCACAGCCAAACTCAAGGTTCGGTTGAAAGTGCACACCAGGATATTGAAAATACACTAAGTTCTTGGTTGGAAAGCAATCGCACCAGTAAATGATGCAAAGGGTTACGTTTTGTGTAATTTATGAAAAATGGAGCATTTCATGAAGGCATCAAGTGTTCTCTTTATGAAGCAATGTTTGGAACGCCTGCAAAATTTGGCTTGAAAACGCCTATTTTCCCAAATGACTCTCTTGAACATCCTAGAATGGAAGAGCTTCAATCATTAATCAAGGCAGTTAATAATGCTTCTAAAAACACCAATAACGGAATAGAAAATGTTTCTAATATGGACAATAATGATATGTCTCAAAATGACCTTACATTTAAAGTTAATTTTAAGGCTCAAAAAGAGAATAAAGCAGCAGTCGATCTAATCCAGACAGATATTTTATGAAGGCAAGAGCAAGTAAGAAAACATAGAATGAGTGCTAAAGAAGTTTTACAATTACAAGCAAAGAAATTGTTGAAGGTTTCAAATCTTAAATTTTCTGCTGATAAAGTTGATGACACAGTGAAGCTACCAATACCAGATGTTGACAAAGCAAGAAGTAATCCTCGAAATTTATTAGCGGTGATATTAGAAGTTCAAAATGAAGAGTTTTATCAGTTAAGAACAAAACAAGGAGGACTTTCAAAGTTGTATACCAGAAATAAATTCATAAGATGTGAAGAAAAATTTATTTTGCTTGACTATGTTCCAGATCTAGCAATATTACTTCGAGAATGCGTTAGAAAGACATCTGTTTCTGGAGGTCAGGGTTATTAGCGATGTGTTTGTAAGAGGCAATGCGAGTCTGAGAAGTCCAAATGTAAAAAACCTGGCAAACTTTGTAATTCTAAATGTCATAACAGTTTTATATGCTTAAATAAGTAAACTTAAACTATTTAGTAATTTGTAGTAATAGCATTTAACTTTAATTGAAAAAATGTTTTTTTTTTCTCTCTCTCTCTCTAGAATGTGGGCTTAGTTTGTTTTTTATATAACTGCAGTTTGCTTTTTATGTGCACCTGTTTTGTGCAAGTTATGTAAATTGTGTTTTTTTTTTTTTTTTCACCAACACCAGTCCCTTATTCAAATTTCGTTCAGGCTAAATAAATGTATGTGACTTAAAATAACCATTTATTTGACTTTCTAATTGTAAAATATAAAATATTGTAATTCGTTGTCTCTTATGCCATAGTGGCCACTGAAAAAATATCTTTCTGAGTAGTAACTACTAAAAAAACTACACTGTATTCTTCTGGCCCTATCAGTCATGGTATTTATCGCATTTATCATTACGATTTGGGAATTAGATAAATTTTCAAAAATTTATCATTTTTACCAAATTTAGTGGTGATTATCAACAGTTTATTACTTTTACCGTAACATATATATATATACACACACAGTGTCTAATTTTTGTTTTAATATACAGTGACTGATATTTGTTTTCAGACACTTGTCTTCCACTTTTATTTATAAATATCAGTTATTAAATATTAGTGAAATAACTGTTTTTTCTGATGTGTACTATGATCTTTTTTAAAAATTTGCTTGTTTAAAAAAAGTTTTTCAAAATGTTTTTGATAAAAAAAATTTATTAAAATGTTCTGAGAATGATCTCACGTAAATATTCAGACATTTTGAGTAAATAGCTTATATTTAATAAAAACATGAAAATAACCGCACATGTAATATTTCATTGGATATCCTTTAGTTGAAATTGTCTTCGTGTACTTTGGCAGGAATTCAACTAATTTTTTCATGTAAGAATCTACCATTTTGTCCCATTTCATGATACGAATTATTTTTGAAGAAATATGTTGCCTTAGTTTTTAACTTAACTCACTCCATATGTTGCATAATAACCGTAGGGGAACGTTTAAGGCTGTATGTTTATCATCGTTATCCTCATAGAAACTTGGAACATGTTTTGCATTGTGAGTTTTCTTGTACAGCTTTCAAGTTTTTATTAAGGGTACTTGTATATTTATGCTGATCCATATTATTTTCTATAGAAACTAAATTTCTCATCCTAGAGGCAGTGGAACATGCCCAAGCATTTTGCCTTCAATCCAGTAGGCAATAGGTTTTTTTTAATTCAGTTCTTCATTCAGCTTTTGCCACACAATAATTCATTCAACAGGCCTAAGTGTTATTAAATTTTGACTTTGTTGCAAATATAATGTTGTTCTAATATGATAAATCTTTGCTTAATATGGATTTTGTGGATGGTAGACTGTATTATCTTGTTCATGAAGTATTTTCTTCTTGCTGAATGCACATTGTTTCAATATGCTCGTATGATTCTTCTTACAGTTTCAAAATTCACTTTGCTTGTGAACTGTTCTTCTAAATCTGCTGCAAGTTTTGCAGCACTAATTTTTGCATCGTGTTTAATTTTTGTTAGAATAAATCTCCGATTCCTTGGTCTTAGTTTAGAATATGATTCAAACTTCAGTACATTTTCAACAGTTCCATGCACCTTCCATCGTTTTAATGTACCAAAGTAATTGAATGCTTTACATCAAGGATTTTTTTTTTGGGTATTTCAAATACTTCTGCTATCTTTAAAATAAAGCATAGTTAAATTTAACAGAACTTGTCATTAATTTATAGTATCTTGCCATGTTCCCTTCAAATATGGGAGGGTTAATATATTTTCTAAACAAGATGATTATTCTTGTGATGTATTTTCTTGTTAAAGGGGAAAATATATATATATAAAAAATCTTGTGCCAGATCTTAACAAGACTTTCGAGTATCCGAATGATTATGTGAATTATTGATAAGTAATTTTTGAATAAATTATTTTATTATGAAGAATGTTTTTATGACATATATTTTGCAAGAAGCAAAGTTTGAAAGAAAGGAAAAATAATGCATTAAAAAAATTTGAAATGTATGCTCCAGTATTTAATACAAGTATCTGAAAATAAATATGAGCCACTGTAAGGAAAATGATGGTAACTGCCCAAGTACTTGAATTGTCAAAAATGTACAGTGTATGAAAAAAAGTGTGTGGATCTCTGGTAATATTTTCTCTAATTCAGAAAAGGCTTTGAATCAAGAAAAATTTTAATAGTGAACATTTTTATACCATTAGTATACAAGGTACGGAATAAAAATTTTCATACAAGTGCTGTTGAAAAGTGTTCATTACTCAAATCAGCATGGGTTCTTATATTTAGTTATTTTATCTTCATTTGTGGTAAACCTTTGTTGTGTTGCAGAATTATTTAGAGATATAAACTACAGTTATGTTTTTCTGATTAGTTGTAAATTAATGTAACGGTTAATTTTATTGCAAAAAGGCTGAAATTTCACGAAAAAAGTTTTAAGTTTATAATAACTTCATACTGCCATGCTTAGGCCAGCTTAGCTGTAAGTTTATAAGTGCTATCTTCGCTGTCTGGTATAGACAACAACATATTAATGGATGCTGTTTGTAATAACTTGTCAAATCCTGCTGCAGGCAGTATTGATTTTGAAAAAATGAATCTAATGCTGTAGACCAGTTTTAATGGGCAGTGAGAACTTCTGCACATGTAGACAATGCTGTTTGAGCACATATGGAAGGCAAGGTGGTGGTTGTTTTGGGAGACAGTTCTTGAAAATACTTTATCTTTACATTTTGCCATCTTTCTTGGTTGTAAAGTGTGCTCAAATCACTGGAGGATGGGTAAGCATTTGCTTTCAGAAAATGTCAATAACTATGTTTTTAGTATTATGGTCATCAATGTAATAAAATTCTATGAGATGTTTCTCATAATCTAAGTAGAAAGAATAAAGAATGGTGCTTTTGTCATGGAAAATTGTCGTTAATGTAATAGTTGTCTAGTAATGAAAAATAACATCAATATAATTTTTGTTTATGGTGCCTTTTGGGTACTTGATATTTGTACTATGACAATAAATTTGTAATTTAAGGAAAATGAACCATGTCAAAGAAATGCAACAATGGTTTTGATAAATGAAGATGACATTTGAGAAAAATGTTTATGTATGTTTCTATTTTTTCTAGGTTGTCGTGTAACTGATGAAATACTGCATCTAGTGCCTAATCGGGAAAGTTTCAGGTTGGCTTTGCGCTCTATAAAACTTTGGGCTAAAAGTAAGTAATTTTTATACATGTTGCAATATATATTGCAAATATATGCTTAGTTTTTTTTTTGTTGTTAATTTTAAATTGCATGGCTATTTTTTTTTTTTTTTAGAACATGTTTGGTTTTCTAATGTTTTGGGTTATTTGGGAGGAGTATCTTGGGCCATGTTGGTAGCCAGAACTTGCCAGTTGTACCCTAATGCCTCTGCAGCTACTTTAGTTCATAAGTTCTTTCTTGTATTTTCTCAGTGGTAAGTTCCGCACTTATTTAGCAGAATCATTTTTAATATATATTACGTTATATAGTGTTTTTCTTCAATGATGCAATAGGATGAATCTAAGTCTAAGTAAATAATCTTTTTATTATCCAGTTTCATGGATTCATAATTATTGGTATTATTGAAGCTTATACAGTTGTTAGTTTATATAGGCCTTGTACTTGAATTACTTGGTTTAAAAAGTGTGCTTAATATTTCAGTGAAATGCGTTTAATATTTTTTTGTGATAGTAGCTAATAAAAAATAATATTTTTAGAATTTTGACAGATATAATATTTATCTCTAATGGTAAAATCATTTTCATCCCTAAAAATAGAAGCCTTGAAAATAAAGAAGCTGTGTTTTTTATTACATTAACTTTTGATAATAACAGACAGGATAACTCACGTACAGATATGCATGAAATTTTTATTTCTTTATTTTGTCATAAAATCTTTCTCTCTCAATTATTGTAATTACTTATTTCAAAATCTAAACTTCATGTGTCAGTGTTATTGAAGTATAAATATTATATGTATCGTTGATTAATATTCTGGCATCACATCATTAGGTTTGATAAGGTGCTGAGTAAGTAATTTTGCCAGATTGTGTATTATAATTAACTGTTGATTGGTTTATTTTACCTTAAACAATACCTTTAAGTCAGTGGATATTGTTCAAAATGAGAAACTGAGTGAAATTTAATTAAGCTCAAGTATCGTAAAGGTTGCAAATAATTCTGTTGGCTTATTATGAATTTTCATCACTGCCATTTCCAGACAGCTGGAATTTTTGCAGCAAAACTCATATCTCAGGGTAAAAGGCTGTCAGAGTTATTCTCATGCTAGATGATGACTGAATTATCATGAACTGGTAATGTTGATCTGAAATTCTGTCTTGAAAATTAGTGCCAGGTTATTAATGGTTAATTTTTTTGTAGAGTTTCTGTAAAGCTGGGCTGTTATTTTTAAAGGCTATGCACAGTATTTGGAAAATCTGATCATCTCCAAGTAATTGTAGAACAGACCCAGACAGTTATTCATATAATGTTCTAGCTGCAGTAAAATGACCATGCAGAGATATTATGCACCTACAAAATGACAACAATTGTGATGTCTTGTACTAACAAAATTCAAGCATTGCAAAGTGCAATTTCACTAACAGTAAGATTATGCTTTGTATCTGGCGGGATTTCTGTGCTATTATCCACGAAGACTATCTGGGAAAAGGTAAAATCCTCAACAATAAAGGTGTACAGCGAGATGTTAGTCCGTGTTGATGCTGCTATCAAGGGAAAATGTCGAACTGAGTCCCAGTGCAAAAAGGTAATCCTCCATCAAGATAATGCAAGACTACATGTGTCTGCATTCACCTGCTGGACTCTATACGGACTTGAGTAGAATCGTTTGCCACACCTACCATGTAGCCTTGGATTGCTCCTTCGTACTTCTACCCTTTTTCACACCTGCAGCTACATCTTGCAGGTGCTAGCTACCAATCTGCACAGGATGTCTGAAATGAGGCTGATCTGTTTTTGGACTCGCGGCCACCAAGTTTGTGGGTCGAAAGCTTTGAAAAATACCAAAACATGGCAGAAAATCAAAGATTTGGGTGGTAATTACTATCTGCATTAAAGGTACTGCTTTCATTTCCCCCTAACTTTATTAAGAATGTTTTTGGCGGAAAACTTTAATTACAAGCAGATACATTATATCAATACAACTTGATATCAACCAGTTCGAAACTTGTAAATAGGCTGCACTACTTGCAAGGTAAGGCTTTTTCCAAGGGGATGGGACGTATGTCTTGCACATTCACAATGTTAAATGCAGGGTTCGTACAGTCCTTAAGAGTCCTTAAAAGTCCTTAGGTTTTTTGGAATCGATTTTTGGTCCTTAAAAGTCCTTAATTTCGGCCAATATCGGCATAAGGTCCTTAATTTTAATCATCTGAAATTTCTGTCTGTTTTTACGACTGCCAGTTTGAGTGTGGATTAGCATTTTGGAGGAATATTTTTGGCGATTCACTGACATATATGATTATCTTTTGAATGGGTGAATGGGTTCATGTTTTATAATTTGTTCTTATTTTCTAATATAAATAGTGGGATATTCGAGTTTCTAAGCAAGAAGTGAAACATAAGCATTTCGAAATTCATTTTTTTCTAATGAAGATCTCTTAAACAAATTTTCGCTTTTGGTGATGTGAATTTTTTTATTTAACGGTTCTAAATTTGGTGACACATCAACATTTTGGCGATTTAAGATCAGTTTTTATAGAAAATTTTTAATTCCGAGATCTGAGAATTTTTTGACGATTTTTTTAGTACAATGTAACAGTAATAAATTCCATTAAAATAATGGTAATATATTGAAATTATATTAAAAAAAAGATTAAAAAGAGGCATAAATATTTTATTGAGTTGTGTTGTTACAAAACATAAATGTTTTATAGCTTTTAATGTGTAGTTATCCTAATATCGTTTAAGAATCAATGTCATAAATTACGTGTATTTTGAACTTAATTTTATTAATTATTTTTAGAAATTTTATTAGATTGTGATTTTAATAGGGCTTTTTTAACAAATATAAATCCATATGACTAAGGTTATCTAACTACCTAATTTAATTATTTATAACTAACTGCTTACCCTTAAAAATTACCTCTGCGTATTAAAGCGAGTTATTGCCTTTCATTAATCCTTACTGTGCCCACAAGATAAAACACAAAAATGTAAAAAATCACGTAAAACTTATTCTTTGCATCTAGTGAGACTTTAAACAGTACAAAACAACTTACCACCTGTGGTGCTTTAGTGGTTTATAGGACCTACATGAAGCTACGACACTAACTGTGACAGACAAAACCCAGCTAACTTTCAGATCTTGCCAACCGTGCCTACATCAGGCCTATTAGGATAGTTCTAATCAGCAGGTCTCTCTCTAGGCAAGCAGCAGCGGTGACAGGGCGATCTTTTATGAATCATACTGAGTATGATCTACTTCTAATTTTAATCTATGCCGCTTGACATAAAATCTACTTGCTATTTACTAAGCCTCTAGACTGAGCAAGTATGTGACAAAAATGAAGCATTAAAAAAAATCATAAAACTAACTGTTAGCAAAACATAAATAAAATGTCACTTATTTTCTTTCAAATATGTCCAACTATTATAAATGTAAAATATTTAATGCTGCTTGATACATTTTATAAAGTTGAACAACTATTATTGTAAAATATTTAATGCTGCTTGATACATTTTATAAAGTTGATTTTATTCTCAAACTTATTAATAATTTTGTTAATTAATTCATGTTTAATAATTATTCATCCTACTTACGGATCTATTTTCTTTTTAGGAGGGTATTACAAAAATGAAGTTCAGGCATAGATAATATTTTAATTGAATTTATTCAGTTCCCATTTGTTCATAGGTCCTTAATTTTTTTCATTAATGGTCCTTAAAAGTCCTTAAAAGTACTTAATTGCCATGCGCAGAAATGTGTACGAACCCTGTAAATGAGTCAAGAAATTTCAGTACATTGGGGAGATTTAATCTTTAATATGGAGTAAAAAGTGTTAGATCCTGTTGATTTGTTTTTCTGCTGCTTCCTGTAAAAATAGCTGAGTAAATGGCCGTAATACATAAAAAATTGGTGCCTGTAGCCGACAGGAAAAGGTTAAGTGTGCTGTAAGAGGTTACCATTGGCTACAATGCATATTTGTATTTTAAAAAGAAACCTCTGAGGTCATGTTCATGAATATAAAAGGTGTTGCCCATTTATGCTTTAGTGATATGATAATGTCGATGCAGGATGCCAATAAATGTGATATATTTAATTTTTTATATAGTTCTAAAAGAATTAATCTGTCAGGGTGCAGATTTACAAATGGCAGGGTTCATATGGTCCTTAAGATTCCTGAAAAGTTTTTAGGTTTTTTGGAATTAGCTTTTGGTTCTTAAAAGTCCTTAATTCTGCAGGAGATACTTAACTGTAATCATCTGAAAATTGTCTCTTCTTAACAACTGCCATTTTGAATGTGAATTAGTATTTTGGTCAAATATTTTTGGCAATTTTTTTGAATGGGTGAATAGGTTCAGGGATTAGAATTTGTTCCTATTTCTGGTATAAACGGTGGGATACTTAAGTTTCTAAACAAGAAGTGAAATATAGGCATTTCAAAATTATTTTATTTTTTCTAATGGAGAGCTCAAACGATTTTTCGTTTTTGGGAATATGAATTGAATTCTTTATTAAACGGTTCCAAATTTCGCGACTTATCAACATTTTGGCGATTTTAAGATCAACTTCAAGTGAAACATTTTTATTTTTTGCTATCATATTATAAAGTGACATTACTTTTCATTTTGGTGACTTATTATACAATATTTTGTATCTGAAACATAAACAAGGTAATAAATGCATAGATTGTGCTTTAGTACAACTAACAAAATAATTCTTGGCACAAGCAAAGTAGCTATGTAATTGAATAAAAATGCTTTCGTTTTAATTTTTTTAGGGTATGAGTTTTTCTTATGTAATTGTCTCTATGCATCAGTTTTCTCTATAAAATTAATTTTACACTTTTTTCCTCTGATTCCAACATATTTCTGTGTTTTTGCAGTTACAGAATTGGCAGGGTAATTTTCCTTAATGATTTTAGACATTGCAATTTGGAAGGTTTAGAAGTATTTGAAGGCAAGATTTAAAGACCCACAAATCTAGAAGATTCCAGAAAAATGTCTTCATGGTATTAACACGTAATGGATATATTGTGCAGAAAGTTTATGATGAACTTTTACTTTTTGCAGAATATGTGGAAAAACAATGAAAAGATAACATTTGAAAAGTTCTTTCCTCTTTTTCTTAACATGTTTACCTTCCCTTTGTTTTTTCTACTTTTTGTTAGATACAAGCATGGAAGATATCAAAAATGCTTCTAATCTTATCACATGTACAGGCATTTATTGAAAGGATTTTTCTATTAACAAAGAAATTGAAAACTGATGATTTAAAAGGTTCATCCGATATGTCACAATGGATCAGTAGTGCCGTAGCAAGGGTGGACAAGGGGGGGACATCTATCTCTGGGTGCAGCATCCATGGGGGTACCAAATTGATGTTACAAAATTTTAGAATGAAATGGTTTTCGTTCTTGACATAGAGAAGGAAGGGAATCTTTAGTTGTCCTTGGGTGCTGAAAATAATATAATTTTCCATTCCCTCACCAGAATGAAAATCATTTGGATGGTTTTTAATCTAAGGTTTTGGGTTGCCCTCCACTTGCACACTGCATTAGTTCCTACCAGCTCTGGTAATTTGTAGTTATTCTTCTGTGCATTATCCCTGCCGATATTTGAATTTGTTACGCTATAACTATGATACGATGTGTTATTAAGCCAGCTTAGAATAAAATTAAATTGTGCGTCTTTGACTACTAGTCCACATTTTTAGTTTGAATTTAATTGTTTCTGTTTAATTAGATCATCATAAGCTGTAGTTGATTTTGCTGGCATAAGAACATGTCTTTATGTTCTTAGGTCTTGTTAAATGAGAGGTTTGTTTAAACTTTTATCTGACTTTGTAATTACTTTTAGACATAGCAATAATTTGCTTCACGTCTGTCAGGTGTTTTGGACTACCGTATATACCCGCATATAAGTCGACCCTCCCACTTCGACATAAAAAATTCATAGAAAATAAGAACCCCGCGTATAAGTCGACCCCCCACTTCCAAAATCGATCGAGAAACTTCGAAAATTTTTTTTAAGTACTACATGTATTCAAAATCATCAGAGGGAAAAAAAAGTAAATATATGATAAAAAATACCTTGGTAAATAATCAAAATCCTTCAACATCCGATTCATGGTCAGATTCACCAAACATTTCATAGAACTCTTCTGTCGTCATTGGCTCGTCATCATACATATTTTCGGTCTCGAACTCTGTATTGTTACAATCACTACTAGAGCCTTTGTCGTCATTTTCACTTTCAAAAACAGCATCATCTTCCGTGCGGTCTAGTTCGTTGCTAATACAACATTTTTTAAATGATTTTATAATCATTTCAGAGGGTATTTCGTTCCAAGCATCTTAAGCATTTATCCACTGAGCAATTAATGTAATATCAAGCTTTTTAATGTTGCCTCCCTTTGTAAATGTTGGTTGACCGGAACTAATCCACTCTGCCCAATATTTTCTAACATTTACTTTAAAGGGCTTATTGAGGCAGACGTCTAGGGGTTGAATGACGGATGTCAATCCTCCCGGAATAACGGCCACAGTCGTTTTTAGGTGTTTTGTCACTTCTTCAGAAAAGTGTCCACAAAAAGAATCGTATACTAAAAGAGAAGTTTTTTTGAAAGCTGCTCCTGGTCTTTTATCCCACTCATTTTTAAGCCAATGGACTGTTTCGTTAGCATCCATAGCCAAAACACGTCGCCAACATATCGCCAACTTTTTTATTGCTCAATATTGATCGGTTGTTCGGGGGGCGAAAATTCTTTGGTTTAATCAAAACTTACTCTAGTTAACTCTGTGATTACTTCGTCACATAATTTAAGTCATGAAATTACTTCAAGTAAGTGACTTATTTCATAAGTTTTCCAATTTGAGTGTGGGAAGAAAACAACTGATTATATAAAGAAATTTTTGAACTTCCGATTCTTTTAATTTTTTATGGCCCCGCGTATAAGTCGACCCCCCACTTTCAAGTCTTTTTTTTGTCCAAAATATCTCGACTTATATGCAGGTATATACGGTATTTGACTTTTATCAGGTCAAGTAAAACCTCATAGGTACGTAGTCGAGAGATTAACAGGTTAGAAGATAAAAACACACAGAAACTAGTCGGAATATTGGTTAGCGTATTGAAACAAATTTCTAATTTTTAGAGAAGATGCTTGAAGAGAAGGAAATTGATATAAATTAGCCAGAATGTCTGAAAAGGCTTCAAATTAAAAAGGCACCAATATTTTGTTGAGTATTGTTGCTAACAACGTAAATGTTTTGTAACTTTTAGTTTGTAGTTATTTAATTATTTGTAACTAACTGGTCACCCTTAAAAGTTATCTCTGCATATTAAAGTGAGCTATTGCCTTTTATTAATATTTACCGTGGTCACAAGATACAGCACAAAAATGTAAAACTTAATTTTTTGTATCTAGTGAGACTTAAAATAATACAAAACAACTAATCAACTCTGGTGCTTTAGTGGCTTATTGGAACTTTAAAATATATTAACTGGGCTACAACCTTAGTAACTCTACACAAAGTAATGAGATTAACTGTGTCATCTAGAACACAACTAACTTTCAAAACTTGCCAACTGTGCCTACATCAGGCCTTCAAGTTTGTTCTGATCAGCAGATCTCTCTCTAGGCAAGCAACCAGTCTTCTGTAACAAATCATGCTGATTATGATTTTAGTTCTCATTTTAACCTATGCTGTTTGACATAAAATCTGCTTGCTATTTACTAAAGCTCTAAACTGAGCAAGTACGAGACAAAATGAGACATAAAAGAAAAAATCAACATAAAGCCAACTGTTAGTAAAAAGTAAAATAACACTAATTTTCTTTCAAATTTGTCCAACTATTGTAAGAGTAAAATATTAATGCTTTAAATATTTAATAAAAAATATTTAATTTAATGCTTTTAAGTTATTAAATGTTATAAAGTTGATTTTATTCTCAAATTTGTTTTATAACTATGTTTATTAAATTATGTTTAATAATATTTTATTCTTAGGATGGTATCACAGAAGTGAAATTTAGGCATAGCTAATACTTTTAATTGAATTCATTCAGTTCCCATTTGTTGATGAGTCCTTAATTATTTTCATTAATGGTCCTTAAAATTTCTTAAAAGAGTTTTATTTTCATGTGCAGAAATGTATACAAACCCTGAAATGGCCAAGTGGTAAAAGTCGCTGAACAGTCATAGTTCAGCCTTGGTTTGACTCCCTATAAGCAGGCTGGTTGCGTGGGCGTTTTCATGATTTTCTCCATGTGTACCGGGTTTAAGAACCAGCTTCTCTTAGAAAGTTTTCCACGAAGGCATCATTTTCCTTGGGTAGATAGCCCTTGCATGCTTTCTCATAACCAGAGTGGTGTCTAGATATTGCAGAGGCCATTCAACAGCACCACCACTGTAGCTGTTGATATGTTCTCCAATTGCATTTGTATTTTGATTTCAGGTGGTTGCATATGCATAGGCTTTAAAATAAAATTTCCTATTTTGCCTTCAGAGAAAATTCATATTGTGCATAAACAGAATACAACTCATTGGTGAAAGACTCTTTAGGCTAAAAGATTATGTATCATATCTACATGTGCAAGTCTGATGGTAGAGGGCACTGCAGCTTATGTCATTTTCTACTGCAAGATCCTTTTAATATATCTAGACATTATATTCACGTCGGTACTGTGTTCACCAACTGGTTTAAAGATGAACAGAGTTTTGTATTTAAGCTATGCATATGTGTGGAATGTTTGAATAGAACTTTCTGGTGAAAAATTATATATTTAAATAGTTACTAACATAGAACTGTATTTTTTATATACTCTGGAACTGTTTGATAATTCTGGGAATTTTTTTAGGCCTTGGCCAAAACCTGTGCTTCTGAAGCAGCCAGAAGAAAATAAACTTGGCTTTGATGTGTGGGATCCGAGAGTAAGTATTTTTATTACTGATTTTTCTTTTGAGCCAACTTATCTGTAATTTAAGTGAAAATTATAAAAAATCTTAATCTTTGTGTAAATATGAATCCTTTGATACAGTTTTTAGCATTAATTCTGTAATATTTTGTAATATAGACTATCATTTTATCATATAGGCTATTTTATGGTTACAGTGGTTACATTTAGTATAGTAGTATTGTTTAGTTGTAATGACATTTTGTGTGGTAGTAGCATTTTACTGCAATTAGTAGGTGCTGTCAGAGAGGAATTGGAAAAATATCACACAGTTCCTATTTTAGCATGATAAAAATAACAGTTTCTGTTCTAAGAATGTTTTAGTTCTGTTATTCAGATTGATAAATCTGAAATTCTTTTATTCATTTATTCAAAAATATTTTCATTCTTTCAATTTGACACTGTTGCTTGATTATCATTGATATAAAAAAAAATTAAAAAAAAAAAAAGTCAACATATTCGTATGGGCAAAAAATGTCTCGGGATTTCTGGTCTGAGTTGCAGCCAGTCATCAAACTTATACTTGTTCCTGGTTAGAATTTTCTTAAATTTTAGATCCATTTGAGTATATTTTAGTAGCATGTTCAGTAAATTTGTAGTTTCCTATCACCGAGTGAGCTCTGTCATTGAAAAAATGCATTGTTCTTCATTCATCACACCGTTCTATATTATAACTCAGTAAAAGTTTAGCAACAAAACATCTGTCAAACAATAGCATCTTTGACCAGTTTAACTTGGGTAACCTTTTATGAAAATTGAAAACACTATGAATTTCATTGTTGTTGAAGTTTTCTTCTATCTTATCATAATGTGGGCATAAAATTGAATATTTGATACTAGTAAGATTTTTTATGTGATTGTAATAAATGTTTTTTGATAAACACATAAGCAGCACATCTCATTTTCCATTTTTTAAATTTTAATTTAACTGTTAATAGCTTGAACATATAACTTGAAGTATGACGTAAAAAGTTTGCTTAGCAATTCTTGACGGATGTATTCTGAAAAATGTTTAATCAAAGCTGTATTTGATGTAAAAAATAAAATCTGTATATTAAAATTTCATAAAATTTTAAAATTTCTTCCAGATAAATGTGGGTGACAGATTTCATTTGATGCCAATTATTACACCTGCTTATCCTCATCAGAATTCCACATTTAATGTTTCTTTTTCTACGCGAACTATCATGCAGGATAGTTTCAAACATGGTATGGATTTCAGAATTGATTTTTTTCTGTCTTATATTATTTACCTTCTTACTCAATTAGCCTTTATTTATTCTTTTGAATGTTTATTTAAAACTGAATTTGATTATTTATTTCAGAATCTTAAATAAGGATTAAATTATGCACTAAAATAGTAGAAATGTTTTTGTGGTAGGTCTTTCTGTTGCTGATGAAATAATGACTGGAAAATGTGGATGGGTGAAATTGTTTGAACCTACAAATTTCTTTTCAAAGTATAAGTAAGTATAATTAATTCCTAGTGTCAGGATTTTCTTTTGGGATGCTTTTTAAGATAAAGTATGTATTTCAGTTTTTAGTCTTGTACAAAACGTGCTAGGTTGCCATAAATTGTTTTACATAATAATTAGCCGTTCTAAACTGTTTAAATAGAAAAAGAGACTAGTCTAACTAGCAAATATATATATATATATATATTTATTTAACATTACAAAAAGGAAAAAGATTCATGTCTGCATGTTTTGAAGATACAGAATGGTCAGATTATATCCATCCTCTTCTGTTGAAACTTCATGTTTTGTGCCTTCATGTCATCTCAAACTCATACATTCTTTGATTAAAGGTAAATAAACAGCACCTTGCCTAATAAAACATTTAACATTATTATATTATTAATTTAGTGTGTGAAAGAGATAAATGCAGATAGATACACAGTTTTTAAAAATGGCCATATTCAGCAATTAATAAAAGTTCAGAGTTCAGTTCACCTTGACTTTTTTTTTAACATCAGTTTGTCTTGAAGTCTAAAGTGTATACTCAGCTGATATAGTTGAAATGTGTGCAGTATTGATACATGGTAGCTCAGAAGACATCTTCTTTTTCTGAAGTGCAATAGCCATCTGCATAGCATTTGAGATGCAATGGTCTAGAAGAAGAGCTGTGCCAGGAGTCATATACTTGTCTCAAAGCTTAAGTCATGCATGCCTAAGTACATGTCATAAATTGCAAATGGCTCATTAAATCAATTACAGTTTAGAGCTGATACATGCAGCAAAGCTCCAACCCTCTGCAAACGAACGCTTTTATTTGACCAAAACCAGTTGAACTTTGTATCAGTTATGTGCTGACTCTGTTTAACTTTGAATTGATAGCACAGGCTTCTCTTGGCGACGTATCTTTCAGGTGCCTGCCTTATCAGCTACTAATGGTAAATCATGTGCCTACCATGGTTGTAATGTGTGACAAGTATCAGGGTTCGATTATGGAGAGGGAGTCCGAGAAATGGCTTCTGCATCCAAGGAAGGCAGCAGGTGTGCAAATTACCCACTCTCAGAATGGGGGGATAGTGATGAAAAAAGCAATATTGAACTCTTCTAAGACCCCAGAGTGTTGCCATACCTGTTGTCTGGCACTCAGCCTTGCACCTGTCCTCCATCACACTGCTGCTCTGGAATGTCAAGGTGAACATCAAAATCAGAAAGGAATCTGAAAATCACCAAAGAAAGGAAAAATATGTCTGGTTCTTTTACAATATGTAAAATACTATTGTGATCACTTGACCATGGTTTCATGTGGTCACCTGTAGTAGATGTCTTATTTGATCCATCATTCCATCCAGTTCTTTTTTCTTTTCAACATCATGTCGATCAATGTGTTTAACAACTGTGATTTTAATGAGGACAATAAAATTTTTACCTCAGGTTTAAATCTGTTCTTTGCTGGGTTCTTTGAATAGTGACTCATTTATCTTGTAAATTGTAGGCATCTTTCTCATTAAATTGTCATTTATTTTCTTTTAGGTCCATGTCTCATGACATCACATTCAGGTAATTCAGGTATTAGCTGATTTAAATATTTCATTGGACCTTAAGTCTTCTTTAGTTTTCATCTTCATACATACAAGCAGGTCAAATGGCATATGCCTTGTACTTCCTGTAGTTGTACTGTTTATTATTCTCTGTATGACCACAACATACCTGAATAATTTGGGCGAATCTTCATGAGATAGATTTGATAAAACAGGTATCAGAATCATATGAATCTGTTTGATCTGCCCATTTCCACTGGGTATCCTAGTGGTAATGTTTGTGTTCTGTTCCTTCTTTTTTGGCATTAGCTGTAAACTCTTTCAGTGTGAAAGTAGCACCTCTTTCAGAAGTAATTCTGGAAGGGTTTCCAAATGCTAATTGTTGTTGCTTTGCAACGACTTCCTATGTGGCTATTTTTTATGGGGTAAACCGCATTACATTGGTATTGCTTATTTGTCAAAGTTCAAAATCCACCTCTATAATTCATGTGATAAATTCAAATTCCTACAAAATCAAAAGGTTTCAAATATTGGAATGGCCAAGCAGTAAAATCATTGAATGCTGGTAGTTCAGACCTGGATTTGATTCCAGGTGAATGGGCTGGCTACATCAGTATTTTCATGGCTTTCTCCCTATGTGTATAGAAGACAGTTTTCTTTAGAAAGTCCTCCACAAAAGAATCCCTCCTGTTAGGCAGACAGCCATAGTGTGCTTTGCCACAGTCAATTAAACAAAGGAAATTTTGAAGTGTCCTGAGATACAGAAGGCACACATGCTGCCATTTCTGTATTTGATAGCATATGCATATAGTAATAGCTATAAGTGTCACTTTCCAACACTTAAGAAATATCATCATTGTCATTAATATCTATCTCAACGTTAGCTAGACTCTTAAGACGAATAAATAAAACCTCTAAAACCATAGAACATCTACCCCATATCCGTCCCCCAAACGTACGGTGTACAGATTGTCTGATTTGTGGATTATCCGTGTGTGACATGCATTTTCAAACTGTATACGAGAGAAGCAAAAACTTAGTCAAAAGTAAAACCGATAATAATGATTCGATCTTGGAGAAAGCTTCTTAATATAGAAATCAAAGAGTTATCTAATTGGGAAGAAATCAAGGCAGTAATTGCATTGTAAAGATTGAGGAATGGTTTGATGGCGATTCACCTGAGCTGGGCTTTCAGTGTTTGATTAATATGGATATCATTGCAGGTGTCAGAGCAGAAGTGGCGTAGAATGATTCTGAAAATACAAAAAGGTACTGACAATTGCATTAGTGCCGAGATAACGATGACTTCTGTTGAAACTCTGGACTTGTCGACCAAGGGAGATTCGAACACAATGACAAAATATAATGTTTTAAAATGTGCATAGAGATATTTAAACATTCCCAAAAGCAAAGTAAAATTACTGATTTTTCAAAGAAATAAATACATACAACATGCATTTAAATTGATGGTTTTTCACACAGCATTAGCACAATAATCAAGAGTGCACTGTATTTAAAAACATTGAGAACATTTGCATGTGGTTATATCAGCTGACACAGTGGAAAGCCAGCTCTATTTTATTATGTTACTGTCTCCACAATTCCTGTTTCTGAAACAAAATATAAAAAATACTGCAACTGAATGAAGGTCAGTCATGATAAGTTCCATTGTACCAAACACATTGGTTACATCCAGTGGCAACAAAAAATATTAATAAAATGTTCTAAGAATTCATATGTGGTATACCTGTCCTCAGAGTTAATTTAAATGATGTTTCATATTTTACACACCCGGCCATTTGCTACCAGTTTATATGTGACACACCCATCCCGAAAGGGACATATAAATTGTACAGTGAAGGAAAAGGGGGGTAATTTAACTTATAATTTTTCAATGATAAACTTCTAATTATCGACATATTTCCTTTCACAATGTTCAACGTGTTTCCTTTCCAGGCAAAATATGTTTTACTGCTTTTAAACATTTCCTTCTTTCTGATCTTTTACATTTGTAATATTATAAATTATGGTTTTATTGCATTTTTACTTACTTGTGTAAAGTAAAAGAAATACTGTAACCACGAAAAATTTCTGGTATCATAATTCAACAAAAATATCCATTTTGACTTCTCTTGAATATGTTTGTGTGACATCTGTATGTATGGACAGAATAAAACTCATTTTTCCAAAATGTAATGTAAAATGGATTCAGGAGAGATTTTTTTCGTATGTACTTGTCTCACATAACTCAAAAAGATGTAACCATAGTACTTTGAAATTTTGTTTATGGGACTGCTATAACATTTAGTTGTGCACCTCCCTTTTTGGTTACAATTGGCTGTACTAAACGTGTCTATATGCATATATCCACTCTGTTACCCAGCTTGGTGAGCTCAGTTTTTTTCGTAAATGTTAGTAAATTATATATTTTTGCTTTAAAAGTGATTGAATTATGTTGTTCTTCTGTTCCAGTTAAGGTTTTTATGCCTTTAATCTGCATACAACACTTGTAGAATTTCAAATAATTTAAAAGTTGTTTAAGTGGTACTAAGCCTAATGAAGCTGTCATTTGTTTACGTTTGAAACTGTTAACAGAAAAGTCATTTCGTGCACCAAAAAATATGTCCCTTATCTGAATTGCTAGTTTTTTCGTGGAAACTAATTTTAATTGTAAATTTTTTTTAACTGCTTTTAGTATTTTGTTTTTCTGCATTTTACAATTTTAAATGAAGATGCTTTGAGTTTTTATGTATTTTTGCTTTGCAACAAAATGAGAACTGAATTAATTGAATGAGAAATATTTATCTAATGAAATTCGAAAAAATAAGTTTAAATGAAAGGTAGCAAAAAATGTGTATAACTTAATGGGCCATACAAGGAAGTAATGTAGTATCCACATCAGATTTTTTTAATTTGCATCATACATAAAATTTAATCTCAACTTCTGATCAGGAACTTGTGGAACAGAACAGAAAATTCAGTTGGTGGTAATAGTTTTCATTGAAATTTCTTTGGAAAGTTGCAGTAAAAATGTCTCGTGTAAGAACTGTATTTTCTGTAGCTTCTTAGTACACAATCGAAGCACTGATCACAATCAAATCTAAAATATTATAGAATACATGCATTGGCCATCTTATGACTTCCTGATTTTATCGAACAGCTTCTAGACATTTTAACAGTAATGTCAATGCTATACTATGTAGAATAATAAAATGGTGATTTCTTGGTATTATCTGATATGCCAACATCTTGATGCAGAGTATTCCTCAGTTATACAAAAGAGTTTTTAAAAAAGGCATCAAACTCATCTAGTAGTATTGATCTTCTGTCAGTTTAAAGTTCCTGATAAGCTTCTGCTCAGTACATTATTCACTATTTTTCTTATTAGTCCATCTATAAGTAATTGTATTGAGCTTAGGACTGTTTAATTTTTCACATTCCTCTGTGCACAACTTAACTCTACCACATTTTGAAAAAAAATGTCCTGTTGTGGTTTTGCAACTTCTTCGTACTCTGAAGTTGTTGCAAACTACCAGAATTATGTTTCTTGATTTAATTCTTAAACTAGCCAGCTAATTGTAACTGTACAGTTTAAAATTATCTTGAGCATTTCACTGGGATCAATGTACAAATATTAGACTGCAATTTAAAAAAAAAAAGGTTAAACTTGATTAGTAATTTGCAGTCTCTAAGGTAAAAATTTCAGTTTGCAGTTTAATTTTTTTAATGTTAATTCTTTATGTAAAAATTTCACTTTTTTTTAGTTACAATTTAAAGTAAAACAAATATTCTTTGAGAGTAGAAGTTAAAAAAAATTTAAAAAATTGGAACTATTGCCTGTGTTCTAACCTTTTTTATTTATTTATTTTCCCCCCTATATGAATAGATAAAGTGTTATAGTGAATCAGTCTATTTGTAGTTTTTATACCTTTAAATTATTCATAATTAAAATATGTAAGAAAATTTATATTTATGAATGTGGTAATTTTGAATTCAACTGTTATTGATATTTTAATGCAATTTCACATATACAGACTTTGTATCACTTTATCTTATAGACATTTTATAGTATTGACAGCCACTGCACCTACAAAAAAAGAACATCTAGAATGGTGAGTAAACTTTCATGCATGTTGACATATGTTATTGCATGCTGAATTGTTAAACTGCCTTTAACAAATTTAAGATCTGGCATAACTGTATCGTTTATATGTTCGTAGATTAAAGATGAAATTAAAAAATTATTGTATCAATTTTATACTTCCTTTCAGGTATGGTTTAGTGGAATCAAAGATAAGAATTTTAATATCTCATTTAGAAAGGCATCCAAATATAAATTTGGCTCATGTTAATCCAGAGGCATTTACACCTCTGGAAGTGGAACCGTAAGTACAGTTTGCTCTTTATACGATGAAGCCTTTATCATGAGTATTTTTGAAAGTGATGAAAATATTTTAATCATTTTCTGTAGATCATTAATTATAAATTTTTTAGTAATAGGTCTTTGAATCTGTAGTATTTAAGAGCTAAATATGTCTTATATCCATTTTACTTTCATATTTAAATGTGAAATTGTACTTTTGATTTACATTTATAGCAATAGTGATTCTTTACCTTCATGTATTTGAGTATGTAGTAGACTTTTATGCTGAAAGCTGGGTGGTGATATGAAAAGGCAACCATGGCCTACAACTTTCTTTATTCTTGGCATATCCTTAAATATAACAAAACTAAATTGGGGGTAAGATACTTACCAGTATTCCATAATTATTAATTTACTTTTTACATATTCACAGAATTATGAATGATAGAAGAAGGGTGGTAGACGACGTGTTAGCACTGTGAAAAGATTGCAATATTGATACTAGGTTAAAATAATTGAAATCATGTTTCTGTCTTTTGTGTTAGTTGATTAAAAGTGCATTTACTTACATAATGTAAACTGGAGGAATCATATGACAGGGATTAATTTTGAAATAAAGCACTCAAGAAAGATTTGTTATAAACATATTGTTGTTTTTAGAACAGAACAAGGAAGATACCTTAACAAAAAAGAATATTTGGGGGATTTATTATAAATTTATATGTTTTAGAATTTAGAGAGGTTAGAATTAGAATGATTATAAGTTAAAATTTCATTTTACATATTTCTTATCTTGTTCTTGTTGCTCATGCACACATATATGTGAAAGAGAAATCTGTTATCTAAGAGACATCTGTCTCATCTTAGAGCAATATTATTAATGACAAAGAGAAGTAAGCTGCAACATATTAGCAGGACTGTGATTTGTTCAATACAAAAACTTTACTGTGATTTGTTCAATACAATACTTGATTTGAGTTTCACTTCTCAGTTTTTCCCATGTTCCTGTTGGTTATTAATTGAGTAAGATTTCAATTGTGTAAATGTAACTAACTGCTTGCATCGTTAGTGTTATGTAGGAATCTTATGATGGCTATTAATTTGGCTAAACAGTTTAGATATAAGTAATTCAAATTAAAGGTAGAATTTTGCTTTATATATTTTTTGTTTTACATATGTAGGCAAAATTAGTTAAGAATCATCATATTGTTAAATAATTCATAAATTTAAGGTAAATTTTAAGACCATTATATTTTCATCTGCAGATAGAAATATATGTCATTGTTGAACATGTTAAACATTAAAAAATTCTTTAGACATTTCTAAGGGGTAAATTTAGCATGTATTACATGGATAATGCTTTCTTTTTGATTAATTATAAATATTAGTGTTAACAATATTTAATAATTCAAGATATTGCATTTTTATAATGAAATTTTTCAAAATGAGCAGTTTCAACGTAGTTATAGTTGTGCCAAGAATTAATGATAAAGATGGCTTCACATAGTTGTGTAGTTAGTGGAAGCTGGATTCAAGTTTGAATTCTAGATAAAGCATGACAATTGTGACAATTTCTTTGAGTTATAGTGACATTTGAAGTCAAACGAGATATCCTTTCAGAGGCTGGGTTAAAGAAAAAGATTTTTTAAGGCAAAGGAAGAAATTACAAGATGTTTGAATTTCATTTCCGAGATTGCTGTCAGTTAGATATCTAATGTAACTTGGATACGTCTGATAAAATTTGCCTAAATAATATAATCCATTTTTAAATATTAATATATTTTGTAACTTAAAAATTATTTTTAAGAAATCTTTCATTGTAAATTTTAAGGTTGTAATAAATGTTATTTTAAGTTTTTAAATGTGATATGAATATAGTTAAAATGAAACTTTATTTCTAAACAGCAAATATGTGTAAACATATTTTTAAAAATAAGTTTTTCTGAGATTTCTAATTCTAAACGGCAAATATGTGTAAACATATTTTTAAAAATACGTTTTTCTGAGAGATTTATAGTTACTGTATTTTAATGATTATTAGATGTATTTTTGCCCAATATAAATGTCTCCAGAAACATGCGCACTTCTTTTGGAGTTATATATGTGAATACAATTTTTTTGTAATTTCCATAACACCCAACACTACATTTTTACTTGATTGTCCAGTTTTAAGACATTTGTATTGAGTGTTTGAGAAATGTGCTTTGCTGTAATGTGAGCTGAAAGTCATTGATCTATATCAAAGGAATTTGATTTAATAAGCCTTGCTTGTAGGTTTTAACATATTTAATAACAATACTTTTCAGTTTGTTTTGTTGCATTAAATTCAAAATTTCACAGTGATTGAAAATACAGTTTGTTTTATATGTTTCTCATTTCATTGAGAAGAATCCCATATATTTCAATTTATTTTTATCTGGCATTAACAGTTTAAATGTATTATTTCAGAGATACATACCAGTCTATGTGGTTTATGGGATTGCAGTTTTCAAAAACGGGGAATGTTAATGTTGATTTGACATATGACATTCAAACATTTACCGATTCAAGTAAGTCTATCCTTTATTTAAATATGAATGTACTTATATAAAATAATTTGTGTTCAAACCAGGATTGATGTCATCAGAAAACATTTTCCCACCTTGCTGGTCGCAGAAGCTAGTTATGACCAGTAGAAAATGGCAACAATTGGTAGAATTACATGTACTTATATTCTTAAATGCACCTTCTGCATATCTACCACCTCTATGTACACTAAAAGCTCAGGAAATTGATGAATTCCGGATATACGTGAAAATTTGAGATACTGTATAAAAATGGAATTTAAGTTAGAGAAGCCAAATCAATGAGAAACATTTCCACTCTGAAATTATAAAAGCAGTCATCTTATTGGGTACTGACTTGATTATCAAAAGCCTACATTTAAAATTGTAAGGCATTTTTGAAAGAAAAAAATAGGTTTCAGATATGACATATTTCATAGGCCTTAATCATCAAAACAAAACATCGACTCCAATTATGAAATCCTTCTGAACAGGAAAAATGGCTGAGTTGTCGCTAATCATTCTAGGAGAAGTTTAAATAGATAATGGTTGGCACACACAAAAAAAAATTGCTTATCAGAATTTTTCATATTACATTGCCATTTATCATTTTCAGAATGCTATATTGTGGCTTTTGTTGATACCCTGATCCTGTAACTTTGAAAATACTCCATTTCATGCAGCTCCCAATATTACTTTTTCAAAATGTTAAGAAAAAATAAAATTTATATCCTTCTTTACAAAAAAAAAAAAAAATCTAATCAAGAATTAACCAAAACAAATATTTTATGATTGCATTGTGACATCACTCTTATCCATTATTAGTGTTAAATCACATTGCTTGGTGACAATATATAAGAAAAAAAATTAAATAGAGTTGTAGCCAAGACAAAAACAGCTTTTTTTGCGTTGGGAAGTGTAGTACCTGACTTGAATCTCATGCAGCTTTTTCTACATGCTCTGCTTAGTCAAGGGCCACACTAGCAGTATACTGTGTACAAACTGTAAAGGAGATCATACAGCTTTTTCTTGTTCCTGTCCCCTTTTGAGAATGGAGAAGGAAGTGCAGACTGTTAAAGTGACAGAAGGCATTACGTATGCTGAGGCAAGGAGATTAGTTTCCAATACTTAACCGCGTCAAACTATATCGTTTGCTGATAATTTGAAATCTATCTCCTAGTACAAACTTTAATTTGTAATCAGGGGGGATGGAATGAAAAGATAGTATCTGTTTCATCCAAATTCCAAATTGCTCAATGTGTGTACAGCAAGAAAGTGTAAGAGCATTATTTCTTGATATGAACTACATTTTATGCTCTTACATCAAAGCTGCTCTAGCAAAGTTTTTATGCAGATTTTTTTTAATGGTGTCTTACAAAATTTTTTTTAACTTTTACATTTGGTATTTTTAAAAATTGGCAAAACAAGATTTTATAATTCTTGTTTGCACAATGATGATACTTCAAGTAGTGCTGGGCTTGAAAGAATATTCTCCATCTTCTCATTTATTTAGAATAAGTTAAGAAATTGCTTGGGTTTGAAACACCAGCTTAATTGGGTCTTCTTGTATATGTTAACTCAAATGTCAGATTAAACTTAAATTGTAATGTATAAATTTTAAGTACTGTAATGTAACATTTGAATAAATAATGTAAATATTATACCTGAACATAGTTATTTTAAAATATATTCCCCTCTATTATTTACAATATTTTGATTTAATTTTTCCAAAAATAACTTCCAATTATTTTAGAAATTTTTGCCGTCTATTACCATTTTATGGCAGAAAGTTCTGCCAATGTGTGTCTTTAATTACTTCTGGGAAACTTGCCAGTCTTTTTAAAAATGTAATTTATAATTCTATAATTGAATTTATTAATTATTTTCTTTATTATTTTTATTT
>KK112142.1:349648-383628 GCA_000611955.2 Stegodyphus mimosarum
TAGGTGACTTTAATTTTAAAAAATTTCATTTTCAAAATTTCAATTTATATAATATTTTTGGTAATAGGTAATTATATAATATTTTTGGTAATTTATATAATATTTTTGGTAAATTTATATAATATTTTGGTAATAGTTCCTTCAATCAGTTATATAACATTTTCTGTAATATATAGTTGAGACAGCTGGCCTTTTTCAAAATAACTTTTCATTGTAGTTACAAGGCAAGCATCAAATATTAATGTATATAAAAAAGGCATGAAAATCGAAACAAAACACGTGCGTAGGTAAGTTTGTTTAAATCTTTAAGAATCACATTATTTAGATTTATTTCTTAAATCTTGTATGGTCTATTAGGAATTAATTTGCTTAATGTATCATTCATGTATTTAGAAAAGAGTTATCCAAATATCTTCCTGCTAGTATTCTTGGAAAGAATAAAAAGAAAGATAGAACTGTAAGTATTTTTCCTTTAAAAAAATTTAATATGTTTTGCTTCTTAAATTTTATTTGTGGAAATATTTATCTGATTAAAATAGAATTTAATTAAAAATTTTGTATTAGTTTTTAAATTAAAATACTGCAGAAGCTGACTAGTATCTTTACAGAACTTTTTTTGAATACTAAAACTTCACTGAATAATAAGCAAAAATTCAACTTGTGTTTGACGTTTGGTGCAAGAATTTTGTGCAATCTTGAAGCCATAGTTTTCATAGAATTCTGCATGATTTAACTTTTTTTTAATATCAATTAGTGAATCAAGCCATTTTATGAGCATGTAAACCTGAAGTGAAAGTTTTATGAATAATTAAGTTACAGTATACTCTTTTAAGTGCTTATTATGTAGTGAAAGGGTTCAAAATGTATTTTTGTAGTATTGATTGAATTATAAACTGTCATGATAATAAGTGAATAAAACATTTTTATGTAAATTTATCTCACTTGTGAATAATTTTATAATTCTATCATTATCATCTGCAATGACTATGGCAAATTTTAGCTTTTCTGATTTTGTTTTATAAATTCTTTAGAAAATGCATAATTATCTATCTTAAAAATAGCACTATAAGTCTAAACTGCATCATTCAAATTAATCATGCGATCCTACGTAATGATATAGATATCTCTTGTCCAATCAAATAATTGTAAACCAAAACTTTTTAACTCAAACTGAAACTCTTGAGACCCCCTTTCTTCCTTTTAATAGATACATCACAGTTTTCGCTTCAACTTCTGTGCTGCGTGGATGCTTCGCCTATGCTCGCTTCTGTCGCCATAGTATCAAAATGTAAAATGTTCTGAAAATAGGCATGATTAGAGTGCCAAGTGAATTGTGGCCACAAATGTGAATTTAAATAAAAAACGAAATTAATCCAGCTGAACTTGTTCCTCTTTAATATGGATCAAGTATCTACGCTAAACAACATTGCTACGCTTCTACATCTCAGTGTTCTTACATCAGTACTTGAAAAATTGTGTTTTCATATCATTTCATATATATATATAGATAGATATATATAGCTGTTTTTAAATTATATATCCTTTTTTAGTCTAATTCCAATGTTAGCAATTCAACAACTGTATCAGCTGGTGAAAATAAGTCAGTGAAAATTGTTGGTAATGATTCTTCAGCTGAAATGAAGTCTCCTGAGAGGCTAGAGGTAAAAATTGATTTTTTTTTAATTGATGTTGAATCTTAATTTTATTGGATTTCAAAGTCATTAAACGTCATGAAGATTATGGCTGCTGAATAAAATTTTTTTAATGGGTATCATTGTTCAAAACATGTTTGTAGGGTTCAGTGGTTGCAAGATAAAGCAGTTCTTTCTTCCCATATATGCAGGATGAGTTGTAAATGTGTAAGTGAACAGGATTTGTTTGCGCCCACTGCAGTGCATAATTAAAATGCTAGCCGAGCTTGTTGATGACCATCAAAAGGTTAAGTAAAACAATTAATATACTTTTTTGATGTCTTCCTGAAAGGAAAAGCATCAGCTATTTATCCAAATGGGGGGAACCTTGCAAATGCAGCACACACAAAAAGAAAAATTATGATTCTGGGGGCGAAGGGAATATTTATGAAACAGCTACAAAAGTGAGAGATGAGTGTGTTGTACTCCTGCATTTGATTTGAAGCCAAGTAATAATAACTTTCATGATGAAAGTGGATGCAGTTTTTGGAAAACATAAAGCATGGTAGGTTTAGGCAAATTGATTGGCCACATTTTTGATATTGTGAAATAAGTGCAGATGTATTGCATTATGTGTGAAATCTTCTGAGCCAAAGAGAGATAAAGCCATGGTGGGGTATAAACAATGCAGATGCAACCACGAGAGAATCACATGTGATAAGTTATTTTCTTGAAAAATGTCTTGAGAATATTTTAATAAATATTGTCCACAGTGACTGCAGAATATCATTGGCACACTGTGCTGTCTTGGGAAATTCAGAAGGCTACTACATATCTATCATAGGGTATGGTTTCCTTAATAGACATTAGGCATGGAAGATGTATGGTATTCCATACTAAAGGTTATTTTTAAGATTCTGGTCATTGATGCCTATCGGAAACTATATGTCTGCTTTGAAGACTCCATTTCATACAATGCTGCCCATCTGATCATTCATATATGATGGAATAAAGTGATATTCTGTAAATGATCTCATATTGGTTTGGATGGATAGATATCCATATTTATAGATGTATGTGGCTGTAAGTTGTTCAGAGTTGAGTAATTGATGTTTCAGTTTTCACAATTTCTCTACCATTGCATTCTGGGCTTTCTTTAGCCATATAATGAGTATATTTTGATCATTGAAGTCTCAAATTATTTGCTGTAATTTTTGTTGGTCAGAATGCCATTCAGCTGAACTGGATCTTTCAGCCCCACTGATACAGCCTGTCTGAACTTAAGTCATGTACTTGTGTGCTAAAATTCAACATTTAAAACATCTTTACTTTAAATCAAGTTCACACTGCTCAATTTGTTTGTGACTGACTACCTTTATGTCTGAGCATTGCTCTATGTATATTTTCTTCAGTATGTAATGATTGTCAACTATTTGACTATTAACCTTGAATTTTTTATTTTTTATTTTGTCCTAAATATTTGCCTGTAGAATAATTTGTGAAACAAATCATAATTAGGAAATCAAATCTTTGCTTTCTGCACAACCTATTGGTGGGTATGAACAAGCTTAACTTGCTTTCGATTTGTACTCTATCTGCAGCCAGCAGTGTACACTGTTGATTTGACCTTATTTCTAAAATAATCAAAAGTTCTTTGAGTAGCATTCACACAAATTGAATTTTTAATGAATATAGATGTGATGATAGAGCCATCATAAATCATTTTGCACAATTGAGAAGAACTTTGCCCACGAATTCTAAGAAAAAATCATCTGGGTTTTTCTCATTTCATCTGTCACTGGTGATTTCTTTGCTGGCTTGCTGATAAACAAAGGTGTTTAAATTTTCATTAACTAATGAATGGAGTTTGGGGAAAAGATGGATTTTTAACAAATGAATATGAGTGAATACATTTGTTTTGTATGTTGAAACTAAAATTTTGATGTGTTCATGAATTCAGAAAGGAAACAAGAAACAAAGGTTTCAGCAGCAGTTTACAGTATTGTAAAACTTCTGAATGTCATCAAATATCATGTAGATTTAATTATACTGGTATTATAGGCATGAAAAAAAATTCTATTAAAAAGCCATTATTATATGTTAATCCCTCACAGAAAGTTAATCTTTAATTTTCTGCAGTTTTCCTGAAATAGCTATTATGAGATACTGTGTGTAATAGAAGAGTTATGAAATTTTGTTATAATCATCACAGATTAAAACTTTAATTATATTAATTTTTTTATCAAATATTAAGTACTTAGATGATATATTGTAGCTAATCATATTTAATTTCTATTTATTTAAAGAATGCAAGGATTAGTTACATGTAAATGATAATAAATATTTTTGTAACTAGTTTATGAAAAGTAATACTTTTATATTAAAGCCGCCATTACATTAAATATATTTTTTGCCATAAAGATATTCCATGCCTTTTTGTTTAGTTTTGTGAGTTTTCTTCACTTTTTATTAAATTGTGTATTTTTTTCTGCTTGATATTTTTCGATTTCATCCCAGAAATCCTTAAAAAAAAAAAAGAGAGAGAGAGAGAAATGGAAAAGGGAATACAAAGAAAAAAATATACTTTTTTTGGGAGGGTCATTTATTGTAACACTTTGTACTATCCCACAAATACTCATTAAATTTTAGACACCTAATGTCTGCATCAATGAAATAATAATACTGTGAAATACTCCCAATAGTGAAATTCACTGGGGAAGTGTTGTGCACTCAACAGTTATAAAGACAGTTATTGCCATGAAAGAAGCCAAAATTAGGCTTGCAAGGTGTTGAGAACCACATTAAAACAAAGAAAGTGGCAAGTGGTAAGATTTTAATGGTAAAGAGCCAAATAATATGTCTGAAAATAAGTTCAGGTACTTTTTGAATAGGTCTTGCAAAATCTAAGTAATTGAAAGTATTGAAGTAATCTAAGTATTGAAAAATTGCACTTTTTTATTTCCTGTATTCTTAAAAATTTACTGAATTAATTTTTGATATTTTCCAGTTAAATGATTCCATTTCTTCAGTTAATACAGAGAAATCAATGAAAAAAAGGCCAATAGAAGATGATAGTAGTTCAAAAGCTAAACGTAGGTCTTACGAATTGGATTGCTCACCAGTTTCATTGCAAAGAGACATTCCACTCCCTTTCTTGGAAAGGGGAAATGATTCTGCCACTGATGACTCTCAGGTAGAACCTCAAATTTTGTCTTCAGTTTACAGATTCTCTCGTGCTTCAATTTACAGACCCCCCCATGCTCCAGGCCCCTCGCGCCTCATAAAAAATGGCGTCCAAAAGAATGTTTTTAAAACCCATAAAGATTGCTCTAAAAATAATGAACTTCCTTTGAAATGCTTCTTTAGGCAGTGAATTCATGCATGTTTACTTTAAAAAAGTGTTCTGTTGAAACTTTGCTCTAAAAATAATGAACTTCCTTTGAAATGCTTCTTTACGCAGTGAATTCATGCATGTTTGCTTTAAAAAAGTGTTCTGTTGAAACTTTGCTGCTAGCATTGTATTGCTTCTTGCATTTTTCTTTATTTGTATTTTAATGCTATTTCTTTTTTTCGTCTTGCATGCATTATGCTAACCTATCCTGTCTTTTCTTCTGCCTGTGTTTATAATATAAAGTGAAATACCTTTGTGCAGTTATAAATATTTATGTATTGTCAGTTAAGTACCTGTGTGCAGTAATAAGTGTTTGTCATGTTTTGCCATTTAAAAATTTTAATTTGTCTTCAGATTTTAAGAGTAGAACAAGAAGTCCTTTATATATTGCTTTATTCATGTCTTAAATATAAAGGTTAAGATAAGTTATGGCAGTTTTTGCATAGAAATCAGTTTTTAATTTTGTTGTGCAGTATATTTTACAATGGGTAAACATTAACCTTTATTTACTTATTTACCTATTGTGAGTTAATTCATTGTATATAAACTCTTTAATGTGTTTAATGAAGATTTGATATTGTAAAAGATAGTTTATAATATTATTATACTGAGCTTTGCGCTGTTATGCCAATTTGTAAGTGATGTAAATTATTATTCTTGTAAAGGTTTCACAACATGAATTATTACATGCTGGTTCTGTAATATTCTTTGTAATATAATATTAAAATATTTTAGTACTTTGTCTGTTTTAAATATTTAAAAAAAATTCTCTAGTAAGTTATGACATGAATTCTCATAAATAAAAGATTTTTACTGTAAGGAATTACAGAAATTACTGATTTTTAATAACATCTTGGGGAAAAATATTCTTATTTGCATTTATTTTCTGCGACTTTTTGGGGGGGGGGTAGTAAGAGGAAAAAAGCATAGTTTAGTATTTATCATTTTTGAGTTTATGTTCATTGGTTTTATCATTTCATGATTGATAACTCTAATTCTGTAAAATTTTATTGTGTAATTTTCTTTAGCATTGCATTTGGTAATCTAGATAAAAAAACTTTCTTTGTGCTTATGAATGTAATTCATTAGTAAAACTGTATAAAACGAAAATATTTTACTCTTTATAGTAAAAAATAATACTGTAATTTCTTTCTGACCTATAAATTATGTTTAGTTTTGTGTGTCATTAGAATTTCAAAACATGTCTTTACTGAATTTTTAAGCTTAAATTGAGGTACTTTACAGTTGAGAAATTAGAATTGTATTCAAATTAAATTTACATAAGTTTTTAGAGACTTTAAATTAATCAGTGTATTTATATATTTATTAAAAGGCACATCACTATTATTCAAAATTTAAAAAAATATTTTAAACTACTAAGCAAAATATGAAAAGTTCGCTTGATAGTATTTCTGTTAGAGAATGATCTATACTCTTATGAAACTGCTTGTCTTTGCAGAAGCCTCTCTTTTAGTATCGCAAGTTTTTGAGAAACGCATCCCAAACTGGGAAAAGGTGAAAGATTTTTCCATTTAGTATAATATCCATCTTGGGCGAATTATGAATTTTTGCTCTGACTAAAGTATTAAATAAATGATTTCTTTCTTAAAGGTTGAAGCATAGCAAACTTTTGGTTTCCCCCTTTTTAAATGACTTCTTAAGGTTTTCTTTTGTGCACTTTGCCAGGGGGCAGTTCCTTGAAGTATGGAAATGCATATATTAGAAATACTACTTGGAATCTGAAGAAAAGCAACTACTATTTTATCTTTTAAATACATAGATAGTTTATATGGGTTTTAAAATATTGTTCTTGTTGATTAGAAATATTGTCCTCTAATGTAACATGTTTTATTATGTTAACATAAAACAAGGAAAAGTGAAAACTGCTTTTTAATACCTCAGTCTCTTAACTTTGCAGTATGAATTTTCCTTTTTACTTTGTGTTATTTCTCGTCCTTCCTCCCAAGTTCCCTATTTTAGGGAAATCAAGATAAAAATCATTTTTCATAAGGTGTATGTAGTGCGATATATGATGCAAATTGCTTACTAATTAACTTCATGGTGTTGTTAATTATAGCAATTAAAAAATTGCAAAAATTTATTAGATAATGAAAAAATTACTGCCAATAAAATAAAAAAAAATATCAAATAAATTCTGAAATGAATGAAAATCAAATCACTTGTATCTATTGTAAGGAAAAATGAGTATCTGAATGTAAATTTATATTTTATATTTATATGTATATACATACAGAATTTTTGCTTATGACTTTTTTTTATCATTGGTATTCTTGCTATCATAAATCATTCTATTTAAAAAATTGAGGCGATATTAATATACTTTTCATATTGCATTAATTCATTCTTATGATTTCGTAACTAATATGCATTCACACAAGGTTATAACCATGTGTTGTATAATCATATATCTCTTTTTTGATTTAATATGCAATGTAAATAAGATGCATATGGATGTTTGATTTAATATACTGTTATAGTCTTCTTCTTACGTACATACGTAAGTGGATTTTGGAGTGAATAATAACAAGATGAAGAATGGAAACACAATTTATTAGCCAATATTATTCGAGACAGCTCCAAAATACTTTTACAGTTGTCGAAGAACTACTAGAAACATACTAGAACAATCAGCAACACAGCCTTCAGACTATCAGGCTGTAATGGTGAAAACAGCTTCACGGCAAAGCACCAGAGTACAGCCCTGACTCTGCTCGGTCGTTCTCGGAATTCTGTGTACACTCAAGACTATCCACGCTACAACTCGCAACGCACTTGATAAATCACTAGAGTACAGCTGCTGGCTCGGTTTGGTTGTCTCAGAGCTCAATAAACTCTTAAGATGTAGCTCGACGATGCACTAACTTGCAATACACTAAGAGACTCTCGATGCAGTAGACTACGAGACACTCACTCAGTGACTGACTCTTCGCGTACCAGCAGGGTTTATATAGCTTTTGGCTTGTGTTCAAGAACATTCTGAGCTAAACCAGTAAGAATTCATTCCAGAAGGTTCTCCATCCCTCTATGGTATATTGCCAATTTTATCGCCAAATATGGCAACCTTGCCTTCCCTTACGATTGTCTGGCAACCCTAAATCTGCTTTGCAGGGAAGCTATCTTACAGTGTCTGGACATTTTGTAACACTGCCCCCTCCCAAGGTCTCATTATGCGTCTGACCAATGATTGTACTTCCCAGGACTCAGTCCTGGGAAGTACAATCATTGGTCAGACGCATAATTCCATACAAACAAAACATAATAAAACAAACAGCATAGCTAAAGAATCAAATATTTACACTTTGTGCAACTTATATGCACAAATTAAACACATAACAATTTTAAATCATACAAATTAAAGTTCAGAATGAATTTCAGTCTAAGGCTTTTCATTAAGTTATATCTCGGTCATATTCTTTTTCACTGCAGTTCTCAGATGCTTTTCTATTTTTATATCACAGTCTGAAAATTCAGTCCTTTCAGACTTTTTATCCGCAGAAAGATATGAAACAGTTTGTTCACCACCCTGTGGTTTATTCGCATTCTGTCTACATTTCACCTTGGTAATTTTAGCAGTTGCTACATGCTTATTTACCTCAATTTCTTGAAAACAAGTTTTGATGTTCGCATTAGTTATGAACTGAATCCAGTTCTTTACAAGCAGAAGTGTCCTGGTTTAGAATCAAGTCTGTATCTGCACTATGGAACATACACATAGTTTGCGAAGTGGGTGAATTTTCTTGCAGTACTGGAGTACTCTGCATAAGATGTACATCAGCTTCTTCCATCTTAGCATCACATGAACTTTCAGATGGTTCAATACTTGCTAATTGCAACTTTGTAACTTCACTATCAGTTTCTATAAACTTGACAGTCGCATTTTCACTTTCATCTGTCTCTACTTCAGGCATGTGAGAATCAAAATCTTCTTTTCCGTCTTATTTCTTCATGTTTTTATTCTTTTTCTTTAATCCCTTTAGATGTTTCATCCACCATTTCTGGATTTTCCTCAGACACTCCACCAGCTACTTCCTTCATTTCATTATCCTCTGATTCTTCAGATGCCATTTCTATTACTCCACATCTTTTATGGCTCCAGTTTCTTCTGCAAGCTCCACTTTCATCTGTTTAAGTTGCTCTTGCACTTTTTCTTGGCCGGTCTTCATCTCTTCCAGTCTGGCTTTTATCTCAGCTGTCATCTCTTCATATCCAGCTTTTATCTCTTCATATCTGGCTTTTCTCTTGCTTTTCATCTCTTCCAGTCTGGCTTTTATCTCAGCTGTCATCTCTTCATATCCAGCTTTCATCTCTTCATATCCAGCTTTCATCTCTTCATATCCAGCTTTCATCTCTTCATATCTGGCTTTTCTCTTGGTTTTCATCTCTTCTTGGAATTCAGCAAAGGCATTCGTGAGCTCTCTTAATATTTCTTCCATCACTCTTGTCATTGACATTCACCCTCAGATCCCACTTCTGATCCCAGTTGTTACGTTTTTCTTCTTATGTACATTCGGGTTTGTGGATTTGGAGTGAATAAAGACGACACTTGATGAAGAATGGAAACAATTTATTAGCCAGTATTATTCAAGACAGCCCCAAAAACACTTTTACAGTCTTCAAAGAACTACTATAAACATGCTAGAACAATCAGCAACACAGTCTTCAGGCTATAACTGTGAAGATGGCTTCACGGCAAAGCACCAGAGTACAGCTTTCAACTCTGCTCGCTCTTTCTTGGAACTCTATATACTCTCGAGATTCTCCACGCTACAACTCGCAATACAGTAAGAAACTCTGTTGATGCATTCGACGACCAATTCGGCACTAGACCACGAGACACTATCAATTCGATGGACTCCGCACTCATTGACTCTCCGCGTACCAGCAAGTGTTTATATAGCTTTTGGCTTGTGTTGCAGAACATTCTGGGCTAAACCAGTAAGAATTTGTTCCAGATGGTTCTCCATCTGTCTATGGCATATTGCCAATTTTGTCACCAAATATTGCCAAATGGGCAATTTCTCGCTGAATGTGACAACCCTGCTTTCCCTTACCATTTTCTGGCAATCCTAAACCTGCTTTGCAGGAGCTATCTTACTGCCTGGACATTTCGTAACAATACAATATATATATAAAACTCATAAGAATTGACAGCATTTATAATTCAAAATTTGAAAATCTAACATTTTCGTTATGAGTATTGAGTATTAGTTGCATGTTTAGAAAATTTTGAAGTTACTGCTGAAAATGTTAAAATGCTGAATAATTAAGTGTTCTGTTTCTTAATTTTTTATTTGCAGTTAAGATTTTTATTTTGCATAACAGAAAAGTTTTAAATTAACTTGAAAACAGAAATATATTGAGTTAACAGCTCTAGCCAGTTAGTGGTAGTGTATCAATAGCAGCTTTAAAACATGAATAAAGTTTTTCATGAGTGGGAGATATGTGCGTATAATATATTTTTAAAATCTATATTGAGACCTGGAATTCATTATAAAATGAGTAAATATTGAAATGTATTACCATGGCGTAAATGTTTACAGAAAAGGTCTCTTTTCAGACAAAACTAAAATTTTAAATAAGGGCAACTTTAAATATATTTATTTAATTAAAAGAAAGGGAGTTCTTTATTTAAAGCATTCCATGTTTCTCAATTAATGATCATCTTTCAAGTTAATGAATTGAGCTTAACATTTATAGATTTGGTTATCCTATTGAAATCATTGCAGTTATTTGTATATGTGTAATTTAAAATATGTTGCTTTCTATAATAAAAGTGATAGGAAATGTGTGTGTATTAAGCTTCAGGGACTTCGTGCTATGTGCAGATTAGTTGGTTAATCTGTATTTGAGCACATGTAATGCATGTTTGCAACCTAAATAAAGTGCAGCAGAAGTTGATAATTTCTATCCATGTAAAGATTTGTATGTTGGCACTGTTTTTGCATTATGGTTTTAAAGCCGATATTCAGGAGTCCATCCTGGAATAATAACAGGCTTTTTCAATGGAAGTAATATTTTTTCAAGCAGTGCTGCATAAATTTCTCTTCTTCCCCATTTGTGCAATAAACAATTTTCCAGGCCAAACAGAACTGTGACCAGAAGTTTCAGAATGTCATTATAAATTCATTTTTATAAAATATTGGTTCTTAAACTGCAAGTTAATGTACACAAAACAGCAATTTCAAAATTCCTTGATTTTCATTCGTATTTTTGATATTTTTTACAAATTTCGAAGAGGATGATTAGTAAATGATTTTTTATGACTATTTAATAGAAAAAGAGCAGTCACACATGCACTTGTTTCTAATCATTGATGAAATTTTGCTGATAAAAATCTCTCTTTCTTTTCTTTTCTGTGTTTTTTTTTGTGTGGGGGGGGTATCGCCAGTTTTTAAGAAATCAGTATTCATCTTATCTCTTGACAGAAAAAAAGTCTAATTTTGTTAGTGTAGTTCTACCTGAATAGTGTCTTGTTCTTGCGAAATATCCCATTTCATTAAGTTCATTTGAAAAAAGAACAAACGTGAAAATATGCTTATATCAAGGAGTCTGTCCTTCAAAATGATAGATGATATTAATTTTGCTAGGTAAGATAATTGGATTGCCAGCCATAATGTGACTACAATGTATACTTGATTATCTGGGTGCAGATGATCCGGTTTGTGCATAATCCATACATGTTGGTTTTGGGATATGGATGCATCAGGAACACAAAAATGAAACTTTTGGTGGTTGGAAAAGCAGAGACTAGATCATTGAATCAAAATGAAGGGAACCAAAAGGAAAAATCTCTGTAGATTGTTACAATCAAAGGGGGCGTGGTTGAAGAGAGAGATATTATTAGATTGGCTCGGGACTAAGTGGGTTCTTGAAAAGAGGGTGTTTTTTTTTTTTTTTAAAGTAAAGGGTTACTAGAAAAAGTAGTATTGTTAGTAGGTAATGTTCTTCTCATCCAAATTAGACCATTTTAAAAACTGTTGTCTAATGATGGCTTAATTTTTAATGTCAGATGAAACAATTTTATTATCTGGTCTTCTCATAGCTCTTGTTGAGGAAGATAATGATTTAAAGAAGTTCTGGAAAAAGTTAAATGTATTAGATGCCATATTCGAAGTAGCAAAACCTTGGTTGAAAAGTAAAACAAATACTATTCGTTTGATCATGGACAAGGATTCTTTCTAATGTGGAAATCGAAGATTTGTCTAATTTAAGCTGTGTGTCAGTAAATGGAAAATTCTTCGAAAATGTCCATTAGCAAAACATTGAGGAATGGTTCAGTGATTATTTGATTGAGTCATGCGTTGTTATATGGTTGTCGTTCCAGCTGTCACAAGAAGAGAAAATGCAGAGAGTAGTACTGAAAATACAATCGAAAAAGATACTTATAATTACATTAGTCCCAAGATAGCAACAACTTCTCTTGGAACTCTGACTTCATTGACCTAAGGAGATTTCAGTACTATGATAAAAAAGCATTTTGAAAAGTGTGAGTGAAATTCATCAAATATTTAAACATTCTCAAAAAGGAAGAAAAACTTATTGATTTTTTAAAGAAACAAGCACATATAGTGTGCATGAAAATTGATTGTTTTTCAATTATTTGTGATTTGCTTTCCCAGGATTAGCCCGGATTATCAAGAGTACATTGTGGCTTCTTCGTAAATGTTATGTACCTTTATAGCATTATAAGACTAGAATGCTAGAAAATGTAAAATAGTTTACTGACAGTGTAAAAGAATTGGAAAGGACAAACTAAATGCATGAAATTATTTTACCTGTAGTTTAAAATATGTAAGTGAATCCTTAAATCTTAGTACAGCTTCTTTTTCATTGAAAGGGGTGAGATTGTTAATTTTGTTTAGCATGTTAGCATAACAGATATCAATTTTAATGTATAAACAAGTTTTCATACTACTTACACAATAATTTAGTAGAAATTCTCAACATTTTTATGCAGCATGTTGATATGTTTATGGCAAGAGAACCATTTTGTTGTGCAGTATGTTAAGAAGGGCATAGCAAACTGTAATTTTAATTACATTATTAAAATCTTGTGTAGGACTCATGTAAAATTTGAGACTATATGCATAAATTTTTAAATAAAGCTGTAGCATTCTGTTAATTTCTTGCACGTAAAGCCAAGTGTCGAGAAAATGTAGTGATGCTTACGTTTGTTATCAAATATGGAAATTTTAGTCATTTGACATGTCTTTAAATCTCAGTGTGTAGAATTTTCATTAAAGTAGTTTTATTCTTCCCATATCTGAGATTTCAGTTTAGATTTTCTATATGCTTTGTATTTTCAGTAAGGAGCGGCAAATTTTATTTTGTTTCTTCTCATATCTGTCTGACCTGAAAATTTAAATAAAGCATTATCTTATATACATTTTCCTTTCTGTTCAGTTCCAATTGCAGCTGAATCAAATAAGTAAAAAGATGTCATGTATATTCAAGAAATAGGAAACATATAAACATAATTTGAATAGATGTACCTAACATCATAATTCTTTCCTTGTTCTGTTTAAAATGCATTTCGCCATATTGATGTAAAATGAGCTTAATTTAATTCATCAGTGGGAGTGAATACTGATGAATTTTTATTTCATGTCGTGTATTGACTTTGGGATCTTCTTAATATGAATCATGTATCCATTTATTAATATTTGTGTATACATAATTTACCATTATGTTCAGAAATTAAGCATTAACACTTCTCATTCTTTTAAGTAAATTAAATAATTGTGTTAGATTATTTTCTGCTGCATTGTTCCAGGATTATAATCCATGAATTTTTATTTCAGGGTATTTGTGCTTCCTTTGTTTTTGTATACACTTTCTATATTAAATTTCAGATTTATTTATTTGTTTACTAACTTATTATATATTTTTAGACAATGTCTTAATCAACTTACTTTTTTCTTCTTATAAATATACTATGTTCTGAATTGCATGATATCAGAGTTATGTGCATTCCATTTGACAGTTATACAATCTATGGGTATATAATTGCTGTTCAGTTTTTCAGCCACTAAATATCTCAACTTCCTGGTTTGTCAGATGTGAAATCAGTTTTAGAGCTTTTTTTTTTTTTTTTTTTTAAAATTTTTTTTTTTTTTTTTTTAAATAAATGAGCTTTACTTTTACAACACAGACATGTAAAATATTCTAAATGAGGAAGTTCAGGGGCTGTATTTTAACTTTTTGTTGTGTATAATTAATAATTATAAGTGATGTGTGTTTGTGTATTTGAGAAGTTAATGTTGTAGATACTTAAAACCTTCAGTTGCTTTTTACTTTAAATACATCTGTTTTAATAGTATAGAATTATGTAAATTAGTATTAAAATTCATGAATTTCTTTCAAGCTGATTATAGAATATATTAGGAATTAAAAGACATTGAGTATTTATAATTAGCTGTGCAAAATTTAAAAATTGTATTGGCATGGGTCCGCTCCCACTGTTAGTTTTCTGTTCTCAAATGTAGATCACTGTGGTATAAATCCTTAAATATTTTAATTTTGGTGTTACAAATTATAATCTAATTGAAAAAGTAGTTAATTTAATTTTTCCATTGTGAGCTCTGAAATGTATGTTAAGTGTTATCCAATGATGGAACGTTGCATTTGAATGCAAACAAGGAATAAATAACAACACTATAAAAATGACTATTTTAGCAGGATAGAAATCATAAATAACAGGCAGATAATGCAGAATTATATACATACTTTTTTCTTTTTGTCGTAACATTTATTTAAATAACCTTTGCAAAGATTTATGATATATTATCATGGCAACATATTTCTGTTCTGAAGATAAACAAATTTACATTTTCTTAAAGAGGATTAAAATATAGTATTAACATATTTAATAAATGCTTAATCAGTCAAACAAAATTGCTAATTTTACAAAACAGGGTGCATGACCTCAGAAATAATCTTTTACAATTATAGCTAGTTTCAGTCAAAATATTAGCAATCTTGCACAAGTGTTTTCCCACCAATCTCTCACCTGGGACCGGACGATTTTTTGCAGTTTGTGCACAAAATTACTTTTGCACAGCTAGAATTACAGAATAGCTGTAATTTTTTTTAAAATCTCAAGTTTTTTTTTTAATAAAACTTTTAGTTTCTTTTTAAAATTCAATTTCTTTATTCACTTTAAAAAGTAAAAATACTTTCGTAAAAGTCAAAAGCAAAGAAAATCAAGAATTTAAAAATGTTTCAATGTGTGATACCTTTCAAAGCACTTTCCTTTGTACAAGGGTATATTTAAAAATTTACACCATATACTGTGTATTTTCTTGACGGAGCATACATGACATTGTCGCAAAGTATTTTCTTTTTTCTAATTTCCACGATGGGTTCTAATATGTTTCCTCATGTCCATGGAAAGTGTCCCTGGAGGCTCGTCCTGTGCTGCTTTTTTTCTAATGGTTGATGGTATTGGTTCTTTTGGGTCTTGAATAACGCCTAGTGGAATTTACTCAGTAAGCCAGTGAACAGCTGAGTTTCGGAAAAATATTGTACCTCCTTTTCCTTCACAGAATTATAAACAACAAATGAGTTGAATAACGAGTAGTTTATAAGGTACATAGCAACTCTTTGTGTTCATTTAGTTGTTTGTATTAGCGGAGTAATATGATAGATGCTGTTCTGCCTGATCAGCACCTTTTATGTACTTATTATAGTGAATCACAATGTTAGGTGTCGTTATTTTTTTGCTCATGTTTTTATCAATATTATGACTTTCTTTCGTTTTAGATGAATGTATGGTCGATGTGAAAGACTATTTTCCTTGATTGCCATACGTGTACTAAATGTCTCTTTCTTCTGAAGGTCATTTCTCTTCTTGTCAATGAATGGTTTTTAGGCAATCTTGAAGTCCTCTGTTTTTTCTAATAGTGCCATGAATTTTAATTTTATTTGGTAATAGCTTTTCACTATTTTCCATGCTATTGTAATAGTTATCCATGTAGATACTGTGCCATAAGTATGTATAAGTTGAAACAACGATTTGAGGTGTTTCAATCAATTGCTTTCATTGAGCACCTTATATTTCAAAATGACACATGTAATCTGTAGTACTTTTGCACAGTATACAAACTAGAATTACATATTTTACAATTTTCACTGTATTGTAAACTCTGAAGAATAACCTGCTTCTTCAAGGTAGTACGCCTTCATCCAAAGACAACCGCTGATAGGCTTATAAACATTTATAAACTTGGGAATAAAGTAATTCAGTAGTAGTCTGGCTCTCAAAAGCTTGGATCATTAACAGTAATCCACCAATAATTTGTAGGAAACGACTTTTGTGTTACTCACACTTGACTGCTAATTCCTACAAAACAACTTTAGTTTTTTCTTGCACAAGATGTGTTATATATTGTGTATGCCTTTTGATTTTCAGTCTGTATGCAACATTGAGATTAAGTTTTTATTTGTTTAAACAATTCGCAAAAGCAAGAAGAAACTGTGTATATATTTGTCATTGAGCATGCTATTTGAAAGTTTTAGTAGAATTAGATTTATTATTATGAATTAGCAATATAATAGTAGGCAAATTACAGTATGCTTTTTACATTAGTCACTAGAATTCAAAATTTTCTCTCACTTTCATCTTAAGAAATTGAATCTTCAAAATTGTTAGAGTTACTCAGTTTTTCTTTGAGGGGGGCTTACATAGAGCTACATAAAAGTCTTATTGAATTAGTTTATGGCATTTATTCTTTATGCAATTTAAATCAGCGATAGTGTGTACAAGGTCGTTGTAGCGAATAGATTACAAAATTTACCTTTATAAAGAAATGAGTCCAGAATGAATCAATTATGACCCAAAAGGTTTATTGATGTATGAATTGCCTTTTGCATTAGCATGGCATTAATTGTGGGAGAATAATTACAAGGCAGTATATGATTCAATTACTCATTTATGTCCTCAGAACTTGTTAAGTTTTTATATAATAAAAACAAATACATTGTAAAGGTATAAATAATGACTACATAGTGTGAAGAACACAAGTTTAATATGTTATACAGGCAAAATGTAAGGAAAAGCAATATATACAGTTGGTCCCCCCCTTAAAAGTTTGTCATTTACACATTTATACTCTTTTTATTTTCAGTTTCAGATTAGTAAATGATCCATTTGCTTTATTTTGCACATAGAAACAGTTTTGTTTTTCTACTTACACTAATATTTATGCTATCTAACATGGCATAGACTTCAATAAATCTTTATTTCATCATTTTTAAATTTAAAATTTGAAAATAGAGAACAGAAAATGTTCAGCTGTTGGAAGAAATGTATTTGTTAAATATACTTTTCTTTTTTTTATTTTTGGTCATGTTGCCTATTTTGGTATCTGGAGAAACACTGTCATCACTGTTTGCATTTACTTCTGTTTTCTTAATTTCCTATAATATTATCCTGTTTGTATTTACTTCTGTTTTCTTCATTTCCTATAATATTATCGAGTTACCTGACACATTACCTGTAATCACTGCAGTAAAGTTTTTACATTTCTGGTTTATATCCAACTTTATGGAGCACTTAGTTATTTTGTGACAAATACCATTGGCTATGTATTGCTTTGATAAGTTCCTCACCATGGTTCTTTTGCAGCGATTTTATTTTCGCTGTGTATTTTGCAATTATTTTTCTATTATTCAATAGAATGTGAACAATTTAGTTTAAATAATTATACCAAATAACTATCATTCCCAGTGACATGAGTTACCTTTCTTCTATTTAATAGATGTCATTTCAGAAATACCAGCTGTGATTGCGTCCTAACGTGAGAACTACTCCCAAACCAATTCCATGAAAGTCAGATATCTAGCAGCTGTAGAACTATCTCTTTTGTTTAAACTAATTTTATCATGCGTCTGTTTTGTCTAGTTTTTGCCTTAGGCAGATTACCAAGTTCCTGAAAAACAGCTATAGCTTCTAGATCTCTCTGTGGCAAATTCTTTATAGTGATTATTCAAACTGTGGCCAAATAATCTTGTCTTACTAAACTTATTAGAATAAGAACTTGTCAGCATTGTTTATGGCTTAATGTGAATTTTGTTAATGCTGAAACATTTTTTAGATTTTTTTTTCAGATTTTTGGCATTAAAAAATAATTTATATTAACAAATATCAAAATCTATGATGGTACCATATTTTTTACAATTATTTTTAGTTAAGATATTTAAATTTTTTTTTAAGACATGTATAATCCTTCCACGTGATGAAAGCAGTTCTCCCATATTGAAGAGAGAAAGGGACCCAGAAGAAGGTCCTGAAAATAAGTCCATAAAAAAGATAACCCCACCTTTCTTGGATTCTTGTGGAGATAATGCTGTTGATACTGATGAAACTCAAGTAAAGTGTTCAAATATATTATTTTCTTTTAAATTTAGAAAAAAAAAAATGCTGCCAATAAGGTTTTTTTTTTTTTTTTAATCTGTACATTTATCTCACTCTTGGCTTTATGTCACAGATAATAAAGGAGATACTATGAAATCTCATTACATATTTCTAATAAATTTTTTTTCTGTAGGCTTTAAAGCTGATTAGCAAACCTATTGGCTGACTTTTCCTTGTAAGTTATGTAGCCATAAAGTATATGATATAATGTTTCCTTGTGTATATGTGATTTATTAATGCTTTGTATTTACCTTAAAAAATTATTTTTGTTTTAAAGATTATTTCTGAGATTCTGAGAATTTGAAGCATTCTTAAATATTGATATAGACCTCAATCAAGGGCTAGAGAATACCTGTGTAAATTTCATTCTAAACATTATTATAACGTTCTCATTCTATTTAGTTAAGTGCGGAAACATCCAGTGGCCTAATTCCTTGTGTAGGTGAAAATTCTAATGTGACAAAAGAAGAATTAAGTATGACATCTTGACGGTATTGATGACAAATTCTTGGTTATCAGATCTCTGCAGGTATGTTTTGTAATGCATGTGTTTCTGCTTTTGTTGTTGTTTCTATTTGCAGTAGTATTTTTAGATGTGGCATACAAAAACATTGTTAAAAGATTAATTAGGAAATTACTGTCTCATTTTTAATCTTATAAGAAGTTAATGGTCCATTATAGATTGTACATCTTTTTATAATCACATAAAAGTTGAAATATATTATTCTGTTAATCAAGGATTTAACCCAAGCCTATATTTAAAGTTAATAACAGGAAACAGCAACTGTCTACTTAACATTAATTGCATTATAATGTTTTTAAAAAAATAGCAATTTTAATAACTTTTTAAGTAATAAAATAATGTACAGTGGCTGACATTTGTATTCAGACAGAGTATGTTTTTGAAATTTTGATGTAAAAGCATATACTAATATTTACAGAATAGACTTTAAATTGTTTTTTAAGCCCGTTACTGTTTTTTTTTTCTTTCAAAACGTGGTTGCTGCAAGGGTGGGGGTGTGCACTGAAAACCTTCCTTAATATAAAATAACTTCAAAATATTCTGGAAAGGAATTCATGTAAGATTTCAGACACTTAAAAGAGACAAGTATTTGAGAAAAGTATGCATTCACAGGATATTTAATCTTGTATTGGATTTCATTTAGCGTAAATTATACTTTTCATGCACTTCGTCATAGATTCAACGTATTTTTGGGGGTAGTCCAATTTTGTTCTATTCCTTTGTCAAATATGTGCAGTCGGGTGTTTGAAGAAATATAATTACCTTGTTCCTAATTAGTTGTTTCAATAAGATTTACATTTGAAGAATACTTTTCATAACTTCAGAATAATCATGAAATAGCCATAATCAAAGTTTAAAAAACTAGGTTCAGGATTATTATCTAGACAGAACTTTGTTCTTTGCTAAGTTATTTTCCAGTTTTCATGTAGAAAATTTTGTATTTTTATAGTTAGACTAAATTTTCCATGCCTAAGAAATAGTAGTTTGAGCATCAGATGCCATCTTGTATTAATTTGTATGAAAAGATTCCTTTTTGAATAGTGGTATCTGTCTACTTTTTATGTTATTGCATGCAGATTTGAATCATGAACAGGATGATTCTTTTGAAGGAAATCCATGTTTTGTTCATTCATGTATAGCTTTAAGCAGGTCAAATTTAAGTATGACAAAGCATGTGAAATCATTTGTAAAAACTCTTTTTCATTGAGGATTTTTAAAAGAAAGCTGCTCACAGTACTTGTTTTCCATGCAAACTGATTTTGAGAAAAAATTAAATGAAACATGATTATATTTGCCTGTATTAATGAATTTATTTTATTCTCAGTTTTTCATAAACAAGTTATAACAGTTCGTTATTTGTATTTCTGCTTATGCCACAGCTGAGCACATCTATGTTGTGAAAAAATGTTTTTGACTGTATTCTCAAATTCAACCCTCCTAAATACATAATTTCATATCTGCATTGATTTACATTATTTTATATTTGCCTGTATTAATGTATTTATTTTATTCTCAGTTTTTCATAAACAAGGTAAAACAGTTCGTTATTTGTGTTTCTGCTTATGCCAGAGCTGAGCAGATTATGTTGTGAAAAAAAGTTTTTGAGTGTATTCTCAAATTCAACCCTCCTAAATACATAGTTTCATATTTGCATTGATTTACATTATTTTTTTATTATGTAATTCAAGATATTTTTATTGAAGCACAAACAGTTTGGTGATATTAAGTGGAGCTTCTTAGCATTTAAACAAGTTTAAATTAAACACTGTTCCATTTAAAAATTCCCGTGTCATATGTTTATTTAGTATGTGCTTGGACTCGGTTGAATTTAATTTTCAATGTGTGTATCCATCCATCAATGCCTATAAAATTTTGTTTTAGGATTTTATTCTTAATCCATCTCATAAGTGTAATTGCTTAGACAAAATTTCAATAACTAGTATGGACATATGAAGACTTACCTTGTCAGGACTGAGTGTTCTGTGCATACTTTTGGCAAACATGGTCGTGATAGTGTTAAAGTCCTGATCTTGAATAGGGAGTTGAATGCAACTATGTTCTGTTTAGAATGACTGGTAATGGTAGAATAACTGCATGTAAGAGGGGGTTTAAAATTACCCTTTTATTAAACCACTATTTACAGCCACTTCCCAACTCGGAAGGGACAACCGAAAATAATGACCGCACTTGGGTCTAAACTGAACAATCAAATACTTTAAAATAAAGCTAAGTAGAAAATTAAGAAGTCGTTGCTCTCAGAGCTATAAACGCGAGGTTGGCCTCTATGCTAAATGGTCAATGGTGTGTAGCAAGATTTGGCTAATACTAACACACTTAGATTTCTTCAATAAGTAATAATGTAACAGCGCTAAGGCTTAGAATTTAAATACTAGCTAGTCAGGCGAACGTTGAACAGAGCCGCAGTGATCCGAGACTAAAAGCTCTCTCACACCGAGATGTTCCTTGCTAACCTTTTAAATACAAAACTTGGCGACACTTCAAATTAGCATAAAGCTGAAACGCACGCTCATTCTAACGGGAAGTTTAAATAAGAGTTCACAGGAAAGAGAAATCAACATAAAACTTTGTTAGTTTAAATTAAAACCTTACAACCTAACAACAAACAAATTTTTATGCAAGACTTTTGTTCTTAATCTTTCCCGTAAGATGAATTGCTTAGACAAAATTTCAATAACTATAGTATGGACATATGAAAACCTACCTAACAACACAAAAAATCTTATGCATTGGGAGGGGGGACTGAAAAATTATTGTCTGTAGAGAGTTGTAGCTGTTTTTCAGACTTTTGATTTTGTTGAATATCAGTGCAGATTTTGTTATATGGGCTGTGACTGTGGTAAGCTGAGAGCATAGTTTTTTCATTTTTGAATTGTGACAGTTGAGTTTGTAATTAGTATGAAATTGCTAAGCTGTGACTTATTTTATATTGAATTTTACATTATATCTACTAGCTGGGTGTAATAGTTATAGAATATAAATATGCATTCAGTTAGCATGAACAGTTACAAATATCCATGAAAGTACTTACAGGGAATAAAATGTATAATAAGTCATTAGCATATATTGTTCAATATTTTTTTAATACAAAGTAGGTCAGAAAAAGAATTCAAATCAAAAGTTGCCAGGTAAGATAATTTTCTTTTTCCTTTACCACAATAGTAACATATTTAAAATGTACGTTTAAAAATTTACATTTTTATCTTCTATCTATTTAAATATGTCAACATATTTCTTTTATCAATAGTGTTGTTATCATTATTTTTTTTTCATTTGCTATCAAGTTACCATGTGATCATTGAACCTAAGAACGAGAAATTGCGCACTGGCTTTCTACTGCACATAATGTGCATGTTATTATCATTATTTTTTTTCATTTGCTGTCAAGTTACCATGTGATCATTGAACCTAAGAACAGGATATTGCATACTGGCTTTCTACTGCACATAATGTGCAAATCATAAGTTAATTTGTCAGATTCTGCAGAAAATATGTATAATGAAAAATATACATTTTTAAATATTGCATATGTATGTAGAGGGTGTTCTTTTTTTAATTAGGGAAAATTAACTTTTATTTTATGTAGTTAGTCTATAAATAAAATTTTTCCTCCTTTGATGTCTTCTATCATTATTATAACTAAGATGGAGCCTAGAAAGGTATCCTCTTCTGATTGGCTTAAATAAAATAATTTAATTTATTATGATGCTGTGATGAATAATAATTGCTTTTAGTGAAAAAGGAAGCACTTTTTGCAATATTATTTATGGAATTTAATACATATTATTTTATTGTAAGTTCATTATAATAAAAACTGGACTATGCTATCTTGAAGCAATAGTAATCCATCCTAGATAATTGTGTAAAGAAGAAAGCATATTATTTCCTCTTTTATCAAAGCATATGCAGTGAGATCCACTGGTAATGTTTCATGAAATCAAGAACTATTGAATAACTGGATATGCAGATCAGATTTAAAAAAAAAAAAAAAAAACTGCTGCTTTTAAAATTGTTTCATGGAAAATTAAAAATCTTTTCCCCCCTCTTAATTATAAACATATTTATTACACCTTAACTAGCAGAATTATGCTACGTCTTTATGATTTCTTTGCACAGTATTATAATTTTGATCATTTTGGGTGAATGAGAATCATTAAATAAAACAGCTTCAGATTCTATTGTGCAGAGCATTTTGCATATATTTATTCATTCCTTTTTACGTATAGCAACTTCATAGATATTAGAAAAAAAGATTAATATTTTCACATTGCTCTCTTTTGTCTTGTATTACACACTATATATGTAATATCATAGTACTTATGCTGATTGTTATAATGATGAAATGTTTTGTAATTTTTGTGATAAATCAGTTATGATTATTTTTTGAATAAGGATATAAAGCAGTCAAAAATATAAACAAAAGAGGTTACTTTTCGAATTTTTCACTAATAAAATGGGTACCAATAACAGCAATCTTATTGATTTAAAAAATTAAGCAAAGAAGGGTTGGGCAAAGGATTGATATTTTACTTTTTGCAATTGATGCAAAAATAATTGATTTAATCAGCAGTATTGTATAAATAGCTTAAGAAAGATTAATTATTAGCATAATGCTGTTTTTTGAACAGGAAAAAAGGAAAATTAAAGGAATTTTTCAGAATTATTATAAAAAATTAAATGATGAAATATATAAAAAATTATATACATATACAAGTTTATGAGACCTTGAGGTTTTTATTCAGTTCATAGTTTATAACCTAGCCTAGGAAATCATATATCTTCAACTGAAGCTGCTTTATTTGACTATAGTTGAACCTTGATATCCATAGTTCACAACAAAAGGAAGAAGCTATTTGAAATTTCAAAATGCATTGGTCAAATGTGAAGCAAACTAAGCACTATATTTCCACAATAATTATGACTACATACATGTACATAAACTTTCCTAATGGCTGTAACTAAACAGGGGTTGAAATTTATCATTTTCAGAACTTTGTGTATGCTGTTTCTTAATTGATCTGTCTGCCATGAAATAACATAAAAATACCAGCAGAGAACCACAGCCTTTGGCTTATATACACAGATTTTCCTGTTTCATTTCTTTTAGCTCTGCATTTAACAATATCCCTGTTCTCATTAGTGACATTTTATAGCAGCTGTCATATTAAGAAAACTATTTGCAGTTGCTTTGGAGCTTAAGAGTAGTTATGCTGAACTTAAAGCTGTGATGACTTATCTGTAAATGAGAAAGCAAAAATTTGCATTATTATATTAACAGTACAATTTATTATATATCAATTAATGCAATCCCGAATCTATATGTGTTCTACATAGTGATTGCTGTTATCTGCAGTATGTTCTGAAACAGAATTACCCACTGATACAGGGTCACTACTATAAATTCTCCAACTAGTAGTTCATTTTGAAAAGCATGCAGAGTTAATATCTTAAAATTATCTTTAACATGAAGAATTTTAGGGAATTAAGTTTCTAATAATTATTTCAAGACAGAATTAGTGTTTAATTTATACTGAAAATGAGAGATTCGCATATAGTTTGACTAGCAGTGAAAACATGACTTTTATGAAAGTCATGTCTTTCATCTTCTGTATACCAGTGTAAAAAATCCTTTGAAACTGAAATATGATCAGTATAAAATGAAGATTACATAATTTTTTTGTATATTTTTTACTGTATTTTTATGTTGGTTGTCAGTTTCTCCATTTCAAGATTAAAGCAGCGTAACATTCTCTTGTGATTATGACACAATAACATAATTGTGGTGAGGTGGAAACTTTTAACAAGCTTAAAGGCATTTTTATGAAGTTAGTTTTTAACTTGAAAACAGCAACCTTCATAAAAATGCCACACAATTATGCTTAACCATCTTAGTTTCCAGTTCAGTTATATCATTTCTTGAATTGCATATTATTAGTGATGTGAACCAAAATCTTTGCTGATAACTATAATATACTTACTGAGTATGCATTATATATAATGCAGAATTACATATGCACGCTTCTTAAGTTGCTGTTCATGTAACGCTTAATGCTTCTCTAGTTAATAATTATATATTTATAATTTGTGTTATGTGCACATGGACATGTTTTGTGTTTCTTTCTCTTTTACAGGATTCCTCCGAGTAAGGTTTTCTTGACGATAGGAGTCTGCACTCACAAGGAACTGGAAGATTGTAAAGGCATTCAAAATTTTTGTATATTTAGTTTTATTTCTCTATGCCGTGATATGTTGAAAGCTCTGAGTATGGTAACCAAATTATTTGTGTCCAGGTTGGGTTCTGAAAATGAAATTGCATGTGGGTGTGTTTATAGAGGTTTTTTAACCTGAGGCATTATAGGTTTTTTCTTCTCTGGAAGAGAATTCTGATCGCTATCTTGAATTTTCAGGGAGTACATAAACTATTTATTTAAGAGTTAATTTCAAATCTCTACTTGTACATATTTTGTACATAAAAAAAAAAAAAAAAAACTTAGATTGTGTTGTTTTTTTTAACTGCATCAGATTAACTGCATCAGTCCGAATGTTAATTTTAAACTCATGTTCATGATACTGGTACTATAGTGCAAGATCATTTAATTTTCATTTTTGGTATTGATTCACAGTACTGTATTTTGATTATTTTCCTAAAAACACTAGGGCACTGAAGAATAGTTTAAGAGATATCCGAGGTTTCCCATTCCTATTTGTTCTTGCCGTTCCATAAGTTTGCTACATATAAAATTGCCTTCCAAAAAGAAAATTTCTTCTTTACTCAGTTTTTTCATTTTATCATTTTAGAGATATATAAACTACATTAAAATCATGCAGATTTTTTAATATTGTTTTCAATTAACAAGTAAAAAGCATATTATAAAACATTTTTTATGGATGTTTGGCTAATTAGTTTGCATACTTTAATGATTTTGTTATATATCAATAATTCTAAATTATTTAAACTTCAGAATCAGAATCATACAGAAACTTTGGCTACTACTATTAAAAAAAAATTGAGGCTAGTCTTACACACTGACGACGACTATAGATTTTTGTTAAAATAAAATGTTTACGAACGTGGAAGAATTGTTATGGAAAATACAAAATAGTAACTTTCCTCCCATAATTTTTGAATTCAGGTTTCTTAAATAAATGTCTGAGCATGTCTAATAAAGAACCATTTTTAACCAGCAACCAGTGTATTGTCTGTTTGAGTACTGTTTTACTACTCAAAATTATTTCGGTTATTATAAGTAAATGTTCTCGTTTTATCTTTTGATTTCTTGGGAGTGGGTAACATAGATCTCATTCCCTCAGTTTTTTTTACGCTGAAAGCACATGAATCTTACATTAGTGATTTAGAATCTTGTTCACAGTAGGAAGTTATCAGTTTATATTAATCTATATAAAACAAGTGAGATACATATAAAAAGAATCTTTATGCTGAAAATGCTTTTTAAAACATTTTACATATATTTTCCTGGTATTAATTGTTTATTAGAAATTCAGCACATATAAAACATTTTCATTCAGTTTTGCTAGTTAAATTGCATATTTTACTGAAAGTTTAAAAATAAATTTAACATTTACTGAAGTTTTTTAACAACAAAATTGTTATACATCATTTATATATGTAAGATGTTAAAAAATATGATAGCTGCTTTAAAAAAATAATTAGTGACCTTAAAATTAACATTGTAGATTTGGTGCTCCCTAAATTCATCTGTTCTCCCAAATTTGAGAGCTATTGTTATGTAACGCTACCTGAAAAGGTCAACTAAAATTAACCAATCATGGATTAGCTGTATTTGTACATCAAACTTGGTATAAATGCCTCTGGAAAGCTAATTATGTCATTCTTCATATGAAAAAACTTGGTATGTCTATTCAGATGTGATTCATTCGGACCTCAACATTAAACCCATTGACGTTGTTATTAAAAAACTTAGTCAAAATTTATTCCTCAAAATTGAACAGATTGATAACCGTGTACTTCAACAACTGCCTGCCTGCGATTCTCAGTTCACAGAAGCATCCTCGATCTATCATTGGTCGGGAGTATAACATCTTTCCACCAGCTAAGAAATTAAGACACGCTGCTCCAGTTCCTGCCCAGACACCATGGAGGTAGGACGTCTTCTGCCAAACTCCCATTGATTGCCAATTTGCTTATCATTTGATGCTGAAATTGCTTCCATCGATCTGAAAAGCAGCCTTTTGCATTGCTATCATTCTTGTATTTAAGAATCACATTTTCCCACAGAATTTATTTCTGCCTCTGAATATTTTCTCGCATCTATCCTGTTATATTTGCACTAATACTTTGCACCACATGCCAATGAGCCTATTAATCACTAATATATATATATATATATATATACAACTACAAAAAAAGTTATTTAAAAACTAATTTTTCATTTTATTAATCTTAATATTTTACCCTATCCCTAACCTTTCTCGAGTGCAAGTGGCTCCCTCTAGTGTGCATCAAGTGAATTATGCATTCTTCCTATTTCTGCTCACTTTATTTAATTCTGATGAGGAGGTAAATGGTTTTGAACCATAGGCACTCCGTAACACAAAATCATTGGCATCATGTCATTCTTCTGCTAGCTGCTACATTGCTAATACCACTTTGTTTCTTTAAAATGCCTGCATCATTTCTTTAAAAAAATCAATGTACAAAAAAATTTCTCATATTTAATTATGATTGAATAAGTGTCTGCCAACTTAATTGGATATGTATGAGAATAAAGGGTAGTGGTTTATCGAAATTCAAGTCATTATCTTCATCAGTATGCCTTAACCACAGCCATGATGGACATCAAAAGCTATTACGAGTTCCAGCCTTTGATTGTGCATTCCAAATTATTACATATATATAAAATTTTATCACAATCTTTAATTCAATTGTATTTTCTTTTGGGAGTTTGTTAAAGAGTGAAGAGGTAAAGTGGATCAAATTGTGAAGGACAGTATCAGTAAGAAAATCTTACAAGAATATATATCTTATGTAACTGAATATTTATCTTGCATATCTTATGTAAAGAAGAAAACTGAAATCTGAACTGGTTCACATGATTATGCTGAAGATAAGCAAAACAGGTTTAAAGGCATTTGAGCACAGATCCTTTTTCAGGAGCAAAGTTTTTTAATTTTTACAGGAATCAATCCTCCTAGGGTTATGGACATGTATAGATCCTGATGGATTCTATTGGAAATAAAGGAATCAAGCTACAATGAGAGAGGGTCAGTTTGGAATTGTAAAACATGTCACTTCTTTATGGTGTTTTGATAAACTTCAGGATTTCAGGTCCAAACCCATAACACTCGAAAGGTTGAAGTATAGAACTTTTCTTCATTCTATTGCTAAATGTTATATATAATATAATCCTATGCAAGCCTAAAGAAACAGAAGTTACAATATCTGAGATACCAGTCTACAGAAATTCTAAATGCCTTAAATTATTTAATATTTTAGATAAGTAAGAAAGAAATGTCAACAAACAATTGACTGAGTTGTATGAAATGACTGCTTTCAATCACTCACTTATATATCGATTGGGGGGGATTTTTTTTATACTTCTTGAAAACTCAAGTTTTTAGACTTCTACTGTCTAAATAACACTGCTTTCACTGTTTTGTTACTTTTTTAATGTAAATAAGAGAGGAGACATGTAAGAAAAAATAGCAATTCTCTTGCTTTATGGTTCATCTCGTAAAATTCAATACAGAAAATGTTTATAATAGCTTAGTAAACAGTACAAGACATAACAATATCATTCATCTTCATGTTTTAAAAGTTCATGTTTGCTTCATGTACATCTTTAAAAAAAAGTTTGTTAATAAGTAAACTAAAAAACAATTTCAGGTCACTGAATGCTTTCCAAATCCGAGATCGAGATTTCCACGATTCTGAATTTGGAATTTTCCTTGATATTAGATCATCAGTTTAGTAAGTTGAAATAATAAAGGGTATTAAAACTTTAAAAAAAAAAACTCATTTTTTACTTGTTTTATTAAATATTTCTTTCAATGTAAGTTGTTTAAGTTGCTTCATTTTTTAGGGCTAATATTTTCTCTATAGATAGACATTTCTTTTCACTTAAAAAGTCCCATTGCTCAAATCAAGTTAATTGCCGTGTTGAGAATTCCCGCTAAGTTGTTAGTCGAAATTGTTTTGTTCCCAACAGCCTCTTTGTCACTTTCTTCACTATCAATAGCGGTATTTTCTGGGTTGAAAACAGATTTCACCATCCATTAGTTGGTTGATAATTGGGGCTCTGTCATCAAAACGGAAAATTTGTTACATCACCTTCACTTATTACCACCTCTCCGCATTTCTTCTCAAATTCCATAAATTAGAAAATTTTGCTTTTTTGTTTGGGATATCTGAAAAACCTTCAAATTCGCAGCTATCATCATAAAGCATCATTATATCATGCCAATAAATATATATATATACAAGATGTTGCTTCATATTTATTGCAAATGCAGATCAAGACTAGTAAGATATTTAAAAATATATCTTTATTAATAAACAAGGGTTTCTTCACAAGTCATGCCCAATATTTTCTTTTTTAAAATACATATTTATATCATTTAACTTTATTAATACTCTTTATCATGTATAATAGAATTTCATTTATTATGAACATCACTGAAGAAATTAAAATTTACACATTTAATGTTGATCAGTGTTTTGACAGATGTAGAAAAAAGCTACAGTCTAGTTTATAGAATTTTTAGTCCTGGTGATATTAGTGAAATTGTAAGCTTTATATTTCAGTTCTTAAAACCATAAGAAAATTGGTAATACAGGAATTCAGCATAGCAGATGATAGACGGTTTAAAATATAAGGGGGGAGTTATATATAAAAGTTATTTTGATAAGTCTTTTATAAAAATGTTTCTAAATATTATATATTTTTGCATTTCTACATAGTAAAGACTGTTAAACAATCAAATGTGCAACTGCAAGCTTGATTTAATTTACATAATCACATACCTATTAAAAATTTATTTCAAGAATGTTCCTAATTCAGAATGCTAGTAAACAAAAGTAGAATCAGCTAATTTACATTCCACTGTAATCCATGAAGTACTTGTGTCATTTTCAATCTTTTTAACTCGGAACTATTTTGACTAATATTATATACAACTAACATAGAAATATTGCATGAATTCAGTCTGCAGACATAATCAAGAAAAACTATTTTAATATTAAACATTTCAACTAAAAATGTTTGTATACTTTTTAATTAAAAATGTTTTGTTCATAATTTTTATAAAAAATTATATATCAAATCCTATTTTTGAATATTTGTCCGACTGACAGGTGTGGCAGAGTTATATATTTAATTCTAGTTCTAAAATTAAAATGATACAAGTTAAAATAGTATTCAGTAATTCTATCACCAACATGACTGAGGGGGGGGGAATTTTTAAATCCAGTTACACATCTTCTAGGTGATATAACATCCCATTTTTCCCATCAAACTTTTTGCTCTGTAGAAATGATTCATAGAATTTTTTAGAGTCTTTATAACTGAGCCATATACTGAAAAACAATGAATTTCATACCACTTAAAATGATAAAAAAAGCAGAACTGAATATTGGAAAACAGTCAATGCTGTAAGGTTTTAGTTAAACTAACAAAGTTTTATTTTAATTTAAATCTTACAAACTGAATATTGGAAAACAGTCAATGCTGTGAAGACGATTAGGCAGATATTTATACTTAACATATAAATTTCAGCTAATTATCCTTAATTCACCAATCATTACATTTTAAGATTTATTTTTCCCATTAATAAAGTCTTATAAATTTCCCGCATAATAAATCTTAAGCAAAAGAATTTAAAATTTGTATTAAAAAGACATGTCATTTAATATTTTTTTACAGCAATTCATTATTTTAAATATATTTTGATTCCCAGTCGGAATACCAAATTTAAAATGCATTTTCATTATGAAATTAGACTACATGTTATAGATAAAAAAGGAATGCTGAAAATACCTTATACAGTATTTTGACATTTTACGTTAAAATAAAAATTCAAACATTCTTGAAAATTGTCAAATATCTTTTTATTGATTTATTACCTATCATACTTGAGAAAACAGAACAGAATAGTTTTCTTGCGATTATAGTACCAAAATAATCATTTCTTAAACAAATGTTTCAAAATATGTAACTCATATTTTCATTAGAATTAATATATTGGATTCAGGGCATTAAGAAACAGCATATTAATATTTTTTAAAGTGACACAGTGGAATGAATGCTCTGAGAAAATACTGCATTTGGGCGAAGTGGAAGAAAAGCCTTGCAATATATCTAGTTACTTAAGCTCCATCCTGTCATCAAGTCTACCTAAAATTCTATAAATAACTTAGTCCGCCATTCAAATATCCAACAGCATAATTCTTGGGTCTTCTACAGCTGCTTTGATTTTTCGAAGGAAAAGAACAGCTTCACGTCCATCAATCAGACGATGGTCATATGTCAAAGCTACATACATCATTGGTTTGATTTCAACCTAGATTATAACATAAATTAGAACTGCTATTCTTTCTTCTTAGTAAATATAAAAAAGAGTATTTAAAAGCATGTATTTTTTTCTCTCCTTGTTATATATGCATACTACTAGCAAATATTAATAATACAGCATACATATAATGAGTTTAAAAAAATAATCTAAGTCTCATTCTATTTGGCTGATAAACAAAATTTAACATGCGTTTTTGGAAATGTTAGTTTAAATTACATTTGTTGTTATACTTACCTAATTAACTAAATGTAACTGAAAGGAATGCATTAAATATTACTGATAATTATAATTACTAACTAAGATGATAATTAACTGAACTAATAATTCTCATGATTCTTTAAAATTTGGTCTAGCTTTTTCATGTGCTTCACATGGTGCAAAAAACAGTGAGTATTGTATAAACATTTAATTCATATGGTACATAAAATATAGACATATCTTTTATGTAATGATATATATGCCTAGGTGATGTGCCTTGTTGTCTTCAATATTTTCAGTGAAAATATTAAGCACATTTTATTATAAAATAAAATTTTAATCTCTCAAATAAGAGAATTTTCAAAAATAAAAATTTTATTAACAGGTTCCAGGGACCATTTGTATCATTCGTGCAAGAATTTTCAATGAAACATTAAGCAGTTTTAAAACTGTCAAGTGAAATAGCAATTAAGAATTTGGAAAAACTAGAAAGATGTATAATTAAGGTATTTTTCTCAGATTTATGTATTTTAAAATTTCACTTTTAGTAAAGCATGAAATTTTGGAAAGCAAGCCGTAATCTCAATGTTATGTTACCAACCTACTACTTTTCATTAAACTTTATTTAATAAAATGAACATAAAGCACTTTTATAGTTATTCCAGTCGAATATATAAAACTTGAGGTGTTTCTTTTTATTTATTTTTTAATATTTTTAGTACATTATAAAAGTTTACTATATTTAACAAGTATTAAGAAGGGAATATTACAACTAATTTCACCTTTTCAGGGTTAAGCAATTTGTACAAAACAAACAGCTATAGATATCCTTTGCTTTCATTAGTTTCAGTCTACCAATCTGAGGTCAAATTTCTCCCTCCCTTTTTCACTATAGAAGTTATTCCCACCAGCTTAGAACCATTGCTTCGACAGTACAGCAAAGCATCTATGATAACAAAAGGCTATTGAACAACACATCATCATTGTTGTTTTTTGTTACACAACTGTCATACCGGTCTGCAGTAGATGTCACCGTTTAGTTATTCTTAGATATGAGTAAATTTCATGTCTATTACATGTATTTGGTATAAGCCAAAGTCCCACGAGTAGTTAAGTAGTTAAGATTGCTGAATACTAGAAGTTCAATTCTAGATGAATGGGCTGGTTGCATGATTGGCTTTTGTGGTTTTCCTCATCTGAAACATGAATAAAAGCCAATTTATTTTGGAAAGTTGTCTATGAAGGTATCCCTCTCCCCTAAGCAGAGCCCTCATATGCAGTGCCATATTAAATTAACCTAATCTGACAGAACTGCATGCTATCACAGAAGTGAATGTGTTGCCTCATGTCTTTACAGCCACCAAGAAACACATCACATTTATAGTGTCCTTCTTTGATATAAGCAACACATTCCTTTTTTGTCTTTGCTGCAACATTTCACAAGATTTTTCATTGACTGAACATACCTGATTCATATTTGCACAAAATAAAATCACACTAACAGACTGATTCTGGCTAAGAATTCATTCAGTACCCTACACTACCAATATGTATTACTAACTGTGTGTTTCATTCAAACTGAAAATATAACCACTCCATTCTTGTATTATAACATATGTATAAAATAAATATTATCTTTATACTTCACAATAGAACAATTTTACTGGCCAGCAGTTTATATTTCAAGGTAAAATTCATTAAAAATTAAATAATTATATAAAAATATATTAAATATGTACAAAAATAAAATTATAAATTTAAGGTATAAAGTAGAACTGACAGAAAGTAATTCAGAATGGTTAAATGTTGTACCTAGATTAGAAAAGGCATACAGATTTTAATATTATTCACTTTGAAAACCGTTATCCTAAACATCTTTTGTGAAAAAAACCAAAAGGAAATAATTCCAAGATTATAAAATAAAAGAATTAATACATAATCAATAATACTATATATATGCATATTTATGTAAAGAATATTTCTCATTTGATTCAAACACACACGAAAATTATGAACTTAATATTTAAATGCACCATTTGAAATTTTTTTTAACTATTTTGTTTTACGAAAATTATGTAACAATCTCTAAATAAAATTATCAATTTCTGTTCAATAATTTGAGTCAATTTAGTTATTTCTTAAATTTTAATATTTTGATTTTAATTAAATGAAAGATAAGCCTATATAAAAAAATTATTTTAGCTCTATTGTACATTATACATATATATAATTATT